>VXBI01001253.1:0-41172 GCA_013397375.1 Toxostoma redivivum
TGCAGGATGAAATGGAAAAAAAATTAAAAAACAGAAACCAAAAAACCCTGGGATGTTGGATGAAGAGCACACAGAGGGATTAGAAAAGCACAGGGACAGCGAAGGGGACACAAGGATTGTTCCCATGGGGAACAATGGCACAGGGAGCACCACGGAGCCACAGAGAATAAAACAGGAACGCGAGCGAGGCACGGAAAAGGGACAGCGAAAAAGACAAGAGTGCCAAACACACAGCAGGGACTGAGGGACACAAAGAGGGAACCCAGGACCCAGGGAGGAAACGAGCACAGCCCGTGCCAGGGCAGGCAAAGACGGGCACGGAGCAGCACAGGGATGGGGACAGAGAGGCACGGCAGAGGTCACCAGGAGAGGGGGACAGGAAGGGAGGAGCACTGGGCAGCGCTCAGACTGGGCAGGGCTCCTTTAGGACAGGAATATTTACACGGAGAAGCAATTCCCTCATTTGTATCTCATTTTTATTGAAGCCCCCCCAAAATTCAATTCATATCACAAGCAATTCTGGCTTGTCCCTGCACAGTATTTGTACCAAGGACCTGGGCGCAGCAGGCACTCATGAGTCAGTTGAATAAATCCTGGCTCACATTTCAAAGGTTCTCGTTCTGGCACTGCACGTTTGCAGAGCTGGGCTGGCATGTTCGACTCCCCTCGTGGCCACACTCAAGAACAACTGATCAGATTTTGCAGAGAATCCCCAATAAAACTCACCTCTCATCAGTGAGCAGAAAATCCTCTGGGCTTTAGTTCCACCTCTCACCTGTTCCAAGCGGAGGGAAGATGGGCTTTTGTCACACATCACAACAGCAGTGATGGAGTAGGGCTTGTTTTTTTTTTTTTTTTAATTTAATAAAAGGGTAATAAAAATAAACCCGGTCTGATATAAGTGTCTTTAAACACCATTAACGCTTTTTAAACCCAAGGAGACCGTCATGATTCCTTAATTCAGTCTTCTATTCATACTGGTTTTGGTCTCATGAAATCAATCAGGTTCTTTTAAGAACTAGTAAATCATCACAACTAAACCTCTGGCTCCTCATTATTTGCACTTATAGCCCTTGTAGGAAGCTCTGCAGCCTTGCTTCCCATCCTACATTGGACAGAGAATGGATATGAAGGACACAAATGCACAAACAGTCTTTCTGCTTCTTCAAAAAGTTAAAAATGCCTGTGATAAAAATGATATAAAGTAATATTGTGTCTCAGACTGTTCAAGAAAAGGGAAATCAAAGCTTTAATGTCCCACTGAGAGATGCTGAATAATATCTTCCCCATGAGTTTGCACACAGTAATAAAATTTTTTGGCCCCAACAGAAGTTAGATTTCTTTGACTAAACAAGATAGGTCTGTATGAGAACAACTCAGGGGGCTTTCAGGGCTCACAGCGATGACGGCAGAACACAGAATGTTAAAAATGGAGTGTTAATTCCCTGAATTAATGCCCCAATGTAGCCAAATCTTTTTGCAAAGAGACGTAAGAGTTTCTTCTCCTTGTTTCCGAGTTCCCAAGCCATCCTGTAATTCATCCCCTGCACTAGTGCAGACCACTCTGACGTGGGTGAGGAACAGACCCGGCTGCTGAGCTCCAAGCCACGCGTCCCCGATGTAAACCGAAGTCAGGAATACAACAACAGCTGTGAAAGAAAGATGAGAGAAAAATCAAAACAGATATTCTTCAATTTCCACACAGAATTACTGAGCCAAGAGCCAAGCTCTTTACCTCCAAGACTGTTTTAAAACAGTTCCCTACCTCTTTTCCTAGATGGAAAATGTGGAGTGGCTTTGCCCAGGCAAAGCCAATGATCCTACTCACAAGAAGGAACAAATCAGTTTCCTGTTAAATCTATGAGTTGGAAATCTGACCTGTCAGATGCTTTCATGGACCAGCCATAGGGATCAGCATCCAGGCCCATGTGGACTTGTTTTTTGCAGACTATTTTCCCTCTTGGAAATACATTTCTTTTATACCTTTTGTTCCATTTTAGGCCTTGAAAGGGAAGTTTCTTAGACAAAGTGTGAGTGTTGTAGTGCCAGAAAACCTCACAGTGTCACCATGTTCTGTGCTGCCCACTCCTGTGCCCATCCCACCAAAGACAGCTTCTGCTTTGGGAAGCCATGAACCTGGGTGGGTAGGGGAAAACTGGTTTACTGCATTAAAAAAGCCATGGAATGTGCTAGTTCCTCGCACCACTGCCTCCTAACACGAGTGCTAAGAGCAAGACAAGGCACCTCTCTTGTCCGCATCCTCCTCTGTCGCTGCCGATAGGCACAGGGACTTCAGCAGCTCGTGGAAGGTGCTGGACAGGCCCTGCCCCTCCAGGAGCTGCAGCATGACGGAACTGAGCCCAGCGAGCTCCCTGGAGAGCCCGGCTGAGGCGCTGGTGGCCTGGCACAGCTGGCTGTACACCTTGAAGAGGTTGTTCCTCAGTGTCTCATCCCTGAGCATCTCCTGCGTGGCCGCCGGGTGCGGCAGGATGTGGTTCTGCAGCCACCTCAGCAGCGGGGACACATCCTGCTCCCTGAGGTGGCTCTGCCCAGCCAGGGACCTCACCAGCCACCTAGTGACCACGTGAGTGGAGGCACAGGTGACAGCCACTGCCTCGCCCCCAGCTTCACCAGCTCTCAGGGTCTCCCCTCCCTGCATGCAGGGCGGTGCTGGGAAAGCAGGGTCCCAGTGGGAAACGATGGAATTCAGATGTTCTCTGCATTTCTCCAGCTCAGACACTTCCATGTCTGCAGCAGTGTCATCTTCTTCCACCTTGTTCTTTTTCCCAGCATGACGATACACGTGAGACGAGCCTTGAGGTTTGTTCTTGTCTTTAACATTTCCTGTAAGAGGAAAATCACCAACAAAACAAACATCAGACACGCCAAAGGATTCTCCTAGTACAAAACTGTGCAAGTAAGGTGCTCTCCTGTGTTGATTCTGTTGTTACAATGGTAAGTACCAGCCTCCTTTAGCAGCCTCATGGAGCCTGCGCTGTTCCAAGGGGCGCTCCAAGCTCCCAGGGACTCCAGGCTGCAATCTTATTCCAAACTGGATCACCCAGCCTGGGATGAGAGAAGCTCCTGAAGCCTGGAGCAACACAACCCACACATACAGTAAGTCACAGGCATCACTCCAAAAACTCCCTTCATGTCTTCCTGAGGACTTTGAAAGGGTGAGAGAAACTTGAGAAAAGTTAAAGCTTTTACAGCATCCCTTAAGTACAGGATACTTTCTTAACTGATACAAAACAAACCTACAGAAGCTTTAATGTGCACCAAAAGCAGTTTGGTTTTCCTGCTGCAGGAAACCAGTGTTGTTCTAAGACCTCGCACTCCCCAGTTCCTTGCACTTTTTGTTCACAGAGACAACAAGAGAAGTCACACAACTACTGATATATTTTTCCTTCCTTCAAAACTGATGACAACAAGAAAAGCCAATTATTTAAATTTTGCTTGCTGTATTTATTTATTGTTTTTTACTTTCACGTCACTTTCAGGTCCCCATCTACACTCAGAATGATTCTAAGCTTTGAGCTCAAAACCTCCAGGCACTGCTTTTTCTTGTAAGATGCCATTAAAGAATATCATTTTTCAAAGCCTGATGCGAGATTTGCAACTAAGTTTCATTTTAAAATTACAGGTTGCCTTTTTAACTTGTGTTTCTGCAGAGCTTCCAAACTGTGTTCAGGTTAGAAATCACCACAAGGAAGATCTGAAAAATGCCTTTCCATTTCCTCGCCTCCTCCCTCCGGCTGCATCAGTCCGACAGAAGGCATTGGTACTATTTCCAGAGAAGTTTGCCTCACTTGTACTGCTGGTCTGTAACAGCTGCAACAAAATATGCTTTCCTTGAACTATTTTAGCACTTACTGAGCAATTCTTTGATTTGGCACTCGTGGGCCAGGGCCTGCAGGTCCTCCTGCAGCTGCAGGTCTTTGCTGACAAGGCTCCACTTGTGCAGCAGCAGCAGCAGCTCCGTGCTGGACAGGATGCTCTCGTTGACCGTGAAACGCCTCATCTCCCTGAAAGCCTCAACAACAACAGCACGGTATTCCAGCACAGAGCTGAGGGTGCTGAGGAACTCTCTCAGCTTGGCCACATCTACATTAGTCCTGTCAAAATAAAACACAAGTGCCATGGATTTTCCTGCATGCTAAATAATACGTGCAGTTTTTAACCCTTACTGTCAGAACGGCTAGAAATTAAGGACCTAGGACTTGACAGCAACTGTGCATCACATGTTTCTTTATTCCCCATGTATTCAAACACCTAAATCCTCCTGTCAAAGAAATCTCATCCAAATTCACTACTCAACTGAAGGTAAAAAAAGCCATTCATCTACCAGAGATAAAGAAATCCTCCCAGCCTTAATCAAGTTCCAACTGGACAGAGGAGGAAATGCAAAGCGACTGAAACAAAAAGCAAAACAATGGACTTACCCAATATGTTTGATGGACGTCACCAAAACATAGAGAAATTCATTTACAAGCTGAATAGGAAGAAGTTTCCTCTTCTCCTGGGCTTGATTCTTGTTTTCTCTCTTGTCTCCTAAATTTGTTAGCCACAGGGTATGGAGTAAGGAAATAATTTTATTTATCACCTTGTTTTCCAGAAACCTGAAAAAACAAACCAAAACAAAAATCCAAAACAAACAAGCAAGTAAATAAACAAACAAAAAATGGAAAGCAAACCACATTTGGAAGGCAGCTCCTCACCAGCAGCTGTTCCATCACCTACAGGGAACCATCTTCTATTGCACATGGGGTGCACTTGCCTGAACCTGTCAGGGCAGTCTATCCAGAAGAGATTTTTGGTGTATGTGCATATATGTGAGGGAGAGGCAAGGGGAGGAGGAGTGTTCTAGACAGCTCAAATCCATTACTGTATCATTTCCTGTGCAGCAGGTCCTGTGACAGGATGTGAACTGAGGGTGCTTGAAATTTAGAAATAAAGACACCAATACAAGGTGCCATTTTCTTTCTCAGTTCTTCAAGTGTTTCCCAAACCATGAAGCCCCCCACCATCATCCCTCCTACCACAACCCAAAAGCCTCTTGATTCTGTTTTCAAAATCATAAGGTACACCTCAGAGTTCAGCAAGTTCTGCCAGGACAGCCCTTGGTGCCCCTGTGTCTTTGTCTGCCACCCTTGTTTTCATACTCAGTCACAATTATCCTGTTGTGGACAGTACAATTGTTCCATTCCTCCTGCACTTCTCTGCTCACCTTTTCTCTAAGCTGTGCAGCAGCCACGTGAGGAGGCTGTGATCCTGGATCAGCTCATAGGCAGCTCTGGTGACACAGGCAGCACTTTGTAATATCTCCAGAATCCGACTCTGAAACAGAAAAGATAACTTGCTCTTTTACAGTCAGGATCTAATGATCTAACTCAGAATTAGCAATTTGACTGCTGTCTGGTCAGCTTCAAGGTAAAATGAACACCTCCTGTTCTCAGCAGCTCCAGGGAAGGAGAGACATGCTCCGTTCAAAGCTTCATGCCACAGGTGCTGCTCTTAAAAGAACTCTAACAGGTAGCAAGACAATTTTATCTTTCAGACCAAGATTTTGATACCTGAAATACTCAGGGTGGATGCTCCCAAACCTGAGAGCTCTTGGCACGTGAGCTTCCCTCCTGCTGAAGCATTGCTCAGGTAACAAATGTGCTGGCTGGGGAATAGAGGCCCCCAAAAGAGAAAAGGCCCTGACTTTTCTTTCAGGAGCAGAACCACAGTACTCTCTTGAGGCTCCATGATGGCAGGAACCTGTTCCAGTTTCAGGGGATAAGGATGGGACTGGTTTAGACACAAGCACTTATTTCCCCCTCCACCCATACACAAAATCAACAAGGGACAGATTTCCTAGAGGGCAAAGGCAGAGTCAGCTACTCCTTTCTGCTTGGTACTTGAGATCTCAAAGCCATGCAAACTTCTGTGGTTAGGGGTTTTTGATGCTTTCTTTTTAAACTCTTACCTGGGAGCTCCCATCACACAAAGGACTGTTGAAAAAGGAAAGAATGATCTGGAAAATCCTCTGGTAGTCATAAAGCTCATAGCAATGTTTGTCACGCAGCCCTTCCCCAAGAAATCTGAGGATCCACTCACGCTCTGTTTTGTACTGGAAGCCACAAAGAAAAATACCACCATCAGACATTTCAACATTTCCAAACAATACCTGCTCCTAACAGCACAAAAACCTGGTTCCCTGAGAGTGTCAGCTCAGGGCTTACCACAGCTTGCTCTGGACTTCTCAATTTCCATTCCTATCCAATTTAATCACTAACATCCACCAGGAACAGTCAGTCTGCAGCCCAAACACGCAGTGCAAATGGAATTTTAGAAGTTGCTCTTCCTAGAATACCTCAGCTGAACTCAATGATACTAATCTAAACTCAAAGAAAAATGTAGTCTAGCTGGGGTAGAATAATCTGATTACTGTGCTCACAGAGCATACACAGCACAACTTATTGTGTGTTAGTATAAAGAAAACAATAAAAGCCCCAGAAAAGTCACGTTTAATTCCAAGACGAAACAAAAGAAAGAGGCTTCTAATTAACCACCCATGGCAGAATGAGATTTCATTGTATTCTTATGGCTTTTTCTATACATTTCTTAAGAATTACTGGATACCTAAAATGGGACTCTTACCTCAAAATCAAAACTGTAGAAAAGCTGGAAAAAACTTGGTACTTTCCTCAGGTCTAAATACTGGTGTGACAGAAGGAATCTGTTTACCTTTATGTACATGTGCTCCTCTGTGAAGAGAAAAAGCTGGCACCACAGAAGAGGACAACATTCCCAATCCACAACCAGGAAAACAAGAAATGGAGGCTGCACTGTACAGAGTTCCAAGCTGGGAGAGCAGCCCAGGAACTGCAGAAGGCCTTTGCTGTGAGGCTCATTATATTGCTGGCCATCCCTCCCCTCTCTCGTTCCCAGAATGACAAGCTCAGTCAAGAGTGCACAAGCACAGAGCAGCTGAGGAGATCAACATTCCCAAGGCTCCGTTTTGCACCCCAGCAGGGACACACGCAGCAAGTTCCAGTACCTGGCTTCAGCATCTGCTGTGCCACATGAGCAACGTAGAGGGTCAGGGAGAAGGTGAACCTGAGCTTTGGCTGCCTGATTCCATTCTGCACAGCATCCAAGAGATACAGCAACTGCAAGAGACCAGGGAGAGAAACCTGAGCCACAGCCCAAATGAACACATCAGGAGCGGGAACACATAAATCAGCTCCTGAGACATTTCATAGGCTGTGTAGGTGAAATACCAATTCCATCACCATTTCCATCCCTACCAACAAAATTCCCAAGAACTTCTACAACACATTTCCCACTTCCTCTGTCCACAGATTACAACCGGAGGAAACACAAAGCAGCAGAGGAGAAACGAGGGAACAGAGTGATGATAAAAAGTTTCTTTTAGCTGTCTCACCACACACACGTAGGTGGATGAGCAAGGCAACATCTCTCCCACACGTGTCCATGACCTGTAAGGTCTCCCCAGCCAAAGTGGCAATGGAGTTGAGCCTTACCTGGCTCTTCTCTCGAAAGCGAGCCCCTTTCAGATGGGAGCGGAAGGAAGCCAGGACAAAATACAGCTGCTCTCATGTTGGGGTCATGGCTGCTCAGGGCAGCCACTGTGAGACCCAGGCCATTGACTTCCACAAACTTGTGACACGCCACCACACACTCTATGAGGGGACAGGAGAAAACAAACAGAAAGCGCCCGAGTGTGTCAGCACTGACGTGTCCCAGTGCATGGAACAGCACCATAATCCTTGGCATTCCTGACTCTATCCCCACAAACTATGACCTCAGTGCATGAAGGCTCCTCCAGCTGACAAAGGGCTTCAGCAGTTCACTCTGAGCAGGAATTCTTTACCTGAGCTGAAATTCATGGGGTTATTTTTATTTTTATTTATTTATTTATGTTGTATTTATGTGAGACAGAGATGATCCTGCTCACTAGGCCACCTACGGGTAAATTCTGTAAAGACATCCTGTATCCCACTATTTTAGGGAAGTTGAGTACAAAGAACAACAAGGGGGAAAATTCATCTCTCCAGAGCATTTCTGGGTGCCTGAAAGAACAACACTAAAAAGCTTCTGTAAGAGAAAGGAGCCCATAAATAGCCCATAAAACACAGCAGTTGCCCCTGTGCAGGCATAAGTGACCCTGCTGTTAATGCCTGCTCTGAGCCAAGTACTCAGCTGTACCCCTGAGCCCTTCTGGGTAAAACAAAAGCCAGCAATGACCAGAAATCAGCCTAACAGAAAACAGGAAACACACCCTTCAATGTAGCATTTGTCTTCCACAGCATTTTGCCATCAGGATTTGGAGTTTCTCCTTTAAGCGTTTATGTTCTGTGTCTTTTCAAGGGTTGTTGCCATTTCTACCCACTGATGGCTAGAAATGGCTTGGTGTGAACCCTTCCCCTTACCTCCAGGAATGGAGCACAATGGCACAGCAGTGGTATTTAACAGCTACAAATGTACTGTGAGTTTAGCAATAATATTCCTGTATTTTCCTACCATTCACACTGAAGGTCAAGAGGAAGGTTCTAGAAACAAATATTCCTATTTAAGAAGGGGCTGCAATCTTACAGTCAAGTACCTGCATTGGGTCCAATGACTTCCTCCCCTATTACTGCTCAGACTAGTCTATGTGCATGTATATATGTATATGGATATGGATATATATATAAAAAATATTATGTTAAAAAAAACCACAGATTATTTCTGTCCCTGTGCCAGCTATTTCCCTCATCTTTTTCTCAACTACTCGAACTAGTAAAACTCAATTTCATGCCTGGCAGTTTGTTATTGCCAGCTCTGCTGGTTATGGGCCAGGTCAAGCAGGGTCAATCCACTTCCCCACCAGCCACTGCCATTTGTCCCAGAGCCACCAGTCTGCTCTCCTTCAGGCAGCAGCTCTGGGGAACTGCTGATGTGCACTAACCATTCACACTGTGGAGCAGTGACACAGAATGAATTCCAAGGCTCTCACTTCAGCAGTCCATCGGAAGATTTGGAAAACTTTCCTTCACTGAAAACATGCAGCGGTAATATTTTCCATCCTGCTGACCCTGGAGAGCGTGTTCAACAGCTAACATAAAATAACAAGCTCTTACTAGAAAAGCATCCCAATTTAATTCTATGTCTGACATACAGCTTGTTTAAAGGACCTTGAGATTCAGGACGGAAAAGCTTTCCACAAGATGTTTATCAGAGCTAAAGATAGATAGAAGTTGCTATCTGCCCAACCCCAGACTTACTTTTTCCTCAGTGAGCACTAAACACTGTGCAAGAAGTCCATGTTTATGTCTTCTGAGGGCACTGTGCAGCCAGGACAAAGAGCAAATAAATAAGGAACTGGGAATTCCAAGAGCAGCTGACATGGTTTACAAGCACCATGGGACTGGGATTCATAAATCACTTGGGCCCTTTAAAAATGCCCCTCTTAGGACACAGATTCTCAGTCTGCGTGGAGAAGCTAAGAGGGCTATTTTCTCCTCTCCAGGTTCAGATTCAGGACAGCCACTGTCTTTACAGCTCCACAAGAACACGATGTACAGCAATTGCCTCAACCCTGGTGCTTCCCACAGCAGCAGCCACCGCCTGGCCACAGTGCTGCTGGGGCTGCCACAGACACCAAATCCCTCCCTCCTCGGGGTGGGTGGTGCTGGTAGTGTCCTTGTTCCAACTCTCAACACTAGGTTCCAAAGACACCAGCTGTCCATGCTCTTCATCCCTGTGCACCTCAAAGGCCCAGCATTAACTGGATTGTCTAAGAAACAGCCAACTGCAAAATGCCAAATAGTTCTGGTACTTTTTTTCCTTAGAGGACTTAAAGACTCCTCTTATCCTGCTGCCAGGACTACACAGAGCAGTTCAAACCACAGCTAAGGACAGGCTAAGCACACCCAAACAGGTGCTATACTTGCAGGGGTCTAGGTGAGCAAAGGACAGAGTGTGATATCACTGACAGATACTAACAGCCTGCCACTTGCTTCTGACATCACTGCCGTGGAAAGCCAAACCCAGCTGTAACTACACCATGCTCAACCATAACCAACAGGGAGAGAGCTGGTTAGGAAATCCCTTAGGCTTCTTGTCCCCCTTGGACCGCTGAGGGCTCTCTCCAGGGACAGCGTGTCTGTGGAGCACAGCAGGGATGTGCCAAGTGCACGTGCAAAGCCAAGCCAAGTCATGTCAGACAAGAAACCTGCTGACAGTTCCGAGCACCAGCCTATTGTGAAACATAATGGCCTTACACCCATCTGTCTGGTGGAAAAGGAGTTGGCTGAAGTGTCCCTGCTCTATAACCACAGCCTGTGGACAAGCCAGATCTCCAGCCAGTTCAGTCACAGCCCTGACAGTAGTTTGTTTCTTCCCTCTCAAGTCAGGCACAAATTCCCTGCAGTATTAGCTCTTGGATCAGGGATAACAGAGCTCCAGGTGAAGCTCCTGCAGCAGAGCAACCTGACAGTAAATACCAATGAAAAAACCTCCCTTTACCTGGTCTGGTCAGTTCACTGAAGAGCTGGAGTAGAAAACAAGGATCATAGAAGTCATCAAGGCTCTTGACTGTTTCATCTTTGTATAGCGACTCCTGTACACCCTGAAACCAAATCCAAACCAGTATTTGTAAAGAACGGCACCAATTTCAGTGGTTTCAAACATCCACAACCACCTCATCCCACTATAACCCACTTGATATCACACCTTGTAAAACACGATGCAACACAGGGTGAAACATGCCTGTGTTTAAACCCAGCTTTCACTATGAGACTATATCCACAACTATTTCCCCTGACCAGCACCTACAGCTACAGAAGCATGTCAGCAAACTGCCAGAAAGGCTGGAGAGCCCATTGCCAGTGGATCCTTGGGCAGTCCAATTCTGGTCTCACATATGTGACAATCTTTGCAATGCACAGTCACCCCTGCTGACAAGCCCACATTTCGCAATTAATTTTGAAAGGTGCTCCTAAAGAACTGATTCCAGTCCTCCTATGAATTGAAATTACTCTCCTGATGGAAACAAACTGCAGCGTATTACATGGATGCAAGAAATAAACGGCTCCAGGCTCTTTCTGAAAACCCAAAGAAGGATAACCACACATTCTGGCTGAACCAAAAGCACCTGTGCTGGCAGCAGCCGGCGATGCTGAGGGAACGACAGAATCGTCTTCATCATCTTCTCTCGATCCAGCAGACACAGAATCTCCTCCATGCTGGGCTGCTGCCACAAGGACTTCCCCAGACTCTTGCAAGTCTTGTGATGCTCGACAGCGGCTGGACCCCACAGCAGGATCCTTAAACATCATTAAAGATAACTGCATTAGGCAACTGAGCCGAAAGCAATTACAGAGATCAATCAGGACTATAATTTTGTCTTCATTTGTAGCTATTACCCTGTGGGACCTGAAACTAGAACTCGTTTCCCTGGCAACACCTTTTCCATCCATCCCAAAGCTTTTCAAATTTATTTCGTTCACTCTGCCCTCCCATGTCCACCCAAGTCAGAACATACCCATTTAGAGGCACTTAAGGATTTAAGCTTTAATTGCAGGTAAAAATTACAGCAGCTGCATGAAGGGACAGGGATCCAGAGCTGCCTCAGCCAGTGCTCTCACACTGCTGGTGGTATTTCTGCTGCTACCTCCAGGACAGAAAAGCGCATGTGAGGAAGGCAGACCAAACCACAACTGATGGCAACAGACTTTCCTGTCAACTGCTTGGGCACAGGAAAGGGAAAAGTCAACTAGTGACCTCTGTTTCAGCCTCCTATCTGTGAGGAGGCCCCTATAGCGAGTCCCAATTATGGCAAGTGAGTGACTCCAGAAACGAGACATTCCCTCATCCAACCCACATACATACAGAAGTCTGGCCAACATGAGAGAGTTACATTAAAAATAGGAAATAAGCAGTAAAAACGTCTCCACAAGCAACATTCACCTTTAGATTTGACCTCATACACTGTCTCCTTCATCTAAAATTGAGACCCTGTAAAAATACCAGTTGTGAGACTACCTGTGTGCAGTTTGCCCAACAAAGTAAGGTGTTTGGCTCACCTGGAGTTTATAAGACTTTGATTATTCTTCTCATACAACTGAAGCAACAGCAGTATCTTCTGATCTAAAACCCAAGAGTAAAGTCAAAGTTAGTGACCTGTGAAGACAAGAAGGAGATGCAGAAGGAAGTGCCTTTGCCAGGCTGACACTCACCCACGGTGCTCAGCGTGGCCCCGTAGGCTCCCAGCAGCACTGGGAGGTGGCTGCTCCCACAGAGAGAGGGGCTGAGCTGCACAGCTGTCAGCAGGATGTCCACCAGCGCCTCTGCAACAAGCACAGCTTGAGCCCTGCAGCTCTCAGTCACGTAGAGCACAAATAAACATCCCCCGGCCCACACCACATGGATGCACACACAGCACTGGACATTTTACATCAGCACCTATCTATAGAGATACCACAGCCCATTTTCTCAGTACACTTAAGGGTGATTATGATGCATTTAATTCAAGGGAGCATCTTAAAACAGTATTCCCAAGCTGAACACACGAGTCACTTGGCCAGGTGAGGTCCCCAGTGTGGAACACACGGCTCTGCAGCAGCTTTCCATGCATACAGATCTGCACTCTGGTTAAAAAGGAATGCTGTACTCTATC
Source organism: Toxostoma redivivum (assembly GCA_013397375.1). NCBI lineage: Eukaryota > Metazoa > Chordata > Aves > Passeriformes > Mimidae > Toxostoma > Toxostoma redivivum. Next base: position 12,671 of record VXBI01001253.1, read on the forward strand.
TTCCTGCCCCAGGAGGGCAGCTGGAATGAGCTCAGGAGTTGCACAGAGAAAGGCAGACATCCCAGCAACCTCAAGAATTCACAGCAAAAGCTTTTATGTGCACACGCCAGCTGCAGTAAACATGAAAAGGCTCCTGCACTGTCCGTAGCAGCAGGGCTCAGCACTGCAGCTGGCTCGTGAGCCACAGGAACTCTGTCCTGTGGGCTACAAAAATTATCCACCTTTGCTCTGTAACTAACTGAGGAACAGAAAATATAAGTGACTGGGTTCCTCAAAAGCCCCTAGCACATTCAAGACTCAAGTCCAGATTTCTCTGCTCCCAGCATTTGAAAAGGCCTGGGCTTTGACCCTAGCTACGTGCAGGAATATAAAATCCATGTCAAAACCGAGGAGCTCCTAAAGTACCAGCCTGAGTGAATGCACTTGTGACACAAAGCTCCTGGAATACTGGCCTCAAAGAATCCATCCTGCTGATCTACAGAGATACACTCTAAAGGTAAGACACATACGTACAGTAAGCAGAAACAGCTATTCCTTATTTTTCATTTCACTTAATTGGTGACTTCACAAGAGCTTTTTTTCTCTTTTCAGGTGTTTTAAAATTTGAAAGCTTGTTCACATGCTGCTCATCAATAAACACGAAATTTGTTATCAGCATGCTGCCCTGAGAATTTCCCCCCCTTTTCTTACTCAGCTCTTTCAACCACTACATGACAAACCCCTGGAGAGCGGAGAGGAGAAAAGATGAGGTCTACATAGATTAGACGTGGTTCAAGGTCAGGCAGGATTTCAGTTGCTAGTGAAGAAGAAACAAAACCCAATCCTACAAATGAACTAGCATCCAATTTATATTCCTCTGGAAGGATATTCCTCATGAAAGGTTGCAATATGAAATACACATAATTTAAATTGCCGTTTTTGATAAAACTTGCAGAATCAACTTTAAATGTCCTGTATCAACCTCTTTTAAAACATGCTTAAACATCACAGGACCTATGTGCACTTCAGTGATCTTACACTAACTGCCTCAGAGAAACCAAAAGAATCAATCCAAGACTTCAGCTGGGTTAAAAATATCAGAAAAACAAACAAACAATAACCCAAACCAAAAAAACCAAACTCGCCGTTCCAGCAGTTTTAAAAACAGCATAAAATGAATGCAACATTTGGATCCAAGCAGAGGTAAAATTTAAATGCCAATATTCTGGAACTGTTAATCACTCTCCAAGTGTTTACATGGGTGTGTGTGTGTTACTGCATGGAGAAAATATAATGCAAGAAAGAGAAGATTGCCTGCATTTAGTACGGGAAGAAGATTATTAAAAAATACCTCTTGTCTGGATGTTCGTGCCATCTTCTTCTATCGACCTCAGGATGGTTGACAAAAAGAGAGAGTGCTGTGTGACCATCATGTGAAGTTTGGAGAGCTTGACTAAGCTCTGACTAAGTGAGGATTCTTTCCTGTACAGTAACTGGATGGCAACGTTCAGGACCTTCAGAAATGTTGCATCTCTGTAACGGTACCTTTGGGAGAAGGATCACAGAGAAGTCAGATCTCAACCAAACCCAAGGAAACCTGCTTGCAATGAAAAGCTGTTTAAGAAATGAGAACTTGGCAAAGAAAATGAACTTAGTAAAACCAAACCAAACTAAAATGAAAACACTTACTTGAGTCCTGTCTTCACAAGGCTGCACCAGTCATCTGGGTCCACTTCTTCAACCACACGCTGTGTGCAGCAAGGAAAAGCAGGTGGTGGTTTACATTTGGCACACGGAGATTCTACAGAGATTTTTGTTCAAGGGACGCACTAAGAACATGTGGGATGATCAGAGCATAACAGGGAAAAAAGCTCTTGGATACAACAATCCTAACGCCTGCTTCAAAGGAAACTGCAGGTGTTTTGTTGGTCTGGGAGCAGGGGGACATATGGGCTGTATGGAGCTAAAAAGCAAGCTGGGCTGTAGGTTCCAGAAACCCAGTGGCTCAATGCTCTTCAAACTCCCTAAGCAGGAAAGGAATCACACCTTGACAAGTCAAAGCAAGAGACTGGGCAGCAGGTTTTTGTGTGGTTTAGCTAACCAAGCTCTGCATGTGGCAAACAGGGTGGCTGGGATAGGTGCTCCTTACAACTCATGTGCTCTGAGGAGCTGGGAACCAGTCAGTCTGGAGAAGACTGACAGCTGCCCATACCAACAGTCCTGGGAATGCAGGTGCTAATCTCAGCAGGCTGGAAACACCCTCAGGACGGGATGGACACTGTGAAGTGGCCCCAGGGCCTGCAGAGCCAGCCAGGTCCTACAAGGGATTCTCAACAAAAGCCAGTGAGAAGGCAAAGGCATTCATTGCTCAGAGACTTGCAGTATTATGTGTCACAGGGATTTGTTTACTGAACTCAAACCAAGGGCACAGTACCAAGGGAGCAATCAAGTAGTGATCTTCAAGATCAAAGTCTGGATTTCTATTTATGATCAACCAGATTTTTGCCCTAGACTTCAGATGGCATGGCAGGTGGGTCTTGGCAGAAGTATCTCTATCACCTTTTTTTAATTAAAAAAAAAAAAAAATTCCACTGGTAACCTTTGACTTCTTTCTTCTAAATACCTCAAACTCCTGTCTTCAAAGGGGATTCTCACCAGAAAGTGATCATCAAGAACATAAAACTGCTTCATATAAAAGGATTCTCAGGATTAAAAGCCCATGGAAACCAGATTCCCTAAAACAGGAAATCAAGCCCAATCTACATTTACAAAATCTGCAATTGCCCAGTCATACATAGGCATCCAGTCCCACTGTGGCAAAGCAGATAAGAAGGCTCACCAATAATTCCTCCAGCCTCAGCAGCATGGACCTCTCCACTTCTGGCTTGCTTTCATCTCTACTGCTGCTGTACATGGCCACTAACCCCTTCATGCAGGCTGACAAGAGTTGTCTCCTCCAGGAATGCAGCTCCTCTGAGTTTTTAAGCACTCTGGTTATGGCATCTGCCACGGCCCAACTGCAGAGAGATAATTACTGATTTTTTTTCCTAATATTTTAACTTGCTTTTGTATATACTAAAGATGTCTTGCTACACAGGTGCAAAGCAACAGATTATCTGAGGAGAGGATGCTGTTACTGCTCCCACTCCCATCACAGTGCTACCCAGGACAAACCACGCCCTGAGGGAGGCACGCACACATTGCCCACCTCTCTTCATTCCCTGCTCTCTCCAGAGCAGCTGGAAGCTGGTCCATTAGGTTGTGCAGCCCTTTGCTTCCCAAAGGTGGTAACAACTTGGAAAGAATTTGCAGTTTCAGGGCGGACTCGTGTGACGCTCCGGCGTCCTGAATGCCAGCGCAGAGCTCCTTCCACAGGGCTTTCCTCAGGACAGGTGTGACAGCTGAGACAACTGTTGGGAGAGCAGAGGGCACAGCTTCCACCACCTGCACGTGTTCATCAACAACACACTAAGCCCAAATCACTTTCTAATCCAGGCCCAGACTACTCAGTTCCTAGGAAATGATGCTACAGCAGCTGCTAATCTGCTAGAGAGAGGCTCACTTCTTGACCCATCCTCTACTTCCCAGGGTGCTGACAAGGTCTTACCACTGCTTGACCTTGTAGGTAGAGCCACAGCCAGAGTCAGCCTGTTTCCTTTGCTATTTACATTTCTGGGCAACAAGAGAAATGAAATTAAAGTGATCCTGGTCTATCCCGTTGAATCCTAACTCACCATTTGCTGGTAGAGAATTTAACACGCTTGTCCATAGATGTAATGCTGTTGTGCAAAGTTCTGCACTGCCAGCTTAGGAGAGCATTACTGTAGCCAGTCCACCGCTGGAGATTGGTTTTAGAAGGAAAATTCTTGGACTCTGTAAAAGTGAAAGCTCGGGTTCTGCAAAAACCATTTGGCTGTGGCATTGCATACTCCAGACACTCTATCTGAGCCTGAGCAGAAGGTTTTAGCTCCTGTACTAAACCAAGAGAAGCACTATGACAGATTTTCACATGCACTAAGCATTAAATAAGGGCTTCAAAAGAGAAATCTGGGCATCAGTAACTGTAAGAGCACTTGGCTTCAGTCTAACCGGCAAGCCTCAGAACAGCTCTTCACCTTTAGTGCTGCACAGGTACTTCCAAGACACTCGTTGGAGGTCAGACATCTAAGTTTTATCTGTGATCTAAGTTTTATCTGTAGTGTGAAGATTGCCAGCCCTTAAGGCCAGCAGATCCTAAACAGGGACTCTGGCCTCCTGAATCAATGGCAGGGCTCAGCAGTGCCTTTACCTGTGGAAGGTCGGCTGAAACCATACTGGTCTCTGCATTGCAAATAGACATTGACCAGTGGAAGAAAGCTCTCCATGTGTTTCCTGAGGTACTTCCTAGTGGCACTGCTCAGACACCAGAGCTCAAACTGCAGCAGGTGAGTCCTGGAGTGCTGGATCAGCATGGCCACAATGGCCAGGGAGGTGTGTGAGCACTGGGCAAGACAGTGAGCCTGCACCTCAACACCAACTGCGAGAGCAAGGACTGGCTCACTCTGGAGAGCCTGAAGGAAAACCTGCTCCAAATCTTGGCTGGCCGATGCTGACATCAATTTCCCCAAAGCTTTAATGTGCTCTGCAGATAGCAGAACTTCTCCTTGCTGGGGATGTCTTTGGTAGCTGTCTGTAAGGAGCTGCACCAAAATTTGTCCATAGAAGCTTAACTGTTTCCCTATTTTAGGGGATTTTTCAGATTTCTGAGAAGTCAAGCTCATCTCAGGAAGCTGTAGCATGGTTAAAGTGATCTCCTTCAGCTGAGCTGCAGTCATGTACATGTGCAGCTCCTCCAGAGCCTGCAGCTGGTGAGACTTCCTGGGATAGGCCTGGCTTCTGCCCTTCCCCACAGTCTGCAGCTCTTCCAGGACACTTCTGGTGATAGCTTCGAAATATTTGGACAACACGTGTCTGTGATCCGTTGTGATGCTCTGCAGGATGGGGGCAGCTGTTTTCAGCAGCTGGAGCACCCCAGAATTGAGGTGAGCTGACAGAAGCTTCACAGTGACAGGGTTCAAACCAGGCTGGGGAATAGAGCGCAGTTCCAATGCCAGGAACCAGCCCTCCAGTGTAGGATGTCTGAAAATCAAGGAGAGCGTATCCTCCAGTGTCTGTAACAAACAGAGGTAACAGTATCACTGAATGGATAATCAGGGTGCAGGGTAAAAAAATACACTCTTTCATCTGCCTATTTTCCACAGCTTGGCAATTAGAGTTACGTAAATGAAATTGTCTACTAGCTGGCCAGAAGATAAAAAATATTAATAAATTATAAGCACATAAATATAATTCTCACAACATTTACGCTGTGGGATTTATGCTGCTATACTGAACACTCTGCACATGTCTAAGCTCGTCTCCAGAGGAAAACTGAATATTCGGGGGTTCATCAACACACTCTAATCTCCACAAATCCACAGAAGAGATGAAAAAGGAGGAAAAATTCACTCCTCAAGTACATAAGTTTCAACAAGGTTTTACACAGGGCTGAGGGAATGCATTTTTTTTCTGCAAAGGTGATCTCATTTGGGACCTCGCCTGACGTGTTCCAGCTCAGGGGTGGGACTGTGGGTGACGCAGCTGGGTCACATCTCCAGACAGCAGTTTAGCAAGCACATGCTCTGTGCTCCTAAGTTCTACTCCAAGACCTTAACAACACCTCTCTGATCAGCAGAACTATTCCCTAGAGAATCCACCAAATCCAAGTTAACTAACAGGTGCCTCTGCATACAGGAATTCGGTACCTTGTCATTCGATGACACTTCTGTCATCAGAGACTCCTCATCCATGAAGAGATCTGCATCAGCCTGATGCTCATCCCGTTTCTGCTGGTGCTCCAGCTTTATTTGATTGCCCCGGCACAACAAGATGCTCAGCATGTCCACATAGAGGTCAACAAGTTGAGAACTCAAAGTTTTACCAAGCTATGAAAATAAAGACATCTTGGAAGTGAAGAAAAGGGGAGGATGGGAGCAGAAGGGTAATTATCCAACAGGAATAGGAGTTAACTAAGAACTACTTAGATTACAACCTGTCCAGAGGGAAGGAACCACTTCCCTATGTAGAAACCTGATTCTAAGAGAAGTCTCGGATTGCCAAATTAATACTGATAGATCTTCATTAATACTGTGACATTTGGAGGTACACAGGCCAGTGAATTTTACTCTCTGCAAAGGCTTCTTAGGGAGACCCAGGAGCTGGATTAAAATCTCCATTTTATTTGCACTCACACCCATCATCAAGGTAATCCATGCAAGGTAAATCCAAGGCTCCTCAACAATAAGAAGGGACATTTGTTTACAAATTAGGTGCAGTTTTGTATGGTGCTGTGTAACCTCAGAGCCAAGTACAGAAAAAAGAGCTACAGAACTGGAACCTAAGTTTTAACAGCTAAGTCATTTGTACCTTCTACATAAAAATAAACCAAACATAACCACAATATTATTACAATACTGCTCTTACACTGCTGAAGTTCTCCACTGTGGATTTCAGGTACAGCAGCACATGCTTTACTCCTAACACAAGTTGGTCAGGTGGGAGCCAGGAAGCCAAGTCTCTCAATTTTGTCTGAACACCATCTTCCAGCAGAGTATTGTTTCCTCTCTCATAAGCTCTCTTTAGCAAAGTGGTAAATACAGAATCCAGTGGCACAGTGGGTTCTTCGCTTAGCTCCTTGTGGTTTTTAAACTGTTTCAAGTGAAAAAAAGTGCAAGAGAAAAGCCACGATTAATATGGAACAAAAATCTCTTTAGCCACCCTTGTTTTGAGATGAGCTCTGAGCTGAAACCAGAGTGAAGCTAGAACAGAGCTATCCAGGAGTGACCCTGGGGAATCTGTAGTACAGAAAAACTCACCAAACCCAGCCCAGGGGGCCTGTGATGCCCAACCCACCCGCAGGAACTCCAGGCACTGTGAATTGAGGCCACGGTGTACGACCCCCGAGCCCTGGTATCACCTCCCAAACACCACAAAGATCTCTTGTGTCATGAGAGAAAAGCCCTGGAGCAAATCTGTGTCCCAGTGTGATCAACAAAAAATAGAGAATTAGCTCAGTAAAAATGCCCTTTCTGCTGGAAATGTAACCTCTATAAAATGCGAGGTTTTTATAGGAATACTGGCTCAAGAATTCAGTGACTTCAAGTATTCCATACCACAGGTTCCTGAGATTGCTTGGGTATCCAGAGTTTATAGTACTGGTTGAACTGGTAGAGCTGAGGATACTTGGCAACTTCCAGGGACTCGAGATCTGTATCATAGAGCTGGAACATCAAGCAGAGAGCAAGGGGTTGTCTCTGAGAGTGCAGGAGCTCAGTGAAAACAGCAACAAGGTACTCCACAATGTGTGTTCCTAGAAAAGCAAGACCAAATTTAACTCTTGACATGAGCACAGACACTGCGGCAACCCTCCTTACTTTGGGCCTTGGCAGCAGCCCACAGAGCATCGCTCAGAAAAGTACTGAGTAAGATCAAGAAGTGTTTGTAGTGACTAGACAAGGGCTCCTGACCACTGAGGTACCTGAAAAATCCTCCACACATTAGTTCATGCCAAAGTAAATAATCCACCTTCACTGTGTTGTGCTAAACATGCCTGTATTTTAAGAGGAAAAGACCCCTGCCAAGCACCACCTCAGAGAAGAACTGATTTGTACTGGGGGGCACACACTCCAGTTACCGTGTACAAGTTAAACAGAATTTCCTTTCAGAACTGGGACTTTCAGTCCACCCCAGGTGCTACCTGACCACCAAATACACACAGAGGACGTAGTGAGGTTCCGTGGGGTTGGCAGATCCTCCTCCAAGCCCGCCTGATGCCCCTGTGACTCCAATGCTTTCCTCAAGGAGGTGGCAGAACTTCGCAATATCTGCCACCAGAGATTCATTTCTGAAGAAGTTTTCTTTGGAAAATGCATCCATTTCCTACTTAACAGAGCAGTCCTCTCTCCCTGATCTCGGGAAGAGCTGCCTACAGCCATGGAAACCACCTTCCTCTCCTGATCTCCACACACTGTCCTGAAAACACTGTTACAGAAGCTAAGTACTTCCAGACCAAGATCATCCATGCAGGGACAGTGTCTCTTCTCTTCAGGGTGAGGGAAAAAGGGCAGAAGCACCTACAGTGCTTCAATGCCTCTCCTGAGCAGGAAACACCATGGATCTGCACCACCTCCTGCTTGCAGGGAAGGTAATAGAACGCCTCAAGGTAAAAAATGATAAACGGTAAAAAAATATAAAAAATGGGTAACAACGATGCTCCTTTCACCCCACTGGTAGAAATGACACATACAACCAAAAAAAATCTGTACCTGTTCCATTTTCAGACTGAAGCAACAGTATATTCCTGGCTTCTAACGCAGCAGGGACAACAGCACTGAAGGGAAATGTTTGGATAATCATGTCTTCATTTAAAGAGAACCCAATTTCTTCATCAAAGCCATCACTGTCCTCAATCAGGACATCCACCATATCCAGGACATCTAATAAGTGAAGAAAAAAATCGAAGCAGAGGATCCAGATTAACAGGAAAAACAACAGAGGTAGAATGCAACACTCCAGGAACATAAGGCATCTTTTTAATTAAAAAAAACAAAAAAACAAAAAAAAACAAAAAAAAAAAAACCAAAAAAGGATGAAAGCTGCATTTGTCACACAATACAATGTTAAATGCAACACAAAAATTACAGCTGAACCTTCACTCTGCCTTTCAATGCTGCTGTCCAGCACACAGCAGCTGTGGCTGCTCCTGGATTCCTGGAAGTGCCCAAAGCCAGGTTGGACACTGGGGCTTGGAGCACCCCAGGCTACTGAAAGGTGTCCCTGTTCATGGCAGGGGGTGGAACTGGATGAACTTCAAGGAGGCTTCCCACCAAACCCATTCTGGGATTCCATGACTCTGTGAACAGTCCCAGGCAGAAGGGCTAAATTTCCATTTTAGCTCAAAAATGCTGCTGCAAGAGCATAAAGAGAGATTTCAAATACTGCTAAAGTGGCACAACCACATCAGAAATTACTTTCAGGGGTAAAGTAGCAACTTGGCAATTCCAACTTCTACTTTTGACACCAAGTACACGTGGAGGGCTGAATCCTGGAGGGCCCTTACTTAACAGGATTGCTACAGTAATCCATCCCCAGTTTGCCCATCAGGGCTAGAAAATGTAGCCCCAAGTCACGGAATTGTGCTGTTGATGGGTTACCACATACCGTCAATGTGAGAGACGGGGATGCTGACGTTGTCAGAGTCCTGTTTAAGCAGAGCCACCTGGAGCATGCTGGCTTCCTGAACCAGGTCTGCTGCCTTGTCTGTGTAGGCATAGGGGTTGGTCACCAGCTTCAGCAGGATCTGTCAGCAGAGGTGGAGAGAAAGGTAACTGCACCTTCTGGCTGGCAAGTGTAGGGGAACCATACATTACTGAGAACGACCGTGTGCTGAAAGTGGTTGGAAGCCATGCAGCTTTTAGGAGGACAACTTCCATATCACTTCTGCAGGATGCTGTCTACAGGTCCTGCTCTACAGGGGACACTGGTGGGAACAAAAATAAAGCTCGCTGCGATTTGGCACCTAGATTGCTACCACAGACTGAGTACCTGGGGAGAGCACACTGGAAGTGAAGCACTGGGCATTCAACATCCTGAAGAGTAAACAGGAAGTGTCACCTTTCCTTGTAAAAGACCACCATTTACTGAGGTCTGATAGTTTTGGCACCTAAAGAGGAGATAACAGCTACCCATACCTACAACACTCTACCCTTAGACCAACAATGCTGTAGTAACAGCTGATCTTTTTGGATTTCATTTTCCTACAAATCATTTTGCTGTCCTCCCATTCAAGACAAAAAGGATGCCACCTCTGTGTAAAGAATCCCAAACCAGGCTTTTCTCAGAATTCATTCGCTGGTCTGTGACAGGTTTCTCAACAACAGCAACAAGATCTATAGTTTCCACTAACACTATTCTTTGCATTGTTTATCCAGCTAATTCAAACACTGTTACCCTTTCCAAAAACTGAATCACTGCTTCCTTTTGGTCTTCTTTTGTATTATCCAAGTGTTCCAGCCAAATTGAAAGTTCCTTCCATGTGTACTCAAACACCCCACTGTCACGTAAAACCTGTCCAGGAAACAAAGGAGGAGGTGTGTAAATAAACCTTAAAACACCTAAAATATAAAACCCCAAGAGACCCAGATCTTTTTGTATAGTAACTTCGTGATTCCTTCTTTTGGGAAAGAAAAGAAGAGCAGGTTGATGAAACGTACTACCTGCCACTCTCCTCACCCCATCAGTTCAAGAGGCCTTATTCCCACTCACCAGGGAGACTTCAACTGCATACTGGACAATAAAAATCCTACTTCTATAATTTTTGGAGAGCAGGTTATACTGCTTTCAGAGGGTTGTATATCTTCATATCATCACAGGCAGTAAAAAAAAAAAAAAAAACATCTTAAAAATAGCCTGTAGGGGAGTTTTAGAAAACTACTGATGTAACAGCCAGGCAGATGGATGAACAGTCACATAAATGAGCAGTGGGTTGTGACCACAGCAAGGTCCAGAGAGAAGGGCAGGTTGCTGGGGGTACTGAGGAAGACCCAGAAGTCCCACAGCCAAGAGGCAGGCTTTGACATATCCAGAAATTTTCCCCACTTTCCTGCCCTCTAAATTCAAGCCCTGACTGCAAGCACCCAAACTTGGTGACGCTGAGCTCCAGCTCTACAAGCAAGAAAGGAGGGGGGAGAAGAGGAAGGAGTCAGAGTGACACCATGGTTAAACTCCCTGCCCCTAACTCTCAACAAGAGAGGAAACCTTGCCCAGACTCCCAACTCTGGCACCTACACTGAATTACACTGCAATTACACAGGATGAATCTGTGCCTTTGCTCCTCTCCACACACAAAATAAAAGGAAGCTACCACAACTCATTTGTTCTACATTTACTCTGTGTACAACACCAGCAGCTCTAAAAATAACTGCTGCTTACATCAATCTGACAGGGTAATTAGTTAAAATAAAGAAAAAATGAAGGAAAAAGGATTAATTATAATATAAGTGACTATTTTTGGCACAGTCTTGAAATAGAAATGCACTTGCAGCTCTCACAAAAACAGGCAGGAACAGAATGTGAAATCCAAAAACAAGCCTTCAGTTACATGGCACTGTGTAGAAAAATAAGTCTTTACCATCTATTCTTAGCAGCCTTTCTGCTGACGTAACTGCCCTAACTTCCCTGCTCCTGCATTCCCTTCAGAGAAAAAGCAAGGGACTGAAGTGGAAAGTGGACACAAGAACAAGTCAAGCAGTCCCTGTTCCCACCTGGCAAAAGAATCCAAAACCATCAGACAAACAGCACATTTTGAGCAGCTTTTGGTTGAGACACTCATTACTGGGAGACCCCAAGTGAACCTGCCTTGAGTCCTTTGCAAGGATCAAGGGCAACTAAACCCTAATTCAGTCACCGCAACTTGGGCCTGGTGGACTGAGCATTACAATGGCACTCTGTGACTGGAGCTAAATGCAAAGATTCCATGCACAAAACTGGGCACAAATTTGTGTGCCATGAATACTGCAGGACACTGCATGAGAAGGCCTGTCCAGGGCCAGTATCCAGTTCCTGGATTTTCTCTTGGCAGTACAGTTCGGTTGCATTTATTCCTAATGTAAATCTCTACCCCTACTTAGATAACTAAAGGACGTCCTCTTGTAATAAGGTGCTAAAAACAACAGCCTCTGGTGTTTTGTGGACTTGCAGCTGACCAGTTCTTCTGAAAAGTCAAATAACTAATTTAAATATGCAGAAGGGGATTTTAATTAATTTTTAAGACAAAAAGTACTCCTTGCATCAAAGCTTGTATCAGACTGTAACAGAGAGGACTACTCTGCAGGGCCAGAGGAAACCAGGTAAGACTTATGAAAGGCTGGAGTGCTGAAGTACAGATTAAATAAACATTGATAAAAAATAAAAATCAAAAGTAATAGCTTCTTGATCAATATCAACACCTTTCAGGCACAAACTACACTGATTTATTACAGTATCAGAATTAATTCAGCCTAGGGGGCTGCACAAACATTAAAGACATTTTCCTTAGTCTCTCATCAGGGAAGTCAGTTCACAGCATTGATTTCTGTAAAATATTTCATTAATAGCCAGTTATCTGACAGCAAATTTCAACAATAGTCACAGGAAACAGGAAAAGAGACTCTGTTGACCACACAATTCTGCAGTAAAGGTAACTGCTTTAAGAAAAAATTTTACAATCCTGAAATTTCAGACCAGTGGGATATAGTGAATACCCTGATATTTCAATTCAAAGGTTTACCTTAATGATTAATTTTTTGGTGGAAATTTTCAGATGAGAATGGGTACTCGTAACGAACATTTTCATCAGTAAATAGAAGACTGATTTTTCACCAGATATCTTCTCTGTCTCAGAGATGTCCTACAAAAAAAAAAAAAATTAAAATTCCTCTGCTACAGCAACATTGTACATTGTATGTTGCACTGAGACTGGTATTTAAAGTAAGTGCATTATTTTCTAGACCTGCCCAAAAATCCCAAGGCCAGAAACAAATGGGATCATTTAGACTAGTCTGCATTCAATGAACCAGCATCATTGTACTCACTTGCAAAATGCTTTCCTGGAAAGTGGAAGAAGACAGCAATAACAGAAACCCCAACTACTGCAAGACAAAGCCACTTCTCTTATCACTCATATTTTACCTCCCCAATCATTGCACGTCTATCCCTGATACCATACTCCATGGGTGTCTCTGCTTCTCCTCAAAGCCAGGTCCACTCCTTTCTCCTGACATGACAAGCCAACTCTTGACAGAGTTCTTATTTTACAAGCCTGCAGTAAAAAGGAAAGCTGGAGCCCTGATGGTTTCTACTAATTATGGAGAACACGAAAAAAAAGTTGGACTCGTCCCTGGGAACGAGTGGGACGGCACCCATCAGTGGCTCACTTCCCTGGTCTGCAACCTCAGGCTTTCTAGACTAGTGGAAACAAGCACATTCTCACTTGAGCTCCTTTCCAGAGACACAAAGAGCTACAGGAACTTCTTCCTGTGTTCATCAGGGAAGCAAAACTGTTGTCCTTGTAAAAAACCTTTCAGCTGAGAAGGGATTTTGCACTACCACTAAGACTGCAATTCCTGTTGGTTTTACAAAACTATCACTTCCTAAAATGACTGGACGAATTTAAAACCAGGCAATATCAGATGGAAAGATTTGAGGACAAGGGGCCAAGGAAACAAACTTGCATCAGCCTCTTACCTGCACTCTGAACCAGGCAAATTTGTTGGCAGGGAGTTCCAAAGCCACTTTCAGGATATGGTGCTGCAGAAGAGGAGGGACCTCCTCCCTCAAGCCCTTTTCAGTGACTATACCTGAGGTGTGAAAGCAAGAAACCAACTTCAGTTTGGTCCATCTCCCAGAGAACAGCAGAACACTCATGTTTTAGGGTTTAAAACACAACTGTGAGACAAGCTGGCAATTCACAGATATCCATACCATGGGATCCCCAGACACACTGTGACTAAGGCTGGCCAACCCAAGGTGGGAATGCAGCCCTCAGAGGGAGGTTCCATCACATGACCCCAGCAGAAACATTGGTCATGCACAGGAATATAAAGTCTCTTTTCTCAGTCTCAGCAACCCTGAAAAGCTGTGACTTGCAGGCAGTACAAAGGATGATTAAAGTGGAGAGCAAAATGTACAATTCAAGTCAACAGGAAATCTTAATGCTCAGTGTTATCAGCAGCACAGGCACAACCACCTCACTTATTCTGTCACAGGTCAGGGAGCTCTTGCCCTGCAATCAAAACCTGAGCTGCCCACCCCTGACCTGCACTAAGTTACACAGGGACATCAGCTGTACAAAGCACTGGTGCCTGAGCAGGGTTTTTGTGGCCCACCTTAGAGAAGCAGCAATTTAATTTTACATTTTGAACAGTCACCACCACGGCAATCCAACAGTAAGTTAAGACCAAACAATAAAACTCCACCAGCTATTTAAAGAACATATTGCTACAAGGCAGAAAAACATGGTGCCTTTGGTTCATGTTTGCATCAGGGCGACCAGAAGGAGCAATAGAACTCTCACTCTGACACATTTAAGAAAACAAAGTCTTGTGATTCTTTCACACCATCAAAATCTCTTCAAAATCAATAGCCAGGCTCACTTCATAACATTTGTTTGACAACAACACTTTATTTACCAGCCTGTTTAAATTTATTATTTCATAATGTACCCAAGAGACCCACAAAGAGATTTCTGCCTCACAAAAATGTATCCTGCCTTTTGTCCAGTTTGAAGTAAGCAGACCAGTGCAAGAAACCACGGGATAAACAGGGTATGTGATCAGGAGAGTCACCAAGCACAAAAATCAATTAAACATGCTTTGACAGAGGGAGAAAAACCTCATGCAAGAGACAGCTGCTTTAGAGAGCGATCTTGTTTAAAGTCTCTTTTTCTCTGACAGGTTAATTAAGGCATTTGCACAACTCCCATCCTTACAGATCCAAGGCCCTGCCAAAACACACAGATAGCTGCTCGAGCTGGGTGGTCCACAAGCCCTGGTGGCCCACAGAGAGCAGTGATGCCCAAAGAACCCTTTGCTTTCTCCCTCAGTCTCAGCTGTACATGACTGCACCAACTGCACCACAAGCAGCACTGGAGGACCTTCCCAAATTTGTCAGGCATGGGTTGCCCTTAGTGAAGTCATGCTGGTTGTCACCAACCAAACTCTGTGCCCTGGCAGAGTTTCTAGGAGAATGTGCTCCCTGATCTTGCCCGGTACAGAAGTGAGACTGACTCGTCTGTAGTTTCTTGGGTCTTTGATTTGCTCTTTTCTAAAAATCAGGGCTGTGTATTCCCTTTGCCAGTCAGTGGGAACTTAACCAGACTGCCACAAATTCTCAAATACGATGGGTAGTGGATTAGCCACTCCCTTTGTCAGTTCCCTCAGGATCCATCCTGTGGATGGATCCCATCAGATCCCATGGACTTGAGGGTGTTCAGGTTCCTGAGATGGGCTTGAACCTGATCCTCTCCGACAGTGGGCTCAGGATCTTCACTCTCCCAGTCCCGGCATTTGCCTCTCCCAACTTGGGAGGTTTGGCTGGAGAACTTGCCATTGAAGGCTGAGCCACAGAAGTCACTGAGAACCTCAGCCTTCTTCACGTCCAGGCTAGTCAGGTTTCCCATTCCCTTCTGGAGAGGGCCCACATGATCCCTGGCCTTTCTTTTGCTGACAATATACCTATGAAAGCCCTTCCCATTGTCTTCTGACATCCCTGGCCAGACTCAGCTCTAACTGAGCCTTAGCTTTCCAAACCCTATCTATCCCCAGCTTCCCATACAATTTCCCTGTATTCCTCCCAGGTGACCTGTCCTCGCTTCTACCTCCTAAAAGCTTCTTTTTTTTTGCTGTGATTTTGCTCATCAGCTCCTAATCCATCCATGGAAGCCTCCTGGCATTTTTTCCCCCTGATTTCTTCCTCTTCAGAACTCACAGCTTGGAGAAGGTTGTCCTTGGATATTAGCCAGCATTCTAAGGCCTCTCTGCCCTATTGGACTCTACCAAGGCCAAATCTCTGTTACAAGATTTTTCAGAGGACAGCGGCAGACTGGGAGGTGCTGATCTTCACCCCCACCCTGCACTTTCTGTGAGCTATTCTGTTCAAAAAACCCTTTATCCTCACAGATAGTAAGAGTTTGGAAATAACTTACTGACAGTGGGTTGTTGACAGAGGGCTAGAAGAAACCTCAGTAGGAGCTGAAGGTAAGTGCTCCTCAGAAAGATTAGAATTCAAAGCCCATGAAGACCAAACACATCCAAGACTATGACACAGAGAGAGGAAGACTGAAGTGAAACGTCATGCTGACAGCTGGGTGTGGCAGAGCAGCTACGGAATTTAACAGGGCCAGAGCACCACAGAAACACCAACAATAAATGCCAACACAACGGAGAAACTAAAATGGGCTACTTTTAGAAAGTAGTTCTTTATCTCCACAGAAAAGCAAACATTCCTTCTGCCGTGGACTTGGTAAACAGCCAGAGAAAACAGTGGAGGAAATATAAATACCCATCACATACCTTTTAGTAGCTTGCTAAAATCAAAGTTGCTCCGTGCTACCAAGTGGGGCACAACCTTCTGATAAAGACATATGACCTGAAGCAGAGCAGCTTTCAGAAGCAGCATCTCAGCATCATCTGAACCTAAACAAATTGTTTCCATAATTAGTTTCTTCTTCCTTCACAGCAAAAGTGCATGTTGTCACACCCCCATTACCCAGAATGAGAATTACCAACTGCATTTCAAGAAGACTTGCCTAGGAAATGACCTGCTATCTTCCCAACAAGAACGAGAAAACCACCCACTGAATCTCCAGTTCCCTCTCCCAGCATTCCTGTATGAATACTTTCCAAACTAAATCCACTTATCCAGTGCTTAGACTGAGAGCTGCCGTTTCTAATTTGACTCAGAAGTGCTCACACATCTAGAACAAAACCTGGACATCTGAACACTCACTGTAAGAATCGCACCAGTCCCGCTGCTGTTCAATTTAAGGCTGAATAACAGGAAAACGTGAAGGATGCTGCTGATCTCTGGGGACACTGCTTTGAGCTAATGTCAGGGAGGTTTAGCTGGGGAAGTGCAGGAGACAGTGCAGTACAGTTTGTTGCAAGACTATTATTTCAGTTAAAACCTTCTTTCTTTCCCTTTCCCCTTTGAAAATAATACTTTCTCGGTGTAAGCTCTTGGCAAGAGCCAGGCAACAAATACCTGTACAAACACCTACAGCAGCTAAGGCAACTGTTTACTCCCCAGGAAACACCATCTCAGGTTTCAGTTGTAACATGAGGAGGCATAAAAGCTACTTGTTATCCAGTCACTAATGAACGGAAGCAAAGTACATGGGCCAAAACATTTAACACCTGATTTTTTCCTGTTAACTTGGTCTCCCTCAGGGAGTTAGGAAGAACTGGATAAATGCCATGGATCAACTTTGTTTGTCTGAGTCTCAGCTGCCATTAGAAAATAATTCTTTAGCGGCCACAACGCAAATAAAGCTGTAAAAGGTGAACTGGGACTAAGTGACACAGCATTTCCACCTCAGATTGCTGAGGAACTACAGCTACAGTCCTAGAGAAATTAGCAGCTCCACTGGTTTCCAAGCCTTGGACTGTCAGTGCTGACAACATTTTGTGCCCAAAGGGAGGCACAGAAGGACACACACTGGTAAACCTTTTGCTCCAGGAAGTCTCTCCATGGAATATGCCTTCTGAAGGGCAAAACGGGTTGAGGATTTATCTCTAGCCTAGAAGGAAACTTTCACAGGCCATTGGCCAAGATGCAGATCACCCTGAAACTTTCTGTTCCTGCAAGGGCGTCTGTGGAAGCAAGGCCTTCAGGAGGGACACTGGGTTTGAGAGAAGCAAACTGAAACCTTCACTCCTTCCCTCTCCCCCTCTTCCAACACACAAAACTGCATTACTGTGTTACATCAATACAAGCATTTGTGTAGCCACAGTAACTAACAGCTAAAAAAAATTTACCTCCTGGTAAAATAACTTGAACAAACAAAAATATCTCCAAAAATTGTTTTTCAGGCTTATCAGTCTCCCTGCCAGTTTTATTTTGTGGCTGCAAAACAACTACTAGCATGGAAAGGTCAAGGGCATGAAGGCTTGAGTTCAACAAGAGGAACAGCAGAGCCCTGCATCTGAGAAGGAACAGCCCCATTCACCAATACATTCTGGGGGGCCACCCAAGTGGAGAGCAGGTTGCCAGAGAAGGATCTGAAGGCCTTGGAGTTCTCATGTCAGGGAACTGCTCTTCCCCTCCTCTCAGCACTGGGGAGGCCGAACCAGGAATGCCGTGTTGAGGTTTGGACTCCCCAGAACACAGAGACACTGGAAGAGTCCTGCAAAGGCTCACAAAAATGGTGAAGGGACAGGAACATCTCCCCTGTGAGAAATGGCTGGGAGAGCTGGGACTGTTGAGACTGAAGAGAAGGCTCAGGGGCATCTCATCAATGCCTACAAACACCTGAAGTGAGAGTGAGAAGAGGACCAGGCCAAGCTCCTCCCAGAAGCACTCGGTGGCAGGAGCAGAGGCACTGGCACAAAGTGAAACACGGGAACACTGAGCATCAGGAAACACTTCTTGACTATGAGGGTGATTGAGCACCCACACAGGCTCCCAAAGAGACTCTGTAGTCTCCACCCTTGGAGATGTTCAAAAGCTGTGGGAACATGGACCTGGGTAACCAGGTTTAGGCAGAGATAGCAGGCAAGATGACTTACAGAGATCCCTTCCAACCTCAACCATTCTGATCCTGGGACAGAAAAGTCAAACTGCTTAACCTTGTAGTAGCAGTGGCAGCCTGCACATTAAACTGCATTCTCAGGCAATCCTACCAGCCTGAAGAACTAAACAAAGAAAAGGTGAGTAGCAAATATACAAGTGAGATCTGGATTCTGCTGAAGTTAAGGGTGGGATGAGGGTTTCACAACACCCATTCCCACAGAGATAAGAAGCTGTAACTCCACCTGCTTTGCCTACCATGCTGCTCAGCAACTTCTGTCTCGGTCATTGCCTTCACACTGGAGACATCACCTTCCTTCTTCTCTGCTGGGCCATCAGTGTGTTCTCTCTTTTGCTTCAGAAGGGACTGCCAGACAGCCACTAGATTATTCATGTCTGGTAAAACCTAAAAGTAAAAAGGGTAAATTGCAACAGCTCTCCTTTGTAAGACAAAGCTCCTGTGATAAATACATCCCCAAACACCCAACAGGAAGATCTGCTGCTCTTCACAAAGGTTGGAACTGACCTCGTGTGCAATCAGGGAATGACCTGAAATCAAGCACTGTTACTTCCACTTCTGCAGAACATAAGTATGGGAAAGAACATTTTACTGAAAAGGTTTCCTGTGAAAAATTTGTTTGATTCTTCTTCCTCATGGTACACTTTCAACTCAAGTGCTCTCTTGTCTACTAACTTGTGAGTAACCTCTGCTGGCTGCAATGACTTGAACCAGGAAGAGAACTTGCTTCCTGCTCTTGGAAGTGATTTGCAGCACAACAGCCATTAATGTTACAAATCTGTCTCACCACAGAATTTTATTTGCATTCCCATCAGACAGACATGTCAGGAAACGTAGGCTCCTACCTCACCATTTCATCCACATCCTCCCCAGGACGCCACCTCCTGGCTCCTAGCTTGGAACCACTTGAGGAGAAAATACAGAGGATAGCAGCTGTCTGCTGCCTGCCTCCTGTCAGCCCCCAATTGTCTCTTGGTTTCTACCTTGCTGACAGCTTCTCTGTACAGCTGCACAAACTCCTGCACTGCTGGCAGCGTGTAGATTTGTGACCTTTGCCAGGTTTCTTCAGAGAGACAGTGCTCAATGTTCCTCAGGGCTCTTCTCAGCACCATGGATACCAGTGACAGGATGCTGTGCTTCACCTCTATGCTGGGCAACTAAAAGAACAAAGTGAATTAATGACGTTTCAGTGATTCCTGTCATGTTTTGCACAGAATCTGTACTCTCAATGTGTGTTAAAATTAGTCAATGAATTAATTATTTTCTAGATCTTGGCTAGCAGTAAAGAAGCCATAGGTTTTCAGATTCCCAGCCTAAACCACTAGCAGACAGTGGCAGAACTGGTGCGTGTGAAAGGCACCTGGAATCAGTATCCATATTCATTTTCCAGTGCTTCCCCAAGCCAGATTTATGCTGGGGCAGATAGTAAAAAACAGAAGTAATTAGCCAACTTAAGAAATTTCTTGAATGATCACACACTAAAATCAAACTACTAACTGGGACAGAAAAGTCACTGAAATATTATAGACTGCTCTTACATTTAACCCTTTGCTGAGCATTACTTTATTGCACACTGCAGGGACTGTTGTTACCATCACCATAGACAGCAATGAGGGAAGAGGAATAAATTGTGAAGTCTTAAAAGAACTGGAGATGTCTGGTTGAGCCTCATAGATCTGAAAGAAAAGAAACAAAAATCTAAGCCCCCTTGGTACAGTCCCAGAGATGACAGCTTCTTCTGGGGAGCATTCTACAGAAGGATTTGGACTTGTCAGAAGTAGTGGCAACATTAGATGTCAATTTTTATGCAAAAACACTACACAGCATCTGCCAGATTCTTACTCAACTCAGTGGACCCTCTGTGTGCAACCAGCATCCCTTTCCAAGAGATTTCAGATCCCAGTTGCCCATTTTAAGCTAAACAAAGAGGCAGCAGAACACTCACAAAGGACAAAAGTTTTCCTAGCTGAGCTTTGCTGTGGCTGCATCTCAAAAATAAGTCACTGACATGATGTTTTCCACTGTTTCTTACACCAATTCCTTATTTCTCAGTTTAGTTTAAATGTTTATAGAGCCTCTGCTCTGAGCATGTGTTCACCATCATGCACACTCTTACCTTCTTGAGCAACTTCATGTTGTCCAGCCAAGCAGATGTCACTCTAGGAACAAAGGAATAATGGGTCTCTTTGAAGTATCTATTCAATAAATCTGGGCATACTTTGAGAATATTCACCAGGAGATCAGCAACCATTTCATCTTCTGTTGCAGTTCTTAAACCAAGCAGGAAGTGCAGAAGTACCACATTTCCTCCCCTGTTGAAGACAAAAAATTGTTTTACATTAAAAAATCCTTATTTTCATACTTTATATGGGATGTGAACTCTGCAGATTCTCTAGCTGTTAATTGAAGGCAACACCGCTCAACCTCCTGGCATAATTCTGAGGTTATACTCAGAAGTAAGAAATTAATTTACCTCCACATTTTCTACATGACAAACAGTGAATTAGTACCACACATTTCAGGGCAGACACAGTAACTAGCGAGGCCTCTTTTGCTTCCAGCAAAAAACCCACATGCAGTCCCAGTTGCCCAGTGACATACTTTCCAGAAGTTCCAAGACTTGGATCATGGAATGTTATGCCATGTTTCAGAGAGCAGCAGAGGTCCATTAAGAAACTATGCACAAGTTCTCGTACCATTGCTTTTCCCACCTCTTCAGAACCTTGAGCCACCTAGAAAAACCAATAAGGAGTAATAAAAGGCAGATGAGACTTTGTATCACAGATATCAACTTCACTCAACATTTTATATGGCTCCTCTTGGAGAAATACTAAAAGTAAGTTTGGCTTTTGTTCAGATTAAGAAGAGGAGCTTCAGGACTTGAAGGTCCCTTCCAACCCAAACCATTCCGTGATTCTACACTTCCATTAACCTTCTAAATCTGGAACAGAAGACTCATTACTGGGAAATCACGGATCTCATGACTTACAGGGACTGCCAGGAACTGTAATAACTTAAAAAGATTCAGAACTGAAACACATGCTTAAAAACGGGGTCGGAAATTTGCACAGCTCTAAGCAGACGCCTACTAGAAACAGATCTGATGGGAGTGGCAGGGTCGTAAGCATCTGGGAGAAGAAGACAAGAGGGTAGACACAAAGGGGAAAAATGTATAGCCAAAACCCAGTGAGAAGCAGTAGAAATCTGGGGGCTCATTTTAAATAGGCTCAGTAGATTCCTCTTTTTGAGCTCATCAAGCTCAGAGCAACTGGGAGCTGTTTCAAAAGCTGTGGACTGCAAGAGGAGGGGAAAAAAAAAAAAGGCAGCACAAGGACTAAGCAAAGAAAGAAATGTGCAGACCTTTAAATCCTCAGGGCTGACATCAGTAATCCCATTCCAACGGTACAGTGAAGAGATGTGCAGCAACACCTCTGCAGTGAAAAAGCGCACCTTCTGCGTTTTGCTGATGTTTTTGTTATGAACCACCTGAAAAGGAGAAAAAAGCAAATTCTTCTATTCATTGCAAGTTATTGCAAAATCATGGCAAAACAGCAACACACTTCATTCTTCTAGTACACACAGAGCTGGCTCTCCTCACCAGGGCAGAAGGAAGGTTCTGCCTGTCCTGTCAGCACTTCTCTTGCATGCTCCTGCTCCACATTGACCCTACACCAATCTCTGCAAACCCTGCACATGCTGGACAGGACAGATGCTCACGTTCAACTGAAGAGCACACATCGTGGTGAGAGCAGCACAGCCACTGACTAGAACCATGGGAACCTGGGCATAGACATCAAGGCCTACTACAAATAAAGTTTGAATGAAAGGGAATACACAGCAGAGGAAGTTTCTCTAAAGTTCTTCTGCTGTGTTTTACTGCTGGCATTGTTTTAATTCTCATTTTTCTTGCTAAGCTGAAAGAGTCATACAGTGTGCTGGGGTCCACCAACAACCTAACAGCTCATGATGTATGATACCCACACCGGAAAAGCTTCATTTGAAAAATAAGTTTCAAGGAGGTTTATTTTACATGTAAATGGTAGCTTTTTTTATTCTCCTTTTTTGTGTTATTGCAACAGCAAAATGAAAGAACGTTTTTGGCTTTAACTGGTCAGTAGTGAAAAGCCCGAGTCTGAGGCAGGCTCTTATGGCTATGCTCTAATTTTGAAACTATTTTTTCTTCATTCTATCAACTCTTCATCCAACACCTTATGCAACATAGCTACAGTAGTTCAGAACAGATATTAGAAAATCATCGATACTGGAGTTAAAAACATTTTTAAAGAAATAAAAGACATCTCAGGTGCAGCTGCTCTACAAGCAACAAGTGCATCCCAGGGAAGAGGCAGGGCTCAGAAGGTGACAGAGCACAGGAAAGGCAGCCAACTCTCACAGCTTTCAGCCCTTCCTGCCTCCCTGTTTTCAATCCTGAGACAGTAATACAGCCAAGCTACAAACTTCCAATAGACATTATCACTCACAGACACTGCAGCAGCACGCTGCCAGCAGCCCTAAGAACTGAACACTGTGTGAGAAATCACTGCACAACTGTTTCCAGCAGTGAGGAAAACAGAAAACATGAGATAACACAGTTTCAAGAGTGCATCATACCTTAGTTCTCAGTGTGGAAAGTAGAAGATTGACAGTAGAAACTCTGTCTTCCTTTATTTCAGAGCGAAGAATATCTGGAATGAAATCTAAGAGGACATCTCAAATTAAGTCAAAAGGTGAAAGCTCTTTTCATACTAAAATGTTTCAGGGAATTCATTCCCATTCCTCTTCCATGCCACATAATTTATCTTGCTGTTATATTCCAGGATGAACCAAAAGGCAGCAATCAGAGTTCAGAAGGATGACAAGCCCATGACTGTGGTGATGAGCAAGTGATACTGCCAAGCCTACTCTGATCCTGACTGGCTAATTTCTGCTGATTAACACTGCTACAGCATCTGTCACCTTTAAATACACTTTGGGCCCTGAAATGCCATACTAAAATTCAAGTAAATTCATATTCTTCCCATTGAAGCACTTGTCTTTGTTTCACTGAGTGACTCTCAAATGTTTGGAGATTGCATCTCCAATCACATGCATCATCTTTTGGCTCACTTGGAAGAACCTGGGGTTCTGAGTCTATCCTTCCCATGTCAAACTACCACAACATTTTTAATTAGGTCATATTTATTTTCCCCTATAAATGTCTGTGCCTTAAAAACAAAAACTCAACAAGCAATTATGAAGTACCTTTCAATTCCAGCACCTGTGCCAGGAGTGCATTGTCACCAGCAATGAGAAAGGAGAGAGCAAACTGAATATAGGCCATGCGGACATCTGTTCTTCCCTGGAAACAAAAAGGTAAACACAAAACAAAAAAATGCTGTTAGCACACAGATTGTACCCAATTGCAGAACTGACACTGCAACTGCTGATTATCCCTACAAGTGCCATAAATGGAACAACTTCTATAAACATGTTGCATGCAGCTGTAGACATACAATACATAGTGTATTCAGCTAAAAAACTTCTTGCATTAAGCAGATCACTTTTACATAAAAAAGAAAATGTACTAGTTGACATGCTTTTCAATTCTCAATATATGGGACCAGGACATAAATTTAAAGAAAAAGGAACCATTAACAGTACCAGCAGTTTCATGCCAAACCCTGCATCATTGAACTTCCTCACTTGGGCACTGCTTGGTCAGTTCACAAACCTGCCATAAAAAGAGGCGAGTATAAAACTGCCAACTCAGGCCTGATCTGTAACAGCACCATAGGATATGAACAGTGAATCACAGAATGGTTTTAGTTGGAATGGATCTTAAGGATAACCCCATTCCACCCCCTGCCATGGGCAGAGACACCTTCCACTAACCCAGGCTGCTCCAAGCCCTGTCCAACCTTGGACACTTCCAGGGATGGGGCAGTGACAGCTTCTCTGGGCACCCTGTGCTGGACAGGGTCTCATCACCCTCATGGACAAGGATCTCCTCCCAATATCTAATGTAAATATACCCCCTTTCAAATAAAGTCACCCCTTGTCCTATCACTACATTCCCTGACAGAGTCTCACCATGATTTGCATTTTTTTTAAACCTGCTGTGCAAAATAAAACTGCATGTAAAGAAGCCTGAAAAGAAGATTCTGAGTAGGCAAAAGATAAGGCAGCAGGGACTCATGAAAGGGTTGAAAGAAGAAATAAAGAGAAACTAACAGGATTATGGTGTAAGCTTTGGGCCCGGTATTTCTTGTGTTAAAAACTCTCCTCTGATAGCCAATTGTGACATAACTTCACTGAAAGCTGTACAACAGTAAGACCTTTTGGATGCTTGTTTCTTCGTACCTTAATCACAAGGCTGCTCATAAGCAGCTTGTGCTCAAAAGACTACACCCAAGCTTTTAAAATCAAGGCTGGAGGTACTCTGCAGACAACTCCTGCAGTGAGGTCAAAACCTATGGAATCTGACAATTCCAGAACTCTAAAAGGTGGTTCCAGGAAAAAAGAGAGGTGTTTGGTTTTTTGCCTTCCACTTGAATGCTTTATAAAGAAAGAGTCTGAATTTTCCTCTCAGATGGCACAAATCCAACACAAATGTACACACTCACTCTGCAAGTAACCTTTAAAATCCAGAAACATTGCAATGTTAACATTGCAAACAATACTGGAATTATTATACACTTGCATTTGGAATAATACATAAATATTCTTGTTCTAAAGCACTGGTTTGGGTCAATCCTTACTATTTTTAGTGAACAGGGAGGGAACAAGAGATAGTTTCTTCTGGAAAAAGAGGAGTGACTTATTCTCCTCACTCACACATTCTCTTTAAGCATTTCCAGCTAGAGATTGTTTAGAACTTTTGTTTATGTTTTCAAATGCAATTACTCTGTATTAGTACTAGGCAATATCCCTTGTCCAACTTCCATTTATTTCAGCAGGACCAAACTGCAAAAAGACTGACTGGTTTTCAGGAGCTTACTATCACTCTGTTTTAGACACTTAGAAGGGCAGTTCACATAACTGTGCATTTATATTTCTCCACAGCTTGTTGGAAACACATGAGGCATTTTCCTGAGTCCAGTTAGGCACAATCAAGGACTTCAGCCTGACAAAGGACAGGAAGGGAAAGTTAAGCTCTTGCAGATGAAAATACAGCAAACACTGGCAACAACTTGGTTCTAAACAGTTATCTAAAATACATGGTGGAGCTATGGCATAGCATTTCATGGCATGCAGCACCTTAATTTACCTTCTTAAATCCTTTTTTCAACAATCCAGGCAGGTATTTGTTATTGAAATCAAAATGACTGTATACATCCCTTGCTGAATCCGGGCCCTGAGCCACCATTGCTGACAACAGTGTAAGGCACCCTCGGCTCATCCTAAAAAGACAAAGCAGAGGAAAACCTGTGGGTTATTTCCAGAATGATGGTTATTCAAACCACCAAACCAAGAGATTAAAACTTAAAGAGAAAATAGAAGGGAAGTTAAACGAGCCAAGTAATTATTTCAGGCAGTACTAACAGCAGCTGGGAAAGAGGAATGAGGGAAGAAGGGAGAAGGAAACACCTCTTGATCTTCTTCCCCAAAATTAAGATGTAATGTGAGGCTGGATATTCCCTTTATAAAGTAGTTTAAAAAGCAGAAATTGCCAAAATTAACAACAATCATGGCAGTGGGATTGGACTAGAAAACCCTTAGTTATTCTCTGATTTATTGAACTCCTAAATTCATAAAGGTTTGCCATTTATTTCAACAGAATGTGTCAGGGCCACTGTGCACAGGACCTCCATCATCTGAACAGCCACTGCCATGAACACATCTGTAATCTGTCCATCCTGCTTCTGTCATGGACAATCTGTAAAAAGCCATGTGATTCCAGCAGAGATCCCAGCTAGACATATAGTGAAGAAACCCCTTCTGCATATCAAAGAGGTTGCACAGAAAATACAGAGCATCTCCCATCAGAAATGTGCAGCCTCTTGTGTGCAGGTTCTAGAAGGATTTCTCCAGAACCTGCAATCTTTAAACACTTAATCAGAAGTGCACATCTTGCACAGCCTCAAAACTTGTTTCCAGTATACCCACTTGAGGTTCTCTGTCCAGTTAAAATGCCTGCTGCAATAGGATCAACTGCATAGTCTAGGAAGCACAGTTGTGGAAAGGCAGAGAAAGCTTTTCCAATCCTGCTCAAAGACTGAAAGATGAGTCATTTGCCTTGGACAAGCCAATTTCAGTCTGTTTTTTCTGTGCTTTCCTCTTCCTCCCAGGTTTGTACTGAAATGTCTCTGGCATTTGCAACTTCTTTCACCTATCCACGTGAGCTTGAGAAACTGTTTGGTCTGGACTAGATAAGACAGTTATCTAACAACCTAAAACGACCTCAGATATAAGTGACTGGAAAAATTACAGAAGAAAAGCCAGTCTGAAAGAGAAAAATGCATTATAAACATGGAAACCTAACTCCAAAAAATACAGGGAAATAAAGCACTCAAGAGCAGCTCTTGTCTCCACCATAGGAAGACTGCCCAGCCCTGTTCCAGACAGTACAATTCACCCCAAAAATCAAGTAGCATTAAAATAACAGGACTCGAGGTACCACCCATGCTAGCTCTCACTAGGACAGGCCCAACTGATGAAAACTACAGCTTCAGCAAAGTATCCTACAGCACTGGATTGTCTGATGTATCAGAGCTTCCACTTTGCAAACACTTCCACAGGCAATTATTTCATGACAAGTGGAAAAAGACTATTAAATAAAATGAGATTAATAGCAATAAGTCAAGATGAATTTTGCCATGTCTACTACAGTCCCTCCAGACCAACTGGCAGAGATTCTCCACCAGAGCACCAAGAAGACTTACTTGCAATTTTCAGAATACAAAGCAGCATAGACCAGTTTCATATAGGAATGAATCAACTTTTTGACAATGTTCATTCCCACAACAGAAAAATGTGAGAGGTCGCTGGCTGTCCTCAGTAAAATGGCTTCTAGAGCTTGAAAGATTAACAGCATCTGCAGGATAGAAAAGTAAGTTAATACCTGACTTGAAATTATTACCTGAGCAAACAGGTAACAACCACCATTAACAAAAAGAATAACCCCACTCCAAGAGGAAAGCTTCCACAAATGAAAGTGACATGAACTTCTAGATTCTCTCCCAGATTAATGCTTCCTCTGTGAAAATATCACTTCTGAGAACACGTAGTTTCAAGAAATCAATGCTTCAAGTGACAATTGCTCCCAAGTAGATGATGAAAAATGAAATGTGCTGGAAAAAAACAGTGGGGCTGTTCCAGTCTTGTAATTAACTCCTTCCCAAAGAATCCAGAAACCATACAGCACTGGGGCTGTGCCCATTACAAACATCAGCCCCTGTCAGCAACAGGATATTGAGGAAAGGCTGTCACTGAACATGACAGAGGTTGTCATTACACAGACAAAGATGATACTGAAAGGCAAGGAACAGCAAGTGATGGTTAAAAAGGCATGCAATGCAATACTACATTGTAAGCAGCTGGCAATGCTGCACCAGCATTCACAGTGAAAAGTTATTGAACTCTTTGTTCATTCATCATATTCTGATGAGGATAAATGGTGTCCAGCTGAAATAAGAAAAATTAGGTCAACTTTACCAGTGGCTTCTTAGAAATAATGATGTATTGGAGAGATATCTAAAAACATTTACTTTCACTAGATTACTTTAGTTTTCCTTTCTTAACTGCTTCTGTTGATCCCCTTATTTCCTAAAAGGTCTTTTGATAACATTTAAAGAACCTTAAGCCTGATTTAGACAGGACTATTGTATTGTGTGTGTCATTAAATCCAGGAACATCTACAAACAGAAAAGAGCATCTGCCACATGGTAGGTGCTTCTGCCACTGCTACTTAAAAAAAAATAAAAAAAAAATAAAAAACAAACCAAAACCATATTAAATTATCAGAGTTATTTATACCACAAAGCATTTATTCGCAGAACCGCTGAATATCCTGAGCTGGAAGGGACCCACAAGGATCATCCAGTCCAACTCCTGGCCCTGCACAGACACCCCAACAGTCCCACCCTGGGCACCCCTGAGAGTATTGTCAAACGCTCCTGGAGCTCTGGCAGCCTTGGGGGCTGTGACCATTCCTTAGCGACCTTTTGTTGGTTCTTCTCCAGGGTGG
>VXBI01001253.1:41202-111463 GCA_013397375.1 Toxostoma redivivum
CTCCGGGGTGCAATGGTAGCCGCCACTCCCTGAATTACAACCCCCATATCCAACTTACTTCACTTTCAGGCTTCCTTTCTCCGTCGAGAAGCTTGAATATCTCAGCACACTCCATGGAAATTTTCACGTATCCCTCCACGACATCGTACACGTGGGGCGACGGCAGCGTCTTGGCGACGGACACGAAGGTCTCCAGCCCTGCAAAGCCACAGCGTCACCCGGGCCACCGGCGCCACGGATGGGGCCCGCTCTGGGCGGGACCCCGAGGGGCCGGGCCGTGCCCATGTGCGCCATCCCCAGCAACAGCAGCAGCACCGCCTCGGCCCGGGGTCCGCCTCAGCCTAAGCCCCAGCCCCAGCCCGGGGCCCGCCTCAGCCCGGCGCCCGACTCGACCCGGGGCCCCTTAGCCTCAGCCCGGGTCTTCCTCAGCCCGGGGCCCCCCTCAGCTCGGGAACCCCTCAGCCCCAGCCCGGGGCCGGCCTCAGCCTCAGCGCGGGTCTCCCCTCAGCCCGGGGCCGGCCTCAGCCCCGGGTGCCCCTCAGCCCGGGGCCGGCCTCAGCCCCGGGTGCCCCTCAGCCCGGGACCCACCTCAGCCTCAGCGCGGGTCCCCCCTCAGCCTGGGGCCGGCCTCAGCCGCAGCCCCAGCTCGGCCTCAGCCCGGGTCCCCCCTCAGCCTCAGCGCGGGTCCCCCCTCAGCCCGGGGCCGGCCTCAGCCCGGGGCCCCCCTCAGCCCGGGACCCACCTCAGCCCCAGCCCGGGTCCCCCCTCAGCCTCAGCGCGGGTCCCCCCTCAGCCTGGGGCCGGCCTCAGCCGCAGCCCCAGCTCGGCCTCAGCCCGGGTCCCCCCTCAGCCCGGATCTTTGCCGCCCTGCAGAGCCTCTCACCCTTGGCGGCGGCCGCGGGGTCCCGCAGCAGCGCCTTGAAGCGGGCGCCATTGAACTCGTCGTCCCGCGGGCCGCAGGCGCGCTTGGCCGCGGGCTCCCCGCTCGGCTCCCCGGCCAGCCCGCTCCGTTTCCCGGCCATGCCCGATCCCCACCCGGAACCGCCCCGGAACCGCCGCCGCTCCCGCAGGAAGGGGCGGGCGGAGTGGGACCGGCACCGGTCCCCGGCAGGCGCGGACTGCAGCGGGCCCGGCCCGGCGGGAGGGCTTTCCCAGGCACCAGTGCCAGATGGGCAAAAAGAGTTAAAAGTAGTTCTGTTGGAATGGCTTGGGAGGGACCGTGACGATCATCCCGTTCCACCATCCATTCCCACCCCCTGCCGTGGGCAGGGACACCTTTCACCAGGCCGGATTGCTCCAAGCCCTTGGGCACTTGAGGGACCCAGAGGGAGCCACAGCCAACCTGTGCCAGGGCCTGCCCGCCCTCCCAGCCGAGAACTCCTTGCCCATATCCCATCTGCAGCAGGCTGTCATCCATCGCTTCATGCAGGTTTTGGTCATCCCAGTTTCCCAGGAGCTGCAGCCCCCTGAACCAGCACGGCTTAAACTTGACAGTGGAAGGGGAAATCGCGGAGTGCAGGGAGAGGAGAGGAGAGAACTCCCTCAGATATTCCTCTCTTCCCGGGAAAGGCATGGGGGGACCTGACTGTGGCTTTGCAGTACCTGAAGGGGCCCACGGGAAAGACAGAGGGACTGGTCACCAGGGAAGGAAGGAGTGACAGACCAAGGGGGAATGGCTTCAACTCTTTCCTTGCTTTCGCAAGAGTTATTCCAGGCCAAGCACAGTGATGAGGAGTGGAAAAAGCCTTATTCCAATCAACTCTTAAATATGGAATGACAGCAGTTTGTGAAGAATGAAATAGTAGTGGAAGAGAAAGGATAGTATTTCAGTGAGAAAAAAAAACTATCTAAATCCAAAACGGATTTTTTTAATCATATGCAAAGTAATAAAAGCAACATTAATACCTTTTTCAAGCTGGGTTGTTTTTGGTTTTCTTATTTAGCCAAACACTGTAAAAAAAAAAAAAAAAAAAAGTGATCCAGAAGAGGGCAACATTCACAGCCATTCTAAGGATGAACAAATGCTTTCACATTGACAGAAGATGCTGCTATGTTTTGAGAACAGATGGTAAAACAAAGTAAAAGGTGTTGTTAGAAGACAGAAAAGGGTAAAGTAAAAGTAGTACCTGAGACTGGGGGGAAAAAAGGAATGGGAAAATATTAATTGCTACACACTAGGTACAAGGGCTTTTCACAAGTAGTTTTTGAGAACAAAGCTAAAAGCATCTTACTGCTGCTAGTGACATCATGCTTCAAGCTCTGCTAATAATTCCTATTTCTAGCAATATTTAAATTGAACTCACTACATTCCAACTATTTTTCTGCTTGTTTAGGTGGCAGATCCATTTGGAATACACCTTAGTATAGCAAATTCTATGCAAAGGTAGAGACTCTTCAGTTCTTCCATAAAACATTTTTGGTGTTTATTCTGGATTATGGGTATCCTTTGCTTTAGCTTGACAGCTTTCTTGAAACTTAAATTTATGCATAAATCCAAATATATTTGCAATTCCAGAAATTGGTAGGCACATAATATGGAATGTAAGTAACATTCTCAAGACGGAGTTGTTTCGTTACTGAGGGGATGAAAAGCAAAGCTAGAGCTACAAAAAAACCAACCAACCAAACAAACAAAAAAACTACCAAAAAAAATATTTAACACAGCTTTTAAAAGGCTTAATAAAATATCCATACTGAGATGTTAAAGGTAAAAGTCCCAGTTACCAGGCTTACATGCCTGATAGTTATCATCACACCATATTTCATAGTTCTAGTATTTTTACAAGTACTGCAGAATGCTACTGAAAATTATTTTTAAGTTGAATTATTCTCTCCCCTCACTGCCTGTGTAGCAGTTAGAGGCTTCCAAGAGGCTGGGGAAGCAGACTGCTGGTTTCACTTCCAGACAGGTCACTTCCATGCTCTGCTGGAGTGCATTTTGTGTCCTTTTCTTTATTATATCTGACAACTTTCTTCCCCATCTCTGTTTTTTAGCAAGCAGCATTTATGGAGGGACAGTCAAAGACGTCAGGCTTGGACAGAATTCATCTGCTTATGTGTGCAATAGGTGGGAGCAGCAAATAAGCCAAGTAGTAACTTCTGAGCTGCCCAGTTTTCAGTAAACCAAAATGTTCTTTTGTGTTTCTTTCCAGATGAACACATCATCATATTCCAGTTACACACTGCCCCTCTGGCATTTTCAAGTCAGACAAAGAAATCCTGGTCCCTCACATGCACCTCAGCTCTCCACCTTGTTCAAGAAACAGACTCAGTGAGCCAGCTCCCCTTTCCTGCCCCAGTTACCTCCTCTGAAGCCTTTATTGCCCTGGACAGTACGTAAACAGCCAAGCCCCAGCCCTGCAGTCCTGCCTAACTTGCCTTTGCCTCCCAAACCTGAACCTTTTCCTTTGCTATGGGATGCTCACTCATGCAATCCTGAAAACAAAAATCTGATTTGGCAGATGAGGCCATTTCTATCCAAAAGCTTCACCAAGGTTTCTCTTCCAACTTCAGCTTTAAACAGTCCTGTCCTCAGACAGCACCTACCCCTAGCCTTTAGCTGTAGATACTTGCTGTTTTATAGCTAATACTTGCCAGCCCTCAAGATTAAGTCTCTTGATATGCATTTACATTCCTCCCTAACCATGTCCTCATCAGCCTTCCCAAACTCAGCCTCATTTCCAGGCCTAGAACCTCTCCCTACAGGTGAGGGGCTATCCTTGGGTAGGACTGCTGACAGACCTGTGCATGAGCCCAGCTCTGTAGCCCATGCTAATCCCAGCCCACGTCTACCTTTTAAATCCACTGGTGGTTGGGTACTGGAGGCACAGGTAAAGTAACCCCTGAGGCAGTTTCTCTTCCAGGCCATCTGTGAATTGTGATCCCCTACCCTACATTACTTTGGTAAGAAATGTATTCATTTCTTCAAATAAATTTTTCATTTTATATCTAAATTAATTATAGAAAGCATTCAGAGGAAATGTGTAGCAATTATGTCAAGACAGACGTGATTGGCACCAACACCAGTCTTTTATTAAAAACCTCTCAGGCAATTCTGACTCCTTTTCTCACAGGCAGCTCCACACAGCACTGACCCCTCCTCTGCACATTTCATTCTTCCTTCTGCATGACTGGCTAAACCCCAGCCTATCCCCTACCCAGCCACCTAGTGCTGTCTGTCTGCCACAGAGCATGTTTTGACCTCGTCCGTCCCTTGCACGACCGCATGTCCCTTCCTCTCACAACACAGCCAGCAGGCTCTCCATCTCCAACTGTAACTGTACTTACTGCAGCTGGAAGTCAGCTGACCCACTCTTTTATAACACCCATCCTCACTGGGCAAGCAAGGCTGTTTCCACTCCTTGGCAATCAGTGCAGCTGTAATTCGTTCCTTACAAACTATTCTCCTACAGAAATTGAACCCAAAATCACATTTTCCAAACATCAGTTCACAATGTTCACTCTTAACTTACACAATTATTCCACGGAAAAGTTTCCTCCAGTTTTCCCCAAAATTTCAAGTGTGATATCGAGCTCTTTGTCAAATCTTCCTGTTTTCCAGCCTCTGACACCCTGAGGCATGGGATCACAGAAGGAGAGAGCAGTCTAGGTGATGTGCAAGGGTGGTGTATGGGCCCAGGAGATGAGTGGGCTGGCAAGGCTGAAGTAAAACCACAACTTCTTTTACTCTAGGTGCTGTAAAACAAAATCACTTCTCCACCTCTTCTTCCTCCTCCTCCAATCCCACAGTTATTTCAGCTGGAGTGCAAGGACTGCATCTTAAGCCTGACTAATGGTAATTTATCTTCCTCCCATGAGGAATATTAGAGCCTGTCGATATGGAAGGATCTGCCAACAAGGCATTATGAGCATCAGGGGTTTGAGTCAGAGCATGGGGTGAGTCTGGAGCTGGGCTGCGTGCCCAGGTGCTGAAGAAGGGTGGAAAGATCAGAAAAGAAGGGAAGAGCACAGAAAAGTGGGGAGGCCAATGAGCAGGCTGGAAGAGCTAGAAGAGACATTTGCTGAAAGCACCTCTGAGTATTTCTGATACTCGGGGTATCTTCTGTGTACTCAAGTCCTTCCCACCTTCTACACATGGAATAATCTTCAAGCATCATCCAATTCTGAGCTAGTGACATAGTCACTGAGTCATAGAATTGAACAGGAAGCCCTTACAGTCCGGATGGGAAAAGCAGGGACTTACAAACACTGCAATATTATTTTCAAATTTCATTATTTGCTTCTAATTTCACAGTGCTCAAGTCGAATTAGCCTGAGGTCTGGATCTCGAAATTATTAACTTTCACTGATTAGGTATTGATATGGGCTACTCTTTTCTGAAACACTACCAGTTTTCCATGCCTTTGCATACCTAATTTGAGAGACCTTGAAGCTTGATTTTTTTCAAGGCTCTTGGAAGAGCCACAGTTTTTTCAGTGTTTTGGCATTGAATCTGTGGCTTTAAAAAAGCTTCAGTCTTGAATTTCAAGTACATAATCATTAGTCATTTTGGGAGATCTTAGCTTAAATACTTATTAAAGGGAAACAGTGACAGCAACCCATCAAAGGCAGGCTCATAAAACCATGATAAAGCACTTTCACAAAGAGGCTGATTTCCAAGACCATGAAACACCCAAGAGCTCTGTCCTAATGTCCTTCCTAAACAGAGAGGTGAGACACACAGTCTTTTCAAAGTGTCTTTGAAGCACCATGTCAAGAAGTGACCAGGGACCACTTGGATGCTTTAGGAGGGCAAGAACAACAAAGCCAGGACCTTTTCCTTGGTGCATTTGTTCTGCCTCCACCTTAGGTCATGTTTTCTCTTGTTTCCAGCAGTAAGCTCTGTAAGATGGGACATGCCTCCTGCTTCATGTCTACACAGGTGCCAGGTGCACTGCTAGAAAAAATAATCCGTGTACAGGAGAAGTGCCAGCAAGACTGGCAGCATTCAGGAGGGTGAGGAGTGGGGACTTTCTGCTGAGTCTGGTGAGGGAATGGAGTGAGGTTTCATTCCAAACGAAACGTGAGATTGGCTTTACAAGCTTCATGGATCACATTTTCTGTCTTGTGAAGTAGCCAGGGTCTCTATAGTGTTATGACTAGTTTAGCCAAGGAGCAGCTCATGACCACAAAACTCAAAACTTATTTAGCTGAGTTTGCTCTCTCTGAAGTGAGTCAAAAAAATAGCAGAAAACAGCAAATATTTCCCCTCCTTCTAAACGTGCTAGGTGGAGTACTGCACTCAGTATTCATTCAAACTTCTCTTTACACACACCAGAATGTTTCCTAACTCTGGCTCACAGAATTGCTCCTCTCAAGTTCAAATGACAGCACACTTGAAGGTATTATCCATAGTACCTTGTGAGAATTTACAGCATCCAAAACACATAGAGAATTAGAAAAAATTATCAAACAGGCTTCTCTGCAACTATTTTCAGCTTATATCCATAGAAATAGAGGTTGGATTGGGAAAAATGCGCTCCTGTTATTTTAAATTATTGCCATTTGGTGATTACTGTATAGTATGTGCTTTGTTTTAACTGGTCTGACACTCATTTCCATAGAAACAGAGAGGATAGCAACCCGCTTGTTTGAACTGTCCTGTAGATTCTGTCTGTGTCACAATGCAGGAATATAAAGCTTTTTAAAATGTGGGAAAAGCCCGGGGTTTTGTTCTTAAATTTTTTTGTTTTGTTTTGTTTTGATCCTCAAAAGCCAAAAAGAACATTAGGGAACTTATTGGAAACTTTATTCTGGGAGAATAGAATGAAAATGGCAACTATCAGCTCTTTAAAAAATTATAGGGGAGAAAGCAGGAAGAAAAAGCAGTAGGGTGTATAGTGGGGAGAAGTGTACACACACGTGTGTGTGTGTCTGTGAAAAAGCATTTCTGAGATATTTTTCTGATAATTTTTGTTATTGTACAACAGATCTAGAGGTTTTTTTTACTAATAGAAAAATTTAGGCCATCTAACTCAACTGTCTATATTATTTCATAATCCCTTCCTTTTATTTCACATTGTTTACTTCTTAACTGGCAGCACTACTTTTATTGGAATTTCCATGCACTTATACACTATATGAGTTTTGAATTGGCAGTTTGGCTGAAGTTCAGGGAAAAATTAATAATATGGAGAAAAAGAAGTTAAGTGCTCAGATTTTGGCTTTGCTTTTGCCAAGCTTCCCTGTAACAACATGATTCCTGCATTTCTGGCACTGTGAAATTACTTCTTTTCCCCCTGAGTCCTAAAGAGAGAAACTGTCTGAAGCAGATGTGATCACTCTCCTGGATTCTAATTCCTTGACTTACATGGGATCCTTTCCTTTGGGGAAAAAAGGGAATCTAATTCCTGTTACTTGTGAGGAAAGGACAAGGCTGAGATTCTGAAATTCTACATGCTGAACATGTCTGGATCAGTTATATTGTCTTCCAGCGACAGAGCATTGCCAGCTGGTAGGAGCTGCTTTCAAGGCTGCAGCAAAGAGACACATTCTGCACATCAGGATAAACACTTTCTCCTTTGCTGCCTTTGTGTTTTACACCACTGTCTCCAAATTTACATCACAGAGAATAGTGGAGATTCACAAGAATACTTTCTATATTTTAGGTTACTTGGTTTTAGGTTAATGTTGAATAGCAAAGTAGCTTTCCCATTCAGATGGAAAAGAAAAAAATATGTATTTATTACAAAAAAATCAATGCCATTCTACTGAAGGCATGTCTTCAGTTCCTGTCAGCCACAGTGTCCATTAAGTTTTCCTCCTCCACAGGAAGGCTTCCCTTGAAGGCAGATGTGTACAGGCAGGAGCACCCAGCTGCCTCTTGTGCTGTCATTGAACCCTGACTACTTCACCTCCTTGGAGGTTACCTGCTTTTCCAACCTCTCCCAGTTCAGTCATTCCACTTGGAAACTGCCTTTGCCTTTGGGCTATACCTGCACTGTGCCAAAAGCATACCAGGCTCATTCCTGCACGTGGGGATGGTCTTTTGCTTACAGCACCACCAGGCTAGAAAAAGCAATGTTATCTCACTGGGAAGAGAAGATTCACAAGAGCTCATCAGGCAACAGCCCTAGCAGACCTTCTGATCCAAAGCCTTTGGAGCACAGGCATGGGGTACTTCTCGGTTCTTTTTGATGCTTCATATATTCTCCTGCATCGATGATGATGATCCATTGTCACAGATCCACTGTCCACTCAGTCACTCACAACACACTGAGCGTCATTATGGACATCTGTGTTCCGGGGATGCATGAGCAGATGTGACAGAAGGCGTGAAACACTTTCCCTTTGAGCTGTAGCAGGTGGCCTGAATATGAGATATCTCTCTGTTGGCTGTATGAGCAGTGGAGGTTTGGCATCTTGAAGCCACAGATGGTTATGGCAGACACATAGTTATGGCAGCTAGGAAGGTGGGATAGACAGCTAAGTTCACCCTCCTCACCTGAACACCACTCTAGAGGATGCAAGTATGGCCTCCAAACGCTTTCTTTATAAAAATCTGTGCTGCTTGTTCCCCAGCATTCATTTCTGCCTTTGGTGGGACCGACCTGAGACAGCAGGTGCAGGAAGTGTCAGATTGAATGATCAGGCTGAGGTCAGAGGCAAACACTGTCCTTATCTGAAGCAGCCAGAAGCACGGGCTTCACCTGCAGAGCTGCTGTTCTCTCTCCCCGACTGTGTTTGCCGTTGCAGATGTTCCAGAGTGATTTTATACTGTTATTTCGGCATCTTTGATCCCATTTATCTGAGTTCGGTAACACTTGATGGAATGCCCCTGCCCTCAGATGGGTTCAAGTGAACTTGTTTTGCCCTTATTTGCCCAAGACTAAGGAAGCATAGTCTGGTAGATGTGTTACCCCATTGTTTTTTCCGTGTGTGAAGACGGAGAGGAACAAAAATGGATTCAGATTGAAACATGAAGACCAAGTTGGTCAGTCAAAGTTCAGTGTAACCTCTGAAAAGAGGTGCCAAACTTTGGAAATTCAAATCTGGATGTGTTCCAACTTCACTTGGAACAGGAGGAGAGGAATAGGTTTAACACAATTAGTTTGGTTCCATCATCTTTCCCCTACTCACTCGAGTTTTTGTTTTTTTGGTTTTTTTTTTCTGGAGAAAGATCAGTGTGAACATGCATGGCAGGATGTAAATAGCTGGATATTCATATTTACCCACTTTATACCCCTGCACAGCCCCAGGGAAAGAGATGTTTTCATGCCCCATTTCCAGTGTTGGTTCTAAGCTCTCTTTCCCGAGGTCAGCTCTTAGAGGAACTGGGAAATGAGTGTCCTGCTTTATTCCCTTGAGTCCCTCATACCTTAAAAAAACCACCAAATTACATTTGAAGGTAGTTTAGCAAGCAGTAATGACAATTTGTTTGAACTTCTCGCTGGGGAACAACTTGAACCCTCTCAAAGTAACCTCAAGAAGTTTCCTCACTTCGCAGTGAAAGCTTTAAGCCAAGCCTACACACTCCAAACTCAAGGCACGCTGAACTAGCGTCGTTGAGCTGCGGCTCTGCGGTAAGGTAGTGTCACACACGGCCAGTGTGAGGAAACGGAGAAGGTCCTTTTGCCGCATGGAAGAGCCAGTGCTTTGCCCGCTGAAATCCCTCACCCAGAGGTCCTGCCAGGCGTGGGTGCCAGCTGAGTTCCCTCAGAGAGCCGAGGTGTAAGGGCAGGAGCGGGGCTGGAGCAGCAGGCTTGGCACGGTCTGGCACGAGAGCGTCTGGAATAGGGAAAGCAGGAAAGTCGGGCCGTGGAGGACAGGGAACGATGGGGAGCACCTCGCACCCGTGTCGGGAAAAACACAAGCGGGGAAATGTGGTCACAAGTGGCGGTGTGCGTGCAAGCCCGTGACAGTCTTGCAGCCGCTGCCAAGCAAGGCTGAGGGGGCACACGGTGATACCGAGCCTCTGGAGCAGGAGGGAGGCGCGACCTGCTCGGAGAGGGGTGGGGAGAGCCGGGGAGGGCGGGCGAGGCGCCGCCGGCTCTGAGTCAGGCCGGCCGCACGATGCGCGCCGGGGGCAGTGCCCGGCACGNGTACGAGTGCCGGGCTCCCGGGTGCGTGGGGCTGCGGAGCCCCGAGGGGCCGGGCGGAGGCGGGCACGGCGCGGTCAGGGGCTGCCGAGGCTGTCAGAGCCCGCAATGCCCCCGAGGGGACCCGCGGAGCCGGGGCAGGGGCCGCGGGCTCCCCGGAGCGCTCTGTGACCCCGCTGCGGAGCCGCGTCCCCGGCCTGCGCCCCGTCGATGTGCCGGGAAGGAGGCACCAAGAAGCAGGGAGAGGGTTCGGGGCTTCCCGAGGGGCCGCGGGCGAAGGGACGCGGGGAGCCGAGCTGTCGCTGCGCGCTGGGAACGCTGCGCGTGGATCGGCCAGGGCCTGACCAAAAGTGCGTGGAAGTCCCTGGAAAGGTTCCCACTTTCTCCTGGAGACTTGGAGTCGGGCCCTGAGGGAGCGAACAAGTGCTGCACTACTCTCTGCTAGGAGGCAAGCCTGGTAGCACCGGGACGAGGGGAGTCCCTGCCCAAGGAGCAGAGGCACCAGCTGGTGCCCAGGAATCAGCCGTGATCCCGGGGAGGGTGCCGCATCACTGCGAAGTGAAGTAACTGCAGGAACCGGGAAAATATCCTTGTTTCCGTCAAGATGAGGAAGCAATCTCTATTCTTTGTGGTCTTGTACCTTTTCTAGTGCCCCAGGACATCCCGCTGCTGTTAGAAAGTGATTTAGAAGAGCTGTTCCTCTTTTCTATGTGTCACAGTGAGCACAGCATAATATTCCTGGCAGTTGGAAGCTTAAGGAACTGCCTCTAGGGCAGAAAGCAAACCTTTCCCGTACTGAACAGAGCAGAACTTCCCAAAAGCCAGTCGAGTGCACTGGAACAAAGTTAATATATAATTAATAGCCCAAATGTGTTGTTATGCATTTTAGTATAGTTTGTGTCGATACAGTTCAAAATGCTGGCTGTGGTTCTGTAGAAACTACTTCCTCAGCAACAGGAAAATACAGTTTGTAATTTTAAAAATTGTGTCTGGCTCCACAAGCCTGAAAATTTCCAAGCAAGCAGCCACAAAATATAAAGACCAGAATGACATACTTAGATAAGCTACATTTCTCATATTAAATTCCTCTCACATGTAAAAGGCTTTTAAATGCTTGCTGTCTCATTCTTCGGTTTTTGGTTGGTTTGTTTTTTTTTTTGGTTTGTTTTTTTTGCTCAACTGCTGGTTTGGGATGTTAGTTTTGGAATCGCATGGTGGTTCTCCACAATAACATAAAACAAATGTTCAAATCTGCCCTTTCAACTAGCCAGTTAAAAATTATCCCTTTACATAGGAAAGTTCCTACATTCCTATAAAAGTCTGTTCATTTTTCAAATGATGTTATTTAGATAAGGTCATCCAAGATTAATTTCAGAAGTACAGCTGCCTTCAGTATTCATTGTGCACTGAGCTTTCCAGATAGGTAGAATGATCAGAGAAAAAAGCTATCTCACCCCAGAGACCAGTATTAAACATGACATGCAGACGTTTCAGTAAATAAGAGGTAGAAAATGAAAGCAGATGCCAGAATTCCTACCAGACTGGGAAGTTCCCAGGCCTGAACAAATTCTGCTCACATTTGACTTTTAACATGGAGATCTAATTCAGAATGACAGAAAAGACCAAACCGTTACTGTAACCTTTAAAAGAATAATAAAAATAAAAAGTATCCAGAGCATAGGGAGAAGTTTTTAGCTGCTTCAAAAGCAGGTGCTGTGGACCAGGAGCTGCCAGAGGCGAGAGGACACCCTGCAGTGCCATCT
This sequence comes from Toxostoma redivivum, assembly GCA_013397375.1. Taxonomy (NCBI): domain Eukaryota; kingdom Metazoa; phylum Chordata; class Aves; order Passeriformes; family Mimidae; genus Toxostoma; species Toxostoma redivivum. Next base: position 53,003 of record VXBI01001253.1, read on the forward strand.
CCAGGCTGTTTAATGCTGTTAAAGAATTACAAGCTTCCTAACAGCAGCTTCGAGAGGAGTGTGCGGAGCTGCTGATTTCCCTTACCTGCTCCCTCCCTCGGCAGGAACAGCAACTCAATTTTCCTAAACACTGCTGAAACACATGGCCACAAACCTGGCCCGTTTCGGGTGCCTTGCAGCTGCCAAGTGCAATGAGGCCTCTACCCCAACAGCCCAAACTCTTTTCCTCTCTCCTCCTCTCCCCACCATGCTGACAGCTTTCCAGAGCTCCTTCCTAGACTGCTGCCAGCTTCCAACACCTGCCCGTGGAATCTCCGTTGTTCCCTTAATGCAAGAGTTAAATTCTGCCAGCAGTCCCTCCCTGCCAGAGCCCATTTGTTCATAACCAGACCTCGCTGCTTTCTTGTAACAACCCAAAGACGCTCCCTCGTGGGATCTGTTTGATGTTCTGCAAAGGGGAGCGGGGAGCAGTGCACAGTGAAGGGTTATTATTACTATTTATAAGTTTGACTTGTATTTGTGGTCTATATCCTTTCTACTGCCTTGAGCTGCAGGTTCTTGCTCTCGTCTCTCAATCTTTTAACTATGAGAAAAAAAATCTTGGTCTATTTTTTTTTTTAAGAGAGACATTTCTTCACTGTGCAATAACATTTTGTGGATTGGTATTTTCTAGGGAAGAGAAATGTTCTGAAATAAGACACCAGCAGCAGTTCAAAATTCAACTCTGTGAGAACAACTCAATAGTTTCTCTTACTGGAACTAATGTTGGACACAATAAAGATCTGCATAATCTATCTTTCTCTAGCAGTTTGAAGCAACAAACAAGAAATTTAAAGGTTGGACTTGATGATATTTTCCAACCTTAATGATTCTATGTATCTATATTTATTAGTTCCACTGGTTACTGAAATTGGAGGTGTGCTCTAAGGTCTGCAGTCCTCTGTGTGATTAATTCTTCAGAGTGGAATTTGTGCCCATATTTAAACTGAAAGCTGAAGGTTTGGAACAAGAGAGATTTAATCCACAGTTCTTTCCTTAGACCTTCATGAAAATGAGAGTAATCCTACAACTACAGAATTTGCCTCCCCTCATGGCTATTCTTCAAAACATACCTTTTAACTAAAACATTTATTTTCTCGGTGATCACTAGTAGCTTTCACATTTTGGATCAGGCTCCATTCCAGGGGGGATGCTGTGAATTTTGCTGGTTCTCCAGTCTCTGAATAGTCTGGGCTCCCAGGACACTGTCAGAAGAGCAATTTTTCAGGACATCAGGGCCTCATGACAACCATTTCCCCACAACTCCTCTATGCTGAAGGACTGCTTCCCAAAACAGGTGAAACAAGGAGCTGGCAAAACCAGCAAACTTCAAACTTCTTTGCAACATTTCACAGTGTAGGTGGACTGGTGCTAGCCAGCCCAGCTGCTGAGGGAGAGCTGGCCTGGCTGGGGATGGTGGGTGGTGTGCTGTGGGTACCTTGTGGACAGCAGGGATTGCTGCTCCTCATCTCCTCTCATCCCCCTGCTCTCCATGCTGGCAGTGGGAAAAGCCTCAGATCTCCATCCTATCCCCACTCCTTCTCCTGCCTTTTCCCTGGCTGCTGACCTAGTGAACTGACCCCTTATCCATCTGGGAACAAACTCCTTCTCTCTGGCAACTCTTGAGGAACACCCACTCACCCCTTTTTAATGCTCCTCTCTTCTTCTGCTGTTCTCCTCGCTGCTCTGAGCTCAGGCTTGACCTCACCTCCTCGGCTCACTCACCAGTCAGGTCAGTCTCCCTTTCTTTACCTGAGTCCCAGCCAGGTTTTCTGGGCAGCTTTCAAGAAGCGTGGCTGTAACTGAAGATCAAAAATGAAGTAATTGTGATTACACAACCGGGGTGAGGAATGACTTTCTGGATGTGAACAGAAAGCAGCCGCTGCTTTTAATCTCTGTCCACTGGTGTCAACTTTTCTTCCAAAACAGTTCAGACAGAACTGAGCATCACTGTAACTCCACGGACTTGGTCTCCTGAGCCAACCACAGAAACAAGCAGATCTAATGAAAAACCAAACCAGTTCACCCAACAAATATAATCTGCTCCTGTGACCTTTCTGCATCAAAGTTTCCATGAAATTCAGTGGCATTCACCCATCCCAGATTCCCCCAGGTAAAAGGAAAGCAAACAAATGCTCTGAGCAAATGCTTTGTTTGTAGTAACGTGGCAGGATCAATCACTACCAACCACAATGATGCAGAGGTTTTTTTGTTGGCTTTGTGTCGGTCAGATAAAATCCTTTATAAATTTTCTCGAGTGAGTTCTGTTGACTCACCGTGGCAATTGTAGCATGTCCTTCAACCAGGATATTTAAAGAAGTGCTAGAAGGAGTGATGCAATGATGCATCTTCTCAATACTGCCTTGTAAAAGCCAAGTTCTTTAAAATAAAAAAATAAAGCCATTGCTTTATTTAAAGAAAAGCATTTCATTTTACAAATGTTCATTTCAGTAATATGTGAGTTAAACCTCAAAGTCTGGTTTAAAGTTTCTCTGAGTGAAGCAGGCTTTGGTCTGGGGTTTGTTCTGTAGAATAAAGAGGTGTGTGTCAGAACTGAGATTTTAGTTTAGATCATGGTGCTGAGACCCAAGGTTTTGTTTCAGGCTTGCTGCTGCAGTTCTTTTTGCCTTTGTGAGGAAGTATAACTTATGAAACCACATTTGAGATGTACTAATAGTTTTTGTTAAATCCACTGATGAGATTTAGTTATCCTTGTTAGAGAAGTAAAAGCTTTGGTCCTGGCAAGTTCTTACACATTTTGTGAGGCCTTTACAGTTAGCTAGGTCTTGGTCCCCAAGAGGGATGCTGCCCCCAAAACTCTCCTGAAATTAATTAAGGGGCAATGTGATGATGCTCTTGCCCCTATAGATATTGGGGAATTCAGGCAGGAGACACAAAACTTGAGTTCCTGAACTCCACCACTCAGAGACCAGCATGTTTGAGTCTGTCAGATTGTCTGCCAGACTCTGGGGCAGGAAGTTTGGGGCAGAACTCTTTCTCTTCTCCCTGGGCAGATTGCTGGCACCTGACAAACCATATGCTATTTTTATTCAAAATAAATAGCAGGGGTTAGCACCCCCCTGCCTTCCTGCTCCATCTGCTGCTGATATTCTTCCCAGAAAGGGAGAGCTTCCAGTCTCAACTTTATTAGAGAAAAGGACTACAGACTTGTTCTAGATAAATACTCAGCTTTTTTTGGAAGTGTCCCCAGACAGAGAAGGCACTGTCTGACCAGTCACCATTTAGCAGAATTCTGTCATCTGCCAGCCATAATCTACAATTAAAATTGAAATATTTTGATATATTACCCAGCACAGAGAAAATAGTGTCTTAAGGGAGCTGAAGAGCAGAAGGAGGCGTGGTTGCGCCTTATTTGTTCAGCATTGGTGAGTCATTTAATCTGAATTTCTAGGCATTTTAAGAGTTTTGCTTCAAAGGCCTATTGTGTGGCTTCTGGCAACAAATTAAATACCAGTGAGGTTTGGCTCTTAATTTAGAATTAATTTTAAAACATCACTCACTATATATGACCTAATTGAAAGCCTATGGTCACTGGAAGGATTCCCATGGATTTCACTGGGCTTTGGATGAGGGTCTCAACCCACAAATATCTGTTTATTTTTCTTCATTGTATTTAATCTTGGATGGGAAGACAAGAATTATTCTTTCAGAATAATTTTGCAGTTTTTTGACTTTTCATTTCCTCAGGCTAGAACTGTGAGGAGGACAAAGAAGTGTTGCTGTAAAGAAAATCAACAAGTGCTGAGAGTGAAGTGGGGGGTGTATGTTTGCTTTTCTAGCTTGGACTTACTGTACTATAAACCACCATAGCACTGCAGATCTATGAGCTGCCAGATTTCTGATTTTTCAGACTTTCTGACTTTTTTCTACATGTCAAATATAGGTGGGGATACAAAAAATAATGCAGAGCTTGAGTCAAAGTTCTGTTTGCAAAACAAAACCTGTGTCTTGTTTTCTGAGCTGGGGAACATGAACATGGAGGTTCTTGATCATCAATCTGAGTTTTCAGAGAAGCATTTTCCTCTAGTCCCTGAGGTTCTCCTACCTGCTGTCTTTGGGAATATGACAAGTTTTTTGTCTTTGGGCATAAAGAGTCTCTCATTCTGTCTCCAGAAACAATTGCTGCCCACAGAGCCTTCCTCTTGTTACTTCTTGTTAATGGCACTCCAAGAGGCTACTCTGTCTTCAGTTAAAGGGAAGATTTTTGGCAAGGGCAGAAAAGAGCCTTGAAGTCTCCTCTAACCCATGCCTCTTGTCAGCTTCTTTAGATGGGATGGAGAAAATCTTCCTTTTCTACTGGAATAGCTCCATATTAGTTCTCAGGACAAGTGTTTGCCCTTCTGGCTTCATGGAATAGCTGAGACAAGTATAACTGACTGTAGGGTGGAATTTACTACAGGCCCAAGATCTTGGGGATCAAGAACAGTTTGAACAGGGGGGATTAGCCTCAGTAAGATGGTCATGGTTCATGCTATGATCCATGAGGGGGGAAAAATGAAGACAACCTCCTTAGGAAAGCATGCATGTGGATAAAGCAGTTCATGGAAAACCCACCTGATATCTCAACCACTGCTTTGATTGCCACACTGTCCCAAAAGCATCCTCACTACTAACTTAAGCATTTTCTTCTTGCAGACTTAATCCTCCATCTGTCCGTAAGGCCAGTGGAAACAAACTGCTCCACTGGCATGAGGCTGATGGCTCTCCAGGATAACCATTCCATCTCTGTCTGAGTGCTCTGAAACCAAAGCAGGCACCTGGAAATGGAACAGGGTTTTGTGGTCACTATCTTATCAGTGAAACTAGATTATCCCTAGTTTTTCCAAGTAAACATCTATTCTTGCTTAAAAAAAGATTTAGATAACACAAAAAATAGAGTGATTATATGAAAAACATTTTCCTTGTACAGAAAACCAAGTTTTCATGCCATCTCTGCAGTTTGAGTGAAAGGCTGGAGTTGGTAGGATGGTAGACACTAGCAAAGAGAACAAGGGTTGAGAGGAACAGTAGAAAAGGGCACACTGAAAAAACAAGCCATGGAGGGAAATTAAATCAGATTGGTGACTATGCAAGAAGGCATATATTAAGGAATTACAGATTTTTATGTGCATCTGCTGAGTAAAGCTGTTGTGCTAATTTCTGAACAGCAAGAAGAACAAAGAATGCTTCTTAGTGTATTTCTTACTGATTAACGACTGCCACGGAGTGTGGCTACAATGAGTCAAACAGGATGTTTACAAGGCACATAGATTAAAAATAATAAAATGGTGAAGCAAGAAACATACTGACATGAATTTCAGAAACAGTCTCTTTCCTGGGTAACACTTTGGCCTCCTCAATTATTATGGCTAAAAAAGAGCTGCTACAGGCAGAATTTGCAGACAGCCAGGTGAAAGGGAATGCCAAGAGGCAGATCCTTGTCCCTGGGGGCAGATTAACCCTGGCACAGCATGACCTCGAGACCAGCAGAGGGTATGGCAGATGGCATTGGGGCTGACACTCGGGAGTTAATTTCTCCTCAATGCTTCCTTCACAAACCAACATAGAAGAGAGAGGAGAAAATGTTGATGGAGAAGTACTGCAGCTGCATCCCAAACACCAATCAATATCAGAGTCGTGCTTCTAATGGTGTTTGTAGTAGAGTTTATTAACAATTCTGTTATCACTGCATGAAATCTCTTCCTTTAAACTCACCAAACTGACTTGTGAATTTTTAATGAGTGTTGGCACAATTCTTCACAGAACTGTGGGAGCTGATGGAGATTTACCGGATAGATTAGCCTTCTGGGACTCCCACAACAATATGTGTGCTATTTCGATCTATTTTCATCTAAAATAGATCGGTATGTCTTTAAAATGAGCTAGCAAATTTCTGTGCTAATTAAACTAAAATGAATGATGCACAGGAACTGATGTTACTAAATCTGGGTATGAAGGCCCAGTTCTGAGATCCTTCCCAGCTTGTGGACTACTCAGCCTCTAAAAACACTGCATTGCAAAGCTGCTCTCATGCCCAAAAGGCATCACCTGAGCCAATGCTGAGAGTGCTTTTAGTGTGTGCTGGGCATTGGGCTTACAGCCTGAAATGCTCTTCCCCTTGATCCTTGCATCTGGGGAGCTCATGCCAGGGCAGAGAAGCTGGATTGAACAGAACAATCACAGAACTTCCTAAGTTCCCAGAGTTTCAGTGTTTTTAAGTGATTTAAAAAAAAAAAAATCTGGATTTCTATACCTTCAGGTCCACTGCTACCCTTATTGTTGCTACTCAAAGTGATTATGCCAAGAGAAGTGGTTAAGTATGAGAAGCTATAACATCCTAAGAATTCTTCTTCACGTAAAGAAATATCTATTTATTCTCCTATGCCAGTAATTTTTAAATAGTTTATCAGTCCTCCTTTTCAGTAAAAAGTGATCAGTAAGGCTGGAAGCTTTGTTCAGCTGCTCACCCTCAGTGTTTTGTGTGGTTCTCTGGCGCTATGTTTTCTTAGTTGAAGTTCTTTGTCAACACAGTGGATGCTGTGACTAATTTGGCTAATTCTGGAAGAAAGGATTATGCTTGGATTCTGTACTGGTGTTTTGAGTCTCAGTAAAAGATTACAATGAATGAGTAGTCTGGGTTAGACAGACAGTTGGGTGGGATGATACCTTCTGGCCTTCAAATCAATGGGATCTTTTTGTTCCTGTGTGTTTTAGGCGTAACTTCTGAGTCAGCCTCTAACGTCTCGTGTATGATTGCAGATGCAGAGCACCCCATACATTGCTTATGAATGTGCGTCCTGGATAAATGGGAAAGTGCCTAGTGGGGCTTTCACACATAGGTGTAGAGATGTTATTGGGACACTGCAGTGTTGCCAAGGTTTTCTATTTTAGTCAATTCTCAGGGCAGTTAATTTTTTTGGTGTAGTTTCATATTGTTTTAAAGAGAGACATTTATTATTTCTGAAGAAAGAGGAACTTTATAGTCCTCCTCATTACAGAACAACACTTAGAAAAGTAACTGCTGCAGCTGAACACCATCTCCCCCTCCATTACCCAACCCAGAAAACAATGCAAAAACCCCAATATGAGGTTTAAAACATGACGTCACCTAAGGTTTTTTATAAGGTTTGGTTATGATTCCCTTTGCTCAGGGTAAGAAACCCCAAAAGTTTCTCACAAGTCTTCTGACTGCCCAGCCCAAGTGCACACAGAGCCATGACCTCATTCCATCCACGCTGGTTGTGCTCCAGCCCTCCCTCTGCCCTGCTCTGCAGGGAAAGGGAATCTCCTTGGCTATCTAGGAGCTAGAGAAGGCTTCCCTGCCATGCAGGGGACCAGGACTTGGAGGTCTGCTGTAGTCCAGGAACAGCCTCCACCTCCCACATTTAGGTAGTAAAAGAAAGTTCTCTCCAGATTCACAACTAACAGGTACTGATGAAGTAAACACAAAAGGAGAGGACAGGAAGCTGCTCAAGAAAGAGTTCAACCCTTGCAATGCCCTCACTCCTGATCACTATGGCTGTTATTACTGCTAGACATCACACCAGATTTCCCCCCAACTTTTTACATTGTTGTTTGGTTAAATTTGCTCCCTCTGGGAAAATGTGTTTCTGGACAGAAGTCAGTACACAATATAAGGATACTCATGGTCCCAAGAAGGTGAAGCTTCTATCAGGGTGACTACAAGCCACACTATACCCAGGAAAGGAGGAGAAGCAGCAGCAGCTGAGAGAACTGCTGAGTGCAGGGCAGGCAGTGCCCTGCTACAAGGAGAGGGCAGCATGAGGACAGCAAAGAACATAGGATTTTTCAGAGAAGGGTTAGAGGAAATGATGACTTTTGGAGCAGGAATCCTTCCTCAGCATGGGCTGTGAGCTGCAAAGGACTGACTGTTCCACATGCGTATTTGTGTGCAGTAATGAAAAATGCAGGTTTGCATGGTCTGCCTTGTGAGATGAGCACTTTACATACTATGTCACCACTCCTCTTATCAGAGAACATTAGGTTTCAGCAATTTCCATTACTATTTTTATCCTATATTGTGTACAAATTCACAAGGATTTTGGTAACAGCAGAATCATGTTTAAGCTGCTTGGAAGGCTGAAGAGTGAGGAAATGAATTATGATTATTTTCACCAGTCCATCTAATGTCATTTTTACACACGAACCATACTGCTCCCACAGAATCAGAGCAGGTCTTTTTTATAAAGACATTTTCTTAAGGGATTCAATAGTTGCAATTGTTGGAGAAAGGTGCTTAGATTCTGGATTAGGAATTTGCAGGATCAAAGTAGCAGTTAAGATGCCAGGGAACTCATCCAAATCGCAGCATAGCTGATATTCTTTAGGGAATACTGGACTGTTTTGTATACAGCACTCTTGGCCCCAAGTAACTTAAAACCTGAGGAATTGAAATGATTCAAAGTGTTGGGTGGTATCTTTGAGGGTGCAGAGTGCCCACGAGTCACGTAGGGCTGAATGCTCTGACTCTGAGGCGCTTTATGGCACGCTGGTGATGCCAAAGGCGCTCAGCAAATGCCACAGGGAGCCCCTCTGCAGCTCTGGCCATTGCAAAGTCCCTTGGGTGCAACCGGGCACTCGGCCCATCCTCCTGGCAGCACTCAGCAACTCTCAGGAGCAGCCTGACAGGGGAGGGGCTCTGGCAAGGAACTTCAATTATTTGTGATCTCAATTGCACTGAAAATGTAGGGGATGGATTTGGTTGTGGGTTCGGTTGTTCTTTTTAACCTGTGAGAAGCTGTGGGGACTGCAGCTGGACTGGTCTCCTTGAGATCCAGAGTGCAAATGCAGGGCATGAAATTTTTCCTGTCCCAGTTCCAGTGTCTGTGCTCAGACTGAGGTCAGTGAGGAGGGACTCACCTACAGCTCTGCTGTGCTGGAAGGTGCCTCTGCCTGGCTCCTGTCCTCCCCTGGGCTCTAGACAGGGAACAGTAAAGAAGGGAGCAGGCTTCTCCTTCCTCCAGACTTCATAACTGATAGGGAAGCTGATTTTCATTATCCAGATGCACAGCTGGAGCTGGAATAGATGCCAGAGAACTGAACTGTCTGACCCATCCCTGGAAGTGTTCAAGGCCAGACTGGGTGGAGATCTGAGCAACCTATTCTACTGGAAGCTGGCAGGGGAGTTGGAACTGGGAGATCTTTAAGGAACTTTCCCTCCCAAGCCATTCTATGATCACACGATTTTCCTATCTTTTGCTTGGAGTACTAAAGTTTCTATTTAAAAACCTTTTTGAAAATTGCTTGTCTTTGAGGAAAGTTTATGAAGGGCAGAAGTGTGAAAATTAAATGGCGCATTTTATCTAAAGGGCAAATTTTTATTAATTGAAAGGAGCAAACTCTTTTTCAGTATTTTCTTTGAGAAAACTAATTTCTGTTTTAATGATAGAAAAAAGTCCCTGATTCAGCCTCAACAAGAAAATGTTCCCACAAGGAAATGTGAGGGGCTTTTTTTCCCTGCATTATACTTATGAGTGTGTGAAACACAGCTGCCCACGAGCCCAAAAGCGCAGCACATCCTTTTAACAAGACGTCTAAGGAATACCTTAGGCAGCTGGAATGCAAGAACCTGGCCCAGAAAACCCAGTAAGTGCTGCAGACACGCCCTGGGATGGTGAGCAGCCACGGCTGGCAAGGGCCTGAGCCAGTATTGTGTGTACAGCACATGCTGCTCCTGCACTCCCTGCCACGAGACCTCGTGTTCTCCAGCCCGGAGTGCACGGGCACGCAAGGGGTGACCCATTCAGAGAGCGGGGTGGCTGCAGGCCAGACGTACAACCTTGACTACAATGCCCTTTCCGGAGCCTGACTGTGGTTTTCTTATTATCTAACGAGCTTGTCATTTCCTGTGCTAGTCCTAACAGAGCTGAATATTTTCTAGGTTACCTAACGAAGCTCCTGCAGAACCACACTGCCTATGCCTGCGACGGGCAGCACCTGAGCCTGCACTGCCCTCGGCACTCAACCATCAGCGTTCAGTCAGCGTTTTATGGGCAGGACCCCCACATGTGCAGTGCTTGGGAGCCTGAACCCAGGATGGCAGAGCCCAGGAACTGCGTGGCACCCACCTCTCTGCAGGTACTGCAGGTTGTACAGGTCCTCGAGGTGCAGAATGTTGTGGACGGTTTCCCTGCCATTTCTGTGCGAGTGTTCTCAGCCAACACTGTACCTATGGCAGGTCACTGCCAAAAGTGCTACACCTGGAAGGGTTTGTCTGGACAGCAGGGTGTTACCAGAGGATTCTGAGAGCTTTGGAGATTGTGTTGTGATGGATCTTGCTTCGGAAACCCCATGCTTAAAGTTCCCTAAAGTAGTCCACTCCTTTCCATTCAAGGGCTGGTCATGACTGAGTTGTCCAGTCAATCTATCACACAGGCCCTCCTTAACCCCAGGAGAGGATACAAGCATTGGACAGAGTGGGGTTAAAAAGCCAGTGAATAAGACGACATCCTGGTTGGGATTTGGCTTATTGAATACCTGTCTTCCCTCACTGAAAAGGCAAAGCAACAGCTAACCAGCAAATCCCAAGAATTTCTGCAGATACCTGCATTGCTGTGACTATCTGATTTGTGTCAGCAACATCCCATGGTTTGTTTGCTGGACCTGCTTCAGTATAGCTTAAAATGATTTATACTTCATCAGTTATTACTTTCTGCTGTGGAGACTTTTGTAACAAGGTCTGACTTAGACTGCTGTCAGTCTTGTTTCATCTTAGCGAAAAATACCCAGTGCTGTTCCAAATTCAGTAAATCATTGCAAAAATGAGTAGTTAGGGGAATCTGAACATGTTCTGTTGGTTAAACTTGTAAAGGCTCAACGGAAGTTTTGATGGAGTTTGCAACATTTGTGTCTGTAGACCACAGGTTCCTTCTTGACATCAGGGAATGTCTGTTCCCGCCACTACTGAGTTGAAGGGCATTATGAAGTGGTTTGGCAGCAATATCCTCTCTCTAGAAACAGTATTAGGGCAATTTTATAAGTGTGGCTCGCCCATGATGTACTGCAATTTTTGAGGACATTCCAGCCATGACCTGTGGGCCATGTGAAAGTACATCTCCCCACCAAAAACAGCAGGCCCGATGCATCCTTAATGTTACATTACTGACTGCAGCAAAGTGGCACCAATGATTATTTTGGGCTTGTGAGTGCCTTTGTGAGGTCTCCATGGGCAGTTTTTTCCTTGAATATGATAAACACAGCGTGGGGTAACCGTTGTATAAACTACCATCATCATTTGGGCACTGTGACTGATCAAAGGCATGAAAGCATTTTGGCAAGGCCATGAATTTGTGTGAGATACAAATGCTCTGCATCTCAAGGAGTTTCAGTTCTGTTAAGGAGAAGGGACACATCTTGTAAATTGATTTCTTAGAAAAGAGCACCAGTGACCTTATCCCTCCTCCTGTTCCCTTTGGAAGTGGATCTGCAATCTGCACAGGCAGGTGAGATGATGCCCTGTAGCTGGGAGGAAGCACCACAGGCACCTGTTACAGAGAGCTCCCATCAGGGGGATCACCACAAAGCTGGATCTGGCTAGAAACAGTAACTGCCCAGTGCTATTTTCAGTATTGTTGCTTGCTTTGGTGGCTGCGTGCTTTTGCGCAGCATCATGACAGAAAATGCAACTGCTGTTTACATTAGGCAGGAGAAAATACAAACAGATGCACAGGAGATGATTCAGCTCAGGTGCAAACAGAAGGTGACTCAGTAGGGGACAGCTAGCTCTATTTAGTAAAGAGGTAACTCTGTTTCACTGGTCCCTTCCAGAACTGTCCCAATTAAGGAGGAGTTATTTGTTTGACTTGCAACTCTGTAAAAGGAAAATTGACTGATAAAATTAATTCTGCTGGTCTTTCCTTCCCTTTTAAACTCTTTAGAGTGCATTTAATGCTCAAAAAGTGTTGGATGCATGTCCTCTTCCTCTGCTAATGGGAGCTGTAGGATCCCTACAGTGTGCTGCCAAGTGTGTGTCACTGCTGCTTGGGAGGGAAGGTTTCCAGTGATGACAGCAGAGATCCAGCCACTGCCAACTCTCTCAGCCTGGAAACAGGAATGCAGCTTGTGCCACCACAGTGGTACATCTGTGATCTGGTCTCTTGGTATGACTGAGACCTCTTCTGATGAGGAAACAAAGCAAAAATTCCCACAGATTTTGAGGAACTACCTAAAACTATCAGAATGGCTTATTACAGTTACTCCTCTTAAGAGTAGGGTGACCTGGAGGTAACACTCGCCTTTGTCACAGCCTGCTGTCATTTTAAACATCATGAATCCTGTGCACAAGCACCCATACTATCCAAAAATAGTGTCAGAAAGGCCTTCTCTTACCTGAGTTTTGGAGGTGAATAAGAATTTCCTAAATACACTGCTGCATTTAAACTGCATGCTTTTAGGTGCTTTGGCTTGTGACAGTGTTCAAAACTGGACAGACTGGCCCTGGCAATGTCTTCGTATTTTCTGCAGCTACAGTTCCCAGAGCACAGCTGGAGTGAGAGCACCAGTGTGAGCAGTATGAGCACTCAGTCCTTTTGCCAGACTGGGAGAGAGCCCACAGCACCCTTTGGGTATAACATTGCTGACCTGTTTGTTCTCTTCCTCTGTTGCCACGCCCAGGGAAGCCACACAGTAAGAACCAGGATATATTGCTGGGCCAATAAATTTGGAGTAGATATGGCCTTAGAACAGCATTTTAAAAAACCCCACAAAACAAGACGAGGAGGCTGAGGATAGACTTGCACATCTGTGCTATCCAATCAAACCAATTCTGAAGTTTGCTCGTGGCAAGTCAAGTAAATGTGAGTAACTGCAAGTGAGAAGGAAGTGTCCCTTAAGCAAGAGGTCCTACACATGGCTTACAGCTCGGGTTGTGCTTGTCATTACTCAGAACTCTTTCCAGTGAAGATTATATACAGAGCATGTTCAGGTACACGTAAGCAGATCAAGAAGTGGTTAAAAAGACACCTTTTTGGTTGCCATGCTGTCCCTGGACATTGCACTCCCACAGTGTGCTCCCACATGCTCTGGGCTCTGCACCGGCGAGGCTGTGGTGGCACTCAGGGGAGTGAAGCCAACCTCCTCAGGCCTAGCCAGGGCCAGAGGGAAAAGTGACAAACAACAGCAAGCTGGTAACATCCTAATTTGCTGTGAGCATGGCTGTGATGAATGTGTTCCCATGAAGCTGGCCGTGACTCCAAGTCCAGTAGAGCTATGGCCTAGATCCAATGATACTGATGTTTCTTGCATGTTTATGTAGCCAAAAAGTTGTGATTTCTCTCCTGTGTAGAACCAAGTACAACTAAGTGTTTTCATTGCTGTATAGCTTCATACCTTGTTGTCAAGACTATCCTTTTTGCCCATTGTTCTAGAAAGTACTGGATGAATGCCAAAACCTGAGATCCTGCCAACTCCTTGTCAATAGTCGGGTTTTTGGGCCTGATCTGTGTCCAGGGACCACTAAATTCCTCCTTGTCTCCTTTAAATGCAAACCTAGTAAGTAATCTTTATCAGGCAAATGTGTTTCTCTGCGTGTTTTGTTGCTTGTTTTGGTTAAAATGCCACTGCACCAGGCTTTGCATAAATCCATGTGAAGTTATGGGGCTCTTGGATTGAGAAAAAATTGTTCTTTTCTACTTTACCTTAGCTCTCCATTGTGTTTGTAGATTCAGGGTGCTTGCTGCCAGTTTAATGACCAGTGTAGCTTGGCAGGGGCAGATGTCAGACATCAGACTAGAAAGGAAAAATGTTATAGAAATTATTTTTAGTGAGACAGCAATGATAGTGTCCTATTAGAAAGAGCTGAACAGCAAAACCAGGTCCTTGGGCTAAGGATCCAAATGCAGAAGGTATCCTAGGAAGGAATATGCAAAAATAATTAAGAAGCTGGGCCCAAAGCTTTCAAAGATTCAAAAACACCTCCCATTTGTGGAACAATGGCCAGAAGACACCTGTGCTGACTTGATTAGAGGCTTTTACTGTAGCATCACCTGTACTCCGTGCAGGTATTCGATGCTGATATGTGAAGGGGCAAATCTTGCCTCAAAGAGAATCCACTCTGTCAACATGACAAAGGGGAAGAACGATGAAGACAATCCTCATGAGTCTGCCTTTGGTTTGTGATTGTTCTCCTTGTTGCTATGGTACATGAGAACAAGCTTCAGTAGCTTGGGGGCTCAGCTCTTTTGGCACTGAATTCCCAGTGTGGAGGAAATGGGTCCCAGAGAAAACAGGTGGATGATGATTTATGGGTATGTTCACCAGCCAACACAGAAACACCAACTCACAAGCAAAGGAGAAAGCACTAAGGGGGTTTTCTTTGATCAGAGCACTAAGATAGACATCAGTGGTAGGACAGGAGTAGGTGGCAAGCAAACTGAAAGGCCAGCTCACACTGGAAAGTGCAAGTCAGAGCAGAGAGATGGAATGGAGTAGGCAGATGTTACCTTTGGTAAAGCACTGACTCAAGAACTCCCAGGGAGATACACTGGGCCAATCATTAGGGGAAAGAAAATATCTGAAATTTCAAATTTTCATTACCTGTTTTATTAGATCAATAGTTTAATTCTTTTTGCTAATCAAAAGTGAATTGGGATCCTGTTTATTACTTTCAGAAGCTACTTAATATTTTTTTCCCATGGGAGATGAGCTTCTTTGAGTATATAGTGTTTTTTGTGATCTGAATTTTAAAAAAGCTGGTCAAAAGCTTATTCAACAGCAACTGCTGCCTTCAGAATGGAGGAAAAGTCCAATTCCACTGCAAATTACATGATTTCTTGTGACAGGAAATTTATATTTGTAGGTAAGATACCAATATTGTTAGTTTTGGCAGTGGAAAACATCCTTACTCAGGAAATCACTTGAGGATAACTTCAACTATATTTTGTAGTCTCCTTGCCTTCAAGTGGGCACTTAAGCAGTTGCCTAAATCCCTTAGCTTTTCATCTATGTAGAACTATTGCTGCCCTATCTTTGCAGAGGTTTATGTTGGGCTCTTCTCCTTGTCTGATACCGCTCGGGGTTACATGTACTTCCACAGCCTCTCCAGCACAGCCAGGCAGACTCAGACTCCAGCTGTAGGCTGTCAGTCCTTGGGCACAGACCCCAGGTTTTTGGCCTATTGATGTGTGCACAGCATGGCAGGTTGCTTCTACAGAAGTCACAACCTGCAGTAGGTCAAGTATTTTTCAAAACGTTTTCAAAAATGTTTTCAAAATATTTTTCAAAATCACTCTTTTTTACACTCAAGCATGTGGCTGTTGATGAGCTTGGACTGTTACCAAGAACATTAAGCCACTGTTTTATCTGTTCTGTTTAGGATGAAACAATAATGTTTCCATTCATGAGTACATAGGAGGTTTCCTCTCTCCAGTTCCTGAAGAACTAGCATCCACCCTCCACTCACAGGGACACCACTCGTTAACAATAAGGTTTCCCTTTTCTTCTGCTCAGCTCAGGAATCCCCTTTACCTGTTTTCACATTTCTGAGGACAAAAAAAATGGAGGAGAATAAACTTTTCTCCCTGCCCTTATCTGCCATAAAAAGGTTTGGCACCACAGCTCAACAAGTAGACTTAAGAAAGTAAAAGGCCACAAACAGACTGGCTGCTTAGGCCAGGTGGCAGACTTAAAAGGGCTCCCTAGGAGGGATGAGCCATGAAGATGAGCTCAGTGCCTTCTGCACATCTGCTGAGTGTGCTGTCAGGCTGCCTGTGCCAGCTGAGCACGGGAGAGGGGCATTTTACTCAGGCTCCTCGTTCCCATCACTTTGCCAGCCAAACTTTGAGAGGAGCACTTGCAGGACAGTCCTGCCTAGGGCAACCCACTGACCTTGGTGGAGCAATGCAAACACAGCTGAGAGCACTGTCTGCCTTGGGAAGGGGACCCCTTTTGTCCTGGCAGGAAAGCAGGGAGGCTGTTCCACTGGGAAAGGAGACTGGCAAAATTAGGGTTTTCTATTCTGTTCAAAATGGAGCCACAGGCTCTAGACAGTCACTTGGGCACAATTCATTTGGAAAAGCACTCTGTTCTTCACTTGTGTCTGGCTGTGTGGATGCCACGTGTCACTTGCAACAGCATTTGCAGGAAGGCTGGTTTCTGTCCTGCTGCTATTTGCTATTAACAGCCCAGCTATTTAAATTGCCTCACGCTATCATATTGCTGTTTGCTTCTACTTTAGCTGAATACAAAACCAAATCAGCATGTGAAAACCAGGAACTGAAGCTCCACTGTCAGGAATCCAAGTTCCTTATCATCTACTCGGCCACCTACGGCAGATGGGCACACGAGGAGAGCGTCTGCTCAACAAAGGCGGAGCACACACCCCCCTTTGGTATGTTTGGGCACCGTTGAGGGACCTTCTCTAGGCAGGAGCACAGGGAAGAGAGGACACAGGTGGGGAGAAACTCTAGGTGCAACAGCAATGGTGTTTTGAGAGCATTAGTGATGGAAATGTGAGAGAGATTATTTCTGAAACTCAAACTGCCCAATATGAGGGAGGAACATAGAGTAAGAAATGCAGCAAAGTAATAAGTTTTCATAGAGGTAATCAGTTCTCAGTATAATTAGCATCAAAAACTCGTTCTCTTGCTGTCTTGAATTTAGGTGACTGAGTATCAGCTTTTGCCTCTCTTCTTCCTCCAGCTTGTGACAATGACCAGGTGACCTGAGTGTCACGATACTGTGTCCTTCTGCTCCTTCTTCTCTGATACCTGTTTCTGCCAGGTATGCCCTGCCTCAGCTGCACACTGTACAGAGAGGGTCTGTGGGGCAGGGCCATTGCTTTGATGCTGCTGTATTACCAGACCCCGAGGCTGTGCTGGCACACTAGGAAGTTAAATGTACCTGGCACTTCTCTCTGGCACCAAGTCAGGAATGTCCTACATACATAGTACTAAACTGAGTATGTTCAGTGGTGACACCGGAAGCACGAAGGTAACTCTTGATGCCATGGAGAAGGCCAGCACCAGAGATGAGTATGCTGTTCAAAGCCCTTGGTACTACACAAGGAAGGCCTTGCAGGACTGATGCCAGCCCTGTGCTTAAAGGCTTAACATTGCCCCTAAGGAACATGCTTTATGTGTCATCCATGAGAAGCATCTCTGAACATCAAGAAGAGATCAACAATTAATCTTAAGAGCCTTTTGTATGCAAGCCAGTGTTTCTATTTAGTTACATAGGTACTGTTAAAAATTCATTGGCTGAAAAATCTCAATCTGTTCTTAGACAAGAACCTATTTAATATTGCCGAGTCTGTGTTTCACACCATACAGACTTAGTTGTGCCTGTCTGTTCTGTGGAGAAAACATTTTAGCAGGTCTCTGACAGGCCCCCACACCCCTTATGACAGTGGCATTTACAGGTGACATAAGGCAGGGCAGAAATGTTTGCCTGATCAAGAGAAGCTGCCACCAAACTTAGGTCTTGCATTTCACTGACCTCTCAAAATCACTCCCTTGCCTCTAATGTCAGCACTCACAGGTCACAGATCAGAATTCTGCAAACCCTTCCTAATGGATAAAGTTTCCCAGGATAAAGAGAAAGAATTCACAAGAGCCACAAGCTCTGCTGTGGCCCCTGTGTACAAGCACCTGTGCAGCAACACCCTAGCTGGCACTGGTTTTGTGCTCTGTAAAGCAGCCCAAGACACTTGTAATAGGAGAGAGCAGAAAACCTGAGACAAACACAAAGCAGATCTACAGAAGGTATATCCTTGTATGGGTTTTCTACTACTAATGGAAGTGCTTGGCCTTGTCCTGCGTGGTACCAGTGACTTCCTGCAGGCAGTGGAATTTCCAAAAGCCCCTGTGTGGCGTGGGAGTTCACATTCAGTTACCACAAAAGACCTGGCACTTAGGAGCCAGATCAAATCGACTCCAGATCCTCTGTCTCGAGCCTGAATCTTATTAGTGTGTTTATTTCAGCACCTACAGATGGAAGTGGGTGCATGATTAGAATTCTGCAATGACTGCACACCTTTCCCTCAGGGAAAACAATGGTAATTTGAATGTAATGACTTGAGACAGCTCTTCCTTCCTGAATCAGAGCCCACCTACCTATTTATGTTTGTACCAACAGCTGAATTGGCTCCAGCACACATCCATTACTCTTTCTGCTCACACCAGTGCAACTTGGCCTAGGGGCAGCGCTTAAGCCATTCCAGTTCTTTCACTGCATCACAGAGAAACTGTGAGGCCATTGTTTTAGCACTATGCAGAAAAGAAGTCACTCACAGGTCCTAATGACAGGCCCAAAAAGTCTCTGGTGAGCTCAAAATTTTTGCATCTCTCCATACTTGATACAGTCCTGCCAGGTGTACTGGGTATTGAATTGGATACTCCTCCAGATCTCAGCTACCTGTTGATACGTGTGATAGCAATGACAAACAGCAGCTTTGGGTTGGGACAGATGTGTTCTCAAGCATGACTATTCTGTGAACCACCTGTCAAATCAGCTGACAGATTTTCAGAGCTTTGCTTCAAAGGGAACCCAGAAAAACGTAACATTTCTTTGGCATAAAGGCTCTTTTCCATATAGGAAATAAATGATATAAACCCATCTCTACTGTGGGAGATTCCTGTGTGGCCTTGAGCACTTGTAGGATCCTGAGCTTCACCTCCACATTTAGCATGAGTGCAACTGATTTTCTGAGCCAGTTTAATGGTAAAAAGAACAGCTTCTGCAGCTGTCCAAATGCCTGGCACTGTTAAGACTGTACAGAACTTTCAGCAAGCAACTTCTCTGTTTTACTAAGACTATCAAAAACTTCACAAGAAAATTCTGGGTGTGGTTCTGTAGCAGATGGTTCTGCCTAGAGGAATCCATTGTGCCCAGCACCAAAGCAGGAAACCACAGCAGTTTGCTCCTATGTGAATTGCTGCCTTTCCTGACCCATTATCTCTCTTATATTTGTACTAACATGTGCATGAGGAAACAGAAAATTTATTGGTCAGAAGAAGTTAAAGAATTGTGCCAGAACAGGTTACCATAGAGAGCACCAGGAGGTGAACAAACACCTCTCAAATAATAAATTATTCTTGTTAATACATGAAAATACTTGAAAGAAGGCTTGGTAGTGGGTCACCTCTAGGTTCAGCTTGCCAATTAGAACAATATCCTTCCCAGAAATCCCTCTGGATGCACATTGTCAGCTCAGATGTGTGTTCTCCCTGAAGCACCAGTGACCAGCAGAGCCCTGAATTACACCCCTGTCACAGTTCTCATTGCTGGAAGGTGGGGTTCTTTCCAGTCCAACCCTCTCTTTTACCTGGGCCCACTTCTGGAGGCTTGAGAGGGGAGGTGGAGAATTCACAAACTCCCAATGCAGCTTGCACTGTGCCATGACATACCCTGGGGCTGGGCTTTGTCTCCTCTTCCCAGTGGAATTCAGATAAGAGGAAGGGGTGAGAAAGTCAAGCAAAGGGGGGTTTTCAAAATCATGTAGGTTCCTTGCAGTCCAACTAGGTGTCATGACTTTTTTTAATATAACAGGATTCTATGATGCTGTGATTCTTTTTGTTTGTTTGGATATTGTAGCCAATTCAAAGGGCCTTATCTCTTTTACTCACTGACTGGTTGAAAAGCTTTTGATTTCTGTCTCTTACTAAAAGATATGCTCTTTGCCTGGTGTGAGCCTGTCTGCTGGGGAGGGTTTCTGGAGAGCAGAAGTAACAGCAGTGAAGGCACAAGCAGCATCAGGCAGATCTGGAAATGTTTCCACATTGCCTTGGAATTTTAGGTGTGGGAGACAGGAGTCAAATTAATTCTGTGGACGCAAAAGTAAGGATAACGTAGTTCAATTTTGCTTCCACCACAAAACCCTTTAAATCAGCTCTCTCTATGTGCAGACATCAGATATGAAAAGGTCCTTGCCTGTGTCAGCCCGAGCAAACTGGGAAGCTTAGCAGGTGCTTTGGGGCCCAAGAGGTGCCAGCAGGAGCCCTTGCACCCTTGGCCCAAATAAATGTTGTCAAGACAACCTCTTGAATTTTGTCAAGATAAAACTCTCTTAAAAGGTTTTCAGAGCAGTGGTAGAATGAGGAGTGATTGTTTGAAGGGAGGAAGAGACCAGCCACCATTTTTAGAATCCAAATAACTTTCTTCAGGAATGAGCAGGGAAGATCAGATTTGGCTGGTGGAAGTTGCTTGGAGCACGCTGAGACACACATCAATTCAACCAGTAATGTTTTCTTTACCAGCAGTTCAGGGGTTTCTTGTGTCTATTTTTTCATGGCTCCCATCTGTGAAAGGTTTGGAAAAGTACACTTGGCCCTCAATTCTAAAAGGAGCCAAGGAACTCCTGCCTGTGCACATGCAGGAGCAGGGAGTCTGATTCCTGCTGTCAGGAAACTTGTCTCCTGCCCCTTGTCTTTGGTGGGATGGATCCCCCACTCTGCATGTGCATGGAGGAGAGAGACCAAGTTTGGAGTTTTTTTGTACAAAAGTGCTGCTGATCACATTGTGTGCTTCTGCTGGAATTAGCAGTCCAAGTGGCCCTTTTCTGATGCATAGGCAGGACCCTGTGTGCCATGCTCTTGCATAAATTACCATATTATTTCAGCAACTTTCTTTAGGAGTCCTCCAAACTCCAGTTTCCCCTTGTCAGTTCTTGTCCCTACAGTGGATATCTGGGCTCCACAAAGCACAAGCCATCCTGATTTGGAGGTGTGAAATCTTTGCTTTCAGTTGATTTTAAAAGGAGCTCCTCATTCTTCCATGGGTGGGCACAGCCCAGAACACATAAAGCGCCTAAGGAGCAGTTGGGGATGAAAGCAGCTGGAAACTTTTGGAGAGGGTGGGACAGGAGCCTGGCACAAGATGCTCCATCACCTGCAGGTTTTGTGTGGCAGGCTGCAAAGAAAGGGAGGGAAAGCTCCTCCTGTCTGAATGGAGAGAAGGTTTAAAGAAACCAGAAGACAAATTACTTCTCATTAAAGCCAGCGTGATTTATGGCATGCTATTTGCATGCCAAAACTTTCCCAAACAAAGCTAATTAGGGAGCTGAAAGAGCCTTTCCTCCCGAAACAAGGCTTTCTACTCTAACTGTTAAATAGCTGCAGTCAGATTGGATAGTTTATTAGTGCATTAAGAACCTCGTGTTGACACCCGTGTCCCTGTGCCATCCATAGCAGTGTCTGCTACAACAGATCCACTGACACTCTTGGTGTGTAACAAGCAGCTTTGGGAGAAAGGCGTGGAGAATGGAGTGCTTTCCCAGCCACACACTGCTGCCTCTCTGCCACTGCTGGATGCCAGCAGCCTTTTAGCACTCTAGCAATGTGCCCTTCCATAGGCAGGTTACTGAAAATCAATGGTAGCAGTCTAACAAGGCCCGGGGATGTCCGTGTAGACCAAGTAACACTCAGTCAGAAAGAAGCCACATGGCATATTTATGTTCATCTCCCAATTCACTGGATTCTTTGGGGCCATTCTATGGGATTCCTCACAACACAGCACTGACCTCTCCTCATCCAGTCACTGGAAAAAGGTGTTTGACCATGAGGAGGGTAAGTTATTCAAGTTAATCCCATCATAGCTGCTGGGAGAACTACTGGGAAGGTAGCTAGGCCACATGTAAACCAGACAGGAATTTTTTATTGAATCACTAAAACCCAAAGTCTTTTCAGAAAAGTTTTAAATAGGGTTTTTTATGTTATAAGACTTTCCAGGTAACATCTGTCCTGTCCTGCAGAAGAAACAGGCCATGGTTTGCATTTACTCACCTGCAGCACCAGAAAAGCCTTGGGAGGTTCTCCAGAAACTGGCCTGCCAAGAACCTGCAGGCATACGACTGGCTCCTCAGGGAGAGGAGCCAAATCCAACACGGATAGAGATGATAAGAAGCTATTAAGCCCCACAGAAACATGAGCAAAGGCAAAATGAAACATAACATTTTTCATGTTGCCATATCCCTGAATATGTAAACCATCACCACAGCATCCCTCCTGGGAGCTACTCCTCTGAGAGTAGCTCTCAGGGCAGGAAATCCTATAGAAAACATAATGCAGTTTGCCAATTTGCTGTTGTGCTCCCCATCCATTCATTTATGAATCACCTGACAATTCTTCCTGATACTCTCCAGTTGGTTTTGTACTTGCCAAAGTAAGCTATTGGCTGCCTGAAACATCCATCGAAATATATCCTTACCCATCTGAAATCACCAGGGAGGGAAACTAAAACTGCTGAGTTACTTAATCAGAACTACCCAGTGCTTTAGGTCAGCCCTTCCCTGCATTCCCAGCAGTCTCTTGGGACACACAGGTATTGGGATTTTAGGTGTCTGAAAAGTCAAAGAGCTCTCTCCTAAAATCCATGTACAAAGCAACCCATGAGCCCTTTGCCAGACAGAGCAGCCCAGTATTTCCTCACGGTTCTACCCAGGTATGACTTATTTAGTGATGGTGTCAGGGAGTTAACTCTAAAAATCACAAATGTGCCCCATTTTCACACATTAAATGTCAAGAACTCAGTCTCAAACCTCTTCTTTTCAAACAGATTTGGGGAACCTTTGGAGTGTCTTTGCAAAGTGTTTGTCCTTTATGTAAAGGGACAGAAATGAGCTTCAGCAGTTGGCAGGTTACTGGAGGCCATCCTTTCTTGTAGGAAGAGGGACTGTTTTAATGCCCAGAGAATGATGTTTCAGACCTCTAGGGCACCCTTGCCTCAGAAGCCTGGAGTGAGATGTATCTGTCATACACAGAAAGCCGCAGCGTGTGGGGTGATGCAGAAAGATTCAGGGAAGGATTACTTGCTCCAAACTTGTCCTTCCTGCATCCTTTCTGTTTAGAAACCAAAACTACGGGGTGTTTTTTGCTTTGTGGCTTGGAGTTTAGCACATGTGAATACAGAGAACTTAATCACATTTAGAGATGTTCTTTTTTTTCAAAGCAGAGTGTGACTCACACACTTTCCCACTCAAATAATTTCAGCTCCAGTGCAAAACCCATTTTTGGAAGCCACATGTTTCCCTGGTTAAGTATTGAGCCCATTTTGACCTCTTCATAGTAAATCAAAAGCTACTTTTTAACACCCTCAACTTCCCTGTAGCCTGAGCTGTTGCAACACATAAAAATTGATCTCACCTGACTGGAACTGAACTTGGATATCCAGCTGACTCATCTCAGTAACCCAGGCCTGAGAAAAATACTTGGGAACAGCATTTCATCTCTCTTGATTTGAGATGGAATAGATAGAGAGCTATTTGGTTGTGCTTGTTTTTTCCAAGACATCTGAGTGGAACATCGAGACCTTGTATTGGGCACCTGTTTGGAGCTTAACCAGACTCTTCCTGCACCCTTAGTGTGAACCTGTAAGGCAACACGGGAGACTTACCTTGCTGCAAGTTCACATTTTTTTTGCAGCTGACTTCCTTGCATTGACAGATCTTAGTATTGAACTCTGAAATCCTGCTAAGGCAAAGACATAGCTGAGATCAGGTGCAGATTTGTATCTCTAGTCATGCATCCAGCAGGTCTCATTTCAGATAACACGAGGCTGTTGTGTATTTATTGTATGCATCTTTCCTTTCAGATTGTTTGTCTTACACAGCGCTGGAAGTGTTATCCAAGAGGTGTTACGGGAAACAGAGATGCAAAATCATTGTCACTAGCCGGGATTTCGGAAGTCCGTGCCTACCTGGAGTGACAAAATATCTAAATGTCAGCTATGCATGTGGTAAGAGCAAATGCACAGTCATTTTCAAGCCCCCATTTCTGCTTGCAAAGACACACACACATCCACATATGGGCACTGAGCTTCCCTAAATATCTGCTTCCCTTTAACATTGGAAGTTTTTGACACAGCCAGATAAAATATGTGAACAACCCCCTGGGCACAGCAGCACCTAACAAAGACTCTGGCATTGAGGGGTTTTTCGCTATAAAAAATGCAACCAACAATAAAATATCAACTATGTAGTTCAATATTTTTGAGAAATACTACCAAGATAAGAGTTTGTTCCACCTGCAACAGAGCTAGGAAAAATAACCTGGCATTGCCTGGCATCAGCAGGGGTAAAACAGTCCAGCATAATTGAAGTACTGTGTACAAGCCCAGTCCTGAAACCTGATTCATGTGAGTACATCTACAGCATCTCCCTCACAGAGGGTTCTCCTTTCTCATGGAAAGGGAAGTGAAGGTTTATGAAGAGTAAAGGCTTGAGGGCATACATCCCTTGCAGGATTGACATGTACTTCAGCTCATTCCTCAGACAAGAGGGAACAGTTTTCCATATTGTTTACTATAGACTAATATAATTTCATCAGAGGTGAGCAGAATTCCCTAAAATACTTCAGCAGGAGCAGCTCCACAGGTACATACTGAGGAGCCCTTTGGCTGCATCCCTAGTGAGAAGTAATCAAAGGGCACAGGTTACCTGAGACATGCTTTTAAGAACAGCAGTGTAGGATTGATGGCCAGATCACCTCTACCTAAAGATCAGAGGAAAATGAGCCCCAAGAGATTTTTGGTCTCCCCAGGAACTGATTGTTAGCTGTGAAAGGCGGTGCAGTAATTCAGCTTCCTAGTATTGGAGAGACGTGGGAATCTGCCATTGCACCAGTGCATAATATTATTGTGCAGCTGCCTTTATGAACAAGTTAATGTAATTCTCTTTAATTAGCATGAACCTAATTACAAGTCATTCCTCTTTGCACCTCTGTGTACCAGAAAAGCAGAGTGAGTTTGTTTGCACTGGAGTTATGCATTCTGTTATTTAGAGATGTGGTTTTGCAAAAACACGTGGGTAACAAATAGTGTTCTTTTGTGTTGCTGGCACATTTGGAAGAGTCCTTCTGTCTGATCTTACTGGGCTGTGCCATCTGAATCATTAGCCAATGATTTGCAGATCTGATTATTTTACAGGTCATCTAATGAACAGGAGAAGAATTAGGCATATTCCAGAATGACATGTTACATTGATTCTCCTCACTAGAGGATGCCTGCTAATCTGATGCTTCCCAAGATAATGCAAATAGATCTCCCCCTGCAGTGACAGGAACTCAGCAGAGCAGAACACTTCTGTTCTCAGGGCTGTGCCACTCTTCAAAGTATTTCTATCATGGTCAGAAATGTGAAAAAACCCCGTACTCCCCTCCCAGTGGTCAGCAGCTGTTTAGGGGTAGTGAGTCTGGCTGCATTTTTACATTGCATCTGCCCCGCACACCAAGGAAAGTATTCTGCCACTGGAAAACAGCTACAAACTACCACGAGGTACAAAATAGAAATGAGCTTATTTACCCCTGGATCTGTTGGCCTTCCACGGCAAACAGGAGCTAAGACTCCCAAAAGGATTCCTTCATCAGGAAAGGAAACAGCTCTGACTTTGAGCCCACACAGAAAGAAAAGTTCTGCTCAGAAAGAAGTGCTATTTTTAGTTGTTTTCCAAACGAAAACTATGCTAAGCTGCAAACCTCAGTCTCCTCTGTTCCATTTAACTCCCTCAACACTATTTCTTGGCAAATGTTTCTATGTGGGATAGAGGTGAGTGTCATATTTGAAATTTCTTCCTTTTTTACCCCACATCAGCCTGCAAATCAGTCAAACTGCCTTCACATAGTACAGGGACAGGTGCCAAGATCCGGGTGGATGAAGGCCCCATTCATCCGTTACAGAATATGCAAACTCTCAGTGTCTGTACAATGTAGTTCTTCTAATTATTTGAAGAGGACTGTGAACGCTTATCTAGGGAATAAATTAATGAAATGAGCAAGATGCAGCTCATTTATTCCCATCCTGCCCACCTTCCTCAGCAACTGCCTGTCTCAGAAGCTTTGCAAATGACATCGCACGAGACTTCAACATTCATCTTAGAATTACAGTGAGTTATCCTCATCCAAACCCAGTATCTAGATGCAACTTAGCATCTGGCTGTAGCCCAGTTTATGGTGCATTTAGAGGCCAATTTTGTCTCCATCCACTGGTTGGCACACCCTTGAGGAGCTGGAAACAAGGGGCAGGTTGCCAGGCTGACTGGAGATGCACTGATGTTCCTGGAACAGGCTGGTGTGTGAATCAGGCCCAGAGCTGCCCTGACTCCACAAGATCCACACAATCACTAAGGCTAAAAAAGACCTCCAAGATGGAGTCCAACATTCAATACCACTGTCAGAAACCCAGTTGATAAACCCAGGGTTAGCAGTGGGATTCATAATTAACTGGGGAGAGAGTTCTTAAAACTAACAGAACACAATTTGTCTTTTGTCTTTGCAGTTCCTAAATTTATCCTCACGGCTGTCAACCCCCTGGTCCCTGATAACAAGTCTTCCATCAAACAGAACGATGGTATGTACCACCACAGACACAGGGTTTGGGAAGAGGTAGTGGAAACCCTGCTCAAAGAGCTGCTCTTCCTTTTGGAGGGCACAGGACAGGCTGGGAGTGGGATGTGAGCACAGTCCTGCAGTCACAGCAACGCTGTGGGAACAATGACCTGCACAGCCTGCCCAGAGCCAGCATGCTGGGAAGAATAAAAGTGAAACTGTAGTTGTTTTCAGGATAAAGAATTTTTTACAAGTTATGCCAATGCCAGCTCTTCTCAAAGGCCACAAAGTTAAGTGTGTGCCCAGTATCAGGAGCACATGGCATGGCTGGGCTGGAAAGGCCACTTAAGAACTGTGAAGCTTCATAAAATAAAATTTTTTCAGGAACCCCAATGGGAATAGGCACAAGGGGTTTCACTTGGCAACAGACTCTTTTAAATTAATTTGCCATTTTCTTGATTTTTAATATTTTCACTAATTTGTTAATTGTACTTCATTTAACTTATCAACCATTGCTTGGTCTAGTGTTCTGCAGCTCCTTCAGCAAGGCAGCGGCCTGTCTGTGTTTTGGGTGGACTTGTTGGCTGGGAAGTTTCAGGGTGAATATGAATTTAGTAGCTTCATTGAATTTGCTTTACCTCTCGTGTCACAGGTGTCGACCTTGATCCAAGGGAATCGAGACTTCCAAAGAAAGATGGAACTATTGTTAGCTCGAACTACTTGGCTACATTTGCATACATTAGAGGTAGGAAAATGAGGCTGAGATTGTTTGGCTCACCAAATCGTGGCATTGTGGGAAAAGGGAGGATCAACTCTGAAGGTTACAACTAGTAATCCCATGTTTATGATAATGATATTACAATATAATCACAATCTTGTGGATCGGACAATCCCAGCATAACTGATATTCCAGGAATATTCCTTGCCTTGAAGGAGTCAAACTCTCTCAGCAACTGCAGCCAAGACATTTTTAACTTTTTGATGGGGACACACATGGATCATCAAGGAGTAATAAAAAAAAGCAAAAAGCCATCCCAAGCCCAGCCATCTCTGCCGTGAACGAAGCAGCTTTTGTGACTTAACAACACTAAGTGCAAAGGAAGAGAAGTGCTCCCTGCTCAGCCTGGCCTGGAGATGCTGCTGAGGCCCTGCAGAGCCTAGAGCTGCTCTTCTCACACCCCTGTTTGTGAGGGCAAGGCTGGTTTTGGCAGGATGGCTGGAAGGACCAAACAAGATGTGCAGAGTTCTGGTAGCTGGTTGACAACAGCACTGAGCTGCTCATAAAGGGCTGGGGCCGCGTCGTTATTTTACAGTGTTTTAACCAGACTGGATTTTTGCCCAGCAGTTGGGAGAGGCAGAGCTGGCAGGGGAGGGCAGTGAGTGTGAGTGAGGGGAGGTTTGGGTGCCCTATGGCTACAGAACACTGCAGGAATGGCAGCTGGGGGGTTGTGAGCAGCCTTGGCAGTTTGCAAAGTGATTAAGCCCTGGCTTTCTTGCCTGCAGATCACCCTGAAAGAGCCGCTCTCCTGTTTGTGTCCAGCGTTTGTGTGGGATTAATCCTCACACTGTGTGCCTTGGTGATCTGCGTGTCGTGTCCTAGGGACATCCAGAAACTGCAGAGGAAGAGGGATCAGCTGGTGCCACAGAGTGCCAGAGCCTACCAGAGCAGTGAGCAGGAGGAGGAGGAAGAGGAGGAGGAGGATTCCTCCCTTTCAAACAGCCAGGATGAGACAGACGGACTCTACAGACCTTCTTACTCAGGTTATAACTCAGCAGAGGCAGCGGAACTGGCCGAAAGGATTGAGCGCAGGGAGCAGATCATACAGGAAATTTGGATGAACAGTGGTTTGGACATGACACCTCCTAGAAATATCAACACATTTTATATTAATGAACAATAAATGGCTTATTTTGGATGACACTCTATCCCTTTTTAAAAAAAAAGAAAAAAAAGAATGTACCTTCTGTGAAGGAACATTTGTATCAGTGAATATAATTATTTGTAAAATAAAAAGAAATATATGCAATAAAAAGAAGGTTTCATGCCCTTGACTGTCTATAAATCCTTCTGTGAAAAACACCCTACAGTTTTAACTCACAGTACAGATTACTTTTCACTGTAATTTGGGATTAACTGCCAAATGCATGTTTAGGAATATTAAAAAAAGTGGGAAATATTTAAGCAGATGTATTCAACCATCAGAACAGACCTTTCCAAGATGCACTCCTGCTGCCACCTGTGCTGGCAAATCTGTGAAGGACAAGCTGCAAAATGGCTGCTGCTTTCATAAAAGACTCTTGACATTGCCACACGCTAAGAATACCTTACTTAAGGGAAACACTGGGTTCATTTTTTCTGATCCTAAAGCAGGGTTAGAGGCAGCACTTGAACGCAGGTCACAGTCTCAGGATTTTTTATCAGTTCGCAATCTTCACTTGAAAATTGTTAGACTAGTCAGATTGGGTTTCAGTTGGAGAGAATATAAAATCAGTAATGTATCTAAGCTGAAACCACAACAGCCTTCCTGTCTTAAAAATGTCTCCAATACTTTAGCTGCAACCCATAGGGAATTTACCGAACAAAAGGAGGAAAAATGTCACTTCCTATTGGTAATACTTCATGGGTTCACTGTGCTTCCCCACTCAGATGCTGTGTGTCCAGGTAAAGCGTAGTATGAAACACTTGGAAAGAAAACAGTGACATGACTTGTCATTTCCTACTGATACAAAGTCGAATTAAGCCTGGAAAAACTTTAAAGGGAGGAAGGGAGCTTGCTCCGATGACTAAGGCACAATCCTGGAAAAATCTCACCAGCAATTAGCGTCCTATCGGCGGAAGGAAGAGAGGTTAAGGAGATGGACGGAGGGTTGAGGTCACCCAGAGCACTGGGAAACTGCAGGAGAGGCTGTGCACAGCCCCAGAGCCTGGCTGCAATCCCGCTGGGCCACTGCTCTCCCCTTTGCAGCAGGAAGGCGTCACAGCTTGTGCCATGCACGACATTGATTCATAGCTTGAGGGCTGCAGAAGCCCATGCCTTGGTCCCGAGGCTGCAAGAAGGCAAGTTTGCCTTTGGGGAGGGCTCTGGGCCAGAACTGGCTCCTTCCTCCTGACTGATGGGGCAGGTGCCACCCTTTTCCTGGTCAGATACAAAGGGACTGATCTACACCCCAACAATTCCTCCTGCTGACAAACCACAGAAACCTGATCCTCTTCTTTTTACTGGAGTGGGCTGAGAGCAGGGGCTCCAGGGGCTCCTGCTCTCGTGGGCTCCCCAAAACTCTGAGTCCTGGTGGAAGTCCCTTCTGGAGAGCCTGGGGTCAGCTGATCTTTTTTGGAAGTTATCTGTCTGGCAGTTAATATTTATAGTCACTAAAATGTCTGCATTTTCTTCCCTCATTTTCTATTGGGATTATGGCCCCTAAGCTGACATCCTAACAAAAGCCAGGAGTTATCTTTCCTTCAAAATTCACTTTGCTCAAGACTAGGTAAAGTCAGTATGCCCTTAAGGGTGGTCCCCTGGAGAACACGTGCTCCAGCCAGAGATGGGACTCCACAACTTTTCTGGGCATCCTGTGCCAGTGCTCAGCCAGCCCCACAGTGATAAAGTGCTCCCTGCTGTTCAGAGAGACCCTCCATAGTGACAAACCCTGTCCAAACCCCAGCACCAGGAGCAACTCAGCAGGGCAGGGCAAGCAGCTTTTGCTCCAGGCTGGGAGGTCAAGCTTCACTCAGGAGCTGTTCCTTTGACTGAACTATTTATAGTCTGAACTTGGATTGCTATTTTATTCTTTTTGCATAAACTTTCCAAGTCTAACTGGGGAAAGCTGTCAATTAGTCCAAATGTTCACTGCTCACAGCAGTCTGAGAGTCAGAATGAAGACAAACATGAAAAAACCTGATAAACAGACACTGAATTATTTGGATCTCTCTGAAACAACACCCAAAGTATCCAGTAGACAAAACAGAAAAGTAAAGAGGCATACACTTAGCTGTCCCAAGCCCTGAAAAAGCCAGCAGCTGAAGTGCCATGGCTGGAATCTCTCCAAGCTGAGGGCTGAGGTATCCACAGCGAGGGTGCCACGAGACAGCAGCAGCAATGTTAAAGGAAGGACATTCAGAGCTGGCAGTGGGATGGAGTTTCAGCAGTACAATCCCTGCAATTTCCCAGAAGAGCAGCCTAAGGAGAAAATACTGCAAAAGAGAGCTTGCAAATTGTTTATTTGGTTTATGCCCCATACAAGGCTGTGGGCATGACACATGAAATTATGAGACCCAGCATCAACGTCTGAACTTGCTGGAAGGCAACACGCAGCGCTAGTGTGGCTGTTCAACTTCCCACTCCTGCCTTGAAATTAGCCCCAAGTTTGTTTTCCAGGAACGCTGGGTGAGGTTGCAGGAAGCAATAAATAACTCCTTCTGAATCCTGGGTGAGGCAGACAATGGAGCAATGTGGGAAAGCAAAACCATGAAAAGGAGAAAAGGAATGAAACCAGGTGTGGAAACCATTTCCATTCATCTGATGCTGATATGGCCACAAAACAAAAATTTTAGCCATGTTCTGCTGTGGGTCTCCTTTGAGAGAGAATGGATTTTCTCCTTGGAAGGGCATGGCCACTCTCACACTTCCAGAACTAAGTGGTTTAAAAGAAAGACAAAGTTGCAAACCTAGGTGTGGTGTTTCTATCTCATGATCTCCTTGGACAGTTAAATACCCACAGGCTTTCCTGGGTTCTGGTACTGTTCAATCACTTCCAGTGAGTTCATTCCATTTCAGCCACAATAAATGAATCCAGCAGATCCACAAACATGGTTGTGAGAACTCCAAAAAGATCAATACTACGGAAAATCTGCTCAGCTGAAGGAAAAAACCCAGCATCAATTACAGTAGAGAACGGCAGTCAAAGGAGTGCAGAATCTGTGTTAAGTATTTCCTATGCCTGCTTTTCCCTTGCTTTCAGAGAGGAAATGAGAATATTATAAGCTCCAGGACACTGATTTTCCTCTTAGGAAGTGGTAGAACAAAGTGTTTTGTTAAAAACCTTTTTTGCCACGTGAAGTAATTCCAAACAAATTTAAAATAAAACATGTTTTAAGTTTTTCAACTCAAAAATGCTGGGGTTTTTTTTGTAAAAAGTCATGTTACTGGAAAGCTGAGACTCCAAACTTCCCTAAAAGTAAAAAAATGGGTGATGGAAGTAAAACCACCATTAATAGCTCACTGAATGGCATTAATTATCTTTTCTGCATCCAATCTTCAAGCTGCAGGTTCAGCAAACACTTGACTTTCAACTTGATCGGTGTCTCTTCAATACAGATATTAATACAGAAAATTATGATTTTTTTTTTACTTCCATCCTCAGAGACCTGGTCCTATTAAACTTGGGTTTATCCAATCTACCTGCTAATGATGCTTACTTTTGTATACAAATTACTGTCAGCCTCTACATACCAGCAAGAAAAACTAGATCCGAAGAATGAAAATGAAGCATTCCACAAGGATGTTAGTAGAGGTTATATAAAAACCACTTCCTTTAAACAACTGTTAAGAGGCTAACTAATTTCAAAATGACAGTTGGGAAACAGTTATGTTGAAATGTGAACAAGCACGTAAAAAACCTAAGTTCTCCCTGGATTAGTTGGGGGAAACTGATTTCCTGTAAAACGAATTACCTTCTCCAGAGCACACCACCTAATAGTAATGCAAGAATGAGAAGAGAGTAGAAAGACCACTCTGAACAACACCAAACATTCCAGTGCATATTTACTACGTCTCTTATCTGTGAAACAGACTGGCATTTCCATATCCAAATTACAGGTTTCTAATAAAATAGCAAACTTCAAGAGAATTTGTTCATTTCTTTGCAGAGAAAAGTGCTGCTGTAGTCACAGAGAAATTTGAAGATTTATTGAACATCTAAGGCCACAGAAGTGACAGTTTCAGCTGCTGTCAGAAGAATCTACCACACACAACACAACTCCTTGCTGCAAACAAGAGCATCAACCGAGCAGCCTAAGAAGGGGTTTGCAGAGCTTCATCTTGGACCCCATTTGATGTCTTTGACACCGTGAAATTGCCTTTTCAGAGCATGGTTGTCGGCCCACTCAGCATTTAGAAATGAGTCGTCGTCCTCCTCCTCCAGTTTCTGCGGCAGAGAGGGAGGGGAGGGGGCGGTGAGGGACGCAGCCTGAGCTCTGTGGGAGGAGCCCAGCTCTCGGGCACCAAAGAACACCCACCTTCAGCTCCTCCTGCTTCCTGTAGTAGTACAGCATCATCTCCTTTTGCTCTTCGTGACTGATCACAGGCTCCCGCCCCGGAGCTCCTTGGCCTTTCTGGAAGGGAAATTGTAAATGCTGCTGATGGCACTTGTGACACAAAGGACAAGTTGCTACACAAAGACATCAAAAACCTTTCTTCAGACAACTGGATTGCTCGAATTTAATAAGGTCCCTCAGGACAGGAAAATAAATGCTGAGAAATTGTTGCTGCATTCATAGACTCACAGAATGGTTTGGGTTGGAAGGGACCTTGGAGATCATTTAATTCCAAGCCCCTGCCATGGGCAGGGACACCTTCCACTGTTCCAGGCTGCTCCTAGCCCTGTCCAACCCGGCCTTGGACACTACCAGGGATCCAGGGGCAGCTACAGCTTAACTGGGTACCCTGTGCCAGGGCCTCAGCACCCTCACAGGGAAGTGAGGGTTATTTATTTAAGTGAGGTTTATTTTGTCATCTCTATATCTGAACTACGCTGTCAATTTTGTGGACATCAATGGAAGATGCAAAGAGGATTGAGTCTATTTTACTTAAATTTCCACTCTTAAAGACATAGTAAATCTGTTTTAGGGTCACTCTAGGTATCTCAGGATACACCCATATCTTTAGCTCCCCTACTAATACAGACACAGGATGGCACAGGATGCAGTAAAGCAAGGAAGTAAGGGAGTTGAAAACCACTGCCAGTAAAAAGGAAATTTCTTATCCAGGCAGCTGTGCTCCTGGAAGAAATGATGGACAAAGCAGAAGACACCTGCTCTTAGCAACTGCAAACACAGCATGGAGATGGTGGATGCTCTCGAGAACAAAAGGGTCTGAGGCGGTTCAGGCAGAGAGGAACCCCTGTACTGCTCTTGCTCTTTGAGCAAGTCCTTCAAGTAATTAAACAGACAACATTCCTGGGAGCCTACACTTCAGTGGCCATTGACATGCCACACCATCTCCCAGTGACCCTGAGAGGAAAGAGAAAGCAAATCTGGTCTTCTAAGGGACCAACACATAAATCACCTGAATTACCTGCCAGGGATGCACCACAGAATCACTGCAGGTGGCAAGATCTGCCCTACAACTTTTCAGTTTGCATTTCATCTATTCTTTAAATACCTCTTTGTTGTACTTCACAAAAATACTATGGAACAAGAAATAGCAACTACAGTATGTAACTGACAGGCTAAGGCATTGCTAAAGAAAACCCTGGAGTATCATCCATTCAGACCTTTAAACAGATGTACAGTTTTAAGATGCTCGAGCTGGAATGAATCTAATCCATTTTATACTCCTATGGCTAGTTCTCTTCCACAGAGAACAGACAACCAAAGGTGAGGAACTTGTAGAGCAATCTCCCAGCAATACTCACTTTCTGGATCTTGACAATGATGGTAGTTTTCTCATTTTTGCCTACATAGTCAGAGAGCAACTTTGTTTCTTCCAACTGCTTTCCTGCCCACCATAGCTGTGCTTCCGATTCTTTCACAACTTCAGTTCCAGCCTGTGACAAAATAAACAAGGTGAAGAGCTGGAGTTGTTTATTGCTCTTTTTTTCAAAACCAGATTTTTTCCTTTTCTGGGGAAAATAAATCTTTCCGAAATTCCTAACATGAAGTGGAATTTTACACTCTGCTTCTACATCTTTCTCCTCACACTTGTCTATGGCATTTAAATTTATACTCCATTCAACCTTGATCTAATATAAATACTTTGGGCAACAAATTCTCCATATAGGAGGTGAAAACAACCTTCACTGATAAGATGAAGAACAGCACAGCCCATGTTTAACAACATGACATTACTGAATACATTACTGCATACATGAGTTCCTGACAAGTCTTCTTTGTCTTCCAACTCCATCCTAATTGGATCATGTGGAGGCAATCCCATTGGATACACAATCATCACAGCCCCCCGGAGCTGCTCCAATGCATCTTTCACTGTCTCCATAGTAACACACACATTGGCCTGGACTTGTTTCTGAAATACAAACAGGGATCATTGGCAACACAAGCAAAACTTCAGAAAGACTTTGCTTTGTGACCAGTTCAAAGGTTAAGTGATGGGATATCTGAGCAGAGCTAACAGGCTGCACAAAGATATTAGGAGTGCAAATTTCCTCACTGGAATACTGACTTGGAAGTACATTTCTCACCTTTGGCCCCTCTGTTTAGCCTGCTTACATGGGGTGGGGGAAGAAATAAAAAAGGGAGACCTGCCCTAAACTGTGCAGGAGACAACTGCCTGTGGAACACAGGACTCAAACCAGGACACATATGACCACAGATACCAGACAGGGATGCTTTGGCTCCAAGCACTTGTGATTCATGAACATGATTCAAGTCAGCAAAATTCAAGTGAGGGATGGAGAAGGGTCTTAAAACTTGAGAAAAAAAATAGAGCACATGTGAGCAGAAGTGTGCTTGGCAAACTGCACAGCTCATGCAGAGATCTGTAAGACCAAGCACTTGAGATCATTTCAAACCCACATCTAGAAGAGAAATAAGCGGCTTCCCCACAGACTTAACACTTTCTCAAGTACTAAAGTAAGGGAATGCTGCCTCCTTGTGGACGTTCTTGATCTGGTCGACTGATGACTACAACCTCAAATACACAGGCACGTTTCTTCTTTTTTGTCATTATAAAGGGGTGAACCAAACAAATCACTTCCCAAACTATCCTCAACTCCATTCATAAATATCATTGAATTCCTGTTTCAAAGTCATACAAAAGCTGAAACATAGCACAGAGCACCTACAGATCTGGCAACGTGAATCTGAATGCCTGAGAGCACCGTCCCACCAGGGCAAACCTTGTGCTTGTCTTTGAACACACACACTCAGTAGGACTGAGCATGAGTCCAAGTGCTTGTCAAACCAAGGCCTAACCCTTGCCCCATCCCTGGAAGTGCTCGAGGCCAGGCTGGATTGAGCTCTGAGCAACCTGGTCTAGTGGAAGGCATCCCTGCCCATAGCAGGGGTGTGGGACTGGATGAGCTTTAAGACCCCTTCCAAACCAAAGCATCCGTGATTCTGTGATAACCTAAGAGATTAGAACACATTTTTCAATTAATTACACATAAGAGTCAAAAGGCTTCATTACTTCCAAGAACAGCAGAGAATGCAGTTAATCTTTCACCAGAAAGCACGACAAGCATTCACCCAGAGAATACATCAATAGCAAATTGCAAGGATAAAACTGAATGTGATTTAATCGTTCCACATGGGCTCAGCTGCCAGCATTCCCTTGGAGTTTAGTATCTGGTTCCTTAACCTGTTGAACCACTTGCCAAAAGCCTTAAAGAAAATCATTAACCAAAATGTCAGGTTTTATTAGACTATTCACATCACTTCATGGCATTTCTCAACAACTGTCAGCCCTTGCACTGTGTAATTTAAGGTGCCAAACTCCACAGCACTTACTACGAAAGTCCCGTGCACCACTTAAGGAAACTTACCTTAGAGATTAATGCCTTGGCTTCTTCTATTGTCTTCTTTATAACTTGCTGCATTTTTTCATTTGGAGCTAAAAGTAAGAGACACATTTCATAGTCTATGCTTACTGTAAAGAAACCAAACACACATCCTTGCCAGACTCCACTGTGAGCAAAATGAAACGGTATTAAATCCTTAAGCAGGAGAAGCACCACTAAGTGCAGCCTATTTACCACTTAGATAGTTCACTCCTGTATTTCTTACTACCTTCAGAAACAAGCAGTATTTTTCACAGGACAAACAAACTTACTTTTCCCAAAGGCATGTGAGTGGTATTGGCCCCATCCCTGGAAGAGTCCCAGGCCAGGTGGGATGGGGCTTGGAGCAATGGGGTCCAGTGGAAGGTGTCCTTGCCCATGGCAGGGGAGTGGAAGTGGGTAAGCTTTAAGGTCCTTTCCAACCCAAACTATTCTGTGATTCCATGATTCTATGATCTGGAACTTCATTTGGGACAAAGGTCCTCAGTAGAAAGCAACAACCATAATCCCATACCCTCCACAAGAAACCAATGCTCCTTCCCTGCTGGACTATTGTGGGCTGTACTCTGGCAGACATGCTTTTACTGGGCATAAGAGCTTGCAGTTTTCTAATTTTTCTTCTCCAATTAAAATCTCAATCTTACAGTGAAGGCAGTTTTGCAAATACACTGTTCATTTCATATCACACTTATTTATTTATTTTAATTGCTATAAAAAACTTGTCCTCAAAAATAAAAATCCAGCTAAAGCATACGAATTCCCAGCTTATGTCCCACCTGAGTGCATCATTTGATGGAGCTTGGTTTGGCTTGCATACACACACTGCTCAATACTCTAACTTTGTCAATATCACAAGGCTTACAAACACACCCTCAGTGAACCTGAGTCCCAGTCAACGTGAAAAAGAGGAGAAATACTCAAAAAACAACCTGTTAATGTATCTTGGAGTGCCCGGGAAAAAGCAGTTCTCAAGCGTACATTACAAATGGGGAGAGCAAACTAAACCAGAACAGTCAAACTTGCTCCTGGTGATTGTTTATGTGCTGAAGGGAGACCCTGCTCTTCAGGCTTGTTAATCAGCATTACCCCGGATTCTAACCCAAGACACAACTCCTGTGTGTGGAACTTAGTTTGGCTATTCCATTCCAGAATCAGGGATTTGCTGTTCCCTATTATATTATGGACTGTCGGTGTCTGAATGGAAAACAAGCCTTGCCATTTGACTTACCAAATCCATTTCTTCGCCCCATTTCATCCTTCCTGAAGATGCTTCCACCGCTTGGGACACACTTCTCTGCCCACTCATCCTTTAACTTCAGCTCTATGATCTGCTCATCTGTCAGTCCTTGCATATTGTAAGGTAAGGAAATACCATGCTCTGCCAGCTCCTCCATCTCTTTAGAGTGTTTAGAGACCAAAATTAAGAGTCTCTGTTATTATAGTCCATTTACAAAAGCTTTTCACGTGATGTACATGTAGGTAAACCTTGCCTCTAGCTTTTAGTTTTTAAACAGGTAGGTACAAGGAATAAATAATACGGGATACAGACATGCATATATAGATACGGATGGTGTAATTATGCTGAAATTTATTCATTTTACATACCCATAAAACAATGTAACTAATGGCACCTGCAGGGATGAAAACCCTCATGGTACTTAGCGGCCATAAACATTTTCGGTATTTCCCTGGTCAGATTTTTTGAATTTCAGAGCAGGGTCAGTATGGCCTCACACCCCTCAAAGACTGTGTGGGTGGGCTGCACCGCCAGGTCAGGCTCGCCTCACAGCAATCTCTGCTCTGACAGCGCCACCGTGGGGTGGGAAATGTTTTTAAAGCCGCCTCAGAAGTGAACTCGGGCCTAATTCAGACATGTCTGTCCCTGGCTCCGCTGCATGGCAGGGCGTGCTGGTGGTGGCCAGTACAACCTCACACACACGTCGGGACACTGCTGGTCCTGAGGGAGCACTTCGCAGTGCCCAGAAGGAGGACTTTGGACAAGGGCCTAGAGTAATAGGACAAGGGGGAATGGCTTCAAACTGCCAGAGGGGACACCGAGGAGAAACGCTTCTCGTGAGGGTGGGCAGGTCCTGGCACAGGGTGCCCAGAGAAGCTGTGGCCGCCCCTGGATCCCTGGAAGCGTCCAAGGCCAGGCTGCTCCAAGGACGGCGCTTGGAGCAACCTGGGGTGGTGGAAGGTGTCCCTGCCCACGTAAGGGAGTGGAACTGCGTGAGCTTTAAGGTCCTGATTTCCAAATTCCCCGGTTTAAGCAGCGACTACCGGCCACGCAGCAGCGGGAGTTTTCAGCGCTGTGCCGTGCCCTCACGAACACACCACAGCAGGGCACTGACACGCGTCCCCGCGGCCCCCGGCGGTACCTGAGCACAGGCGCTGCACCTTCAGCCGCCCGTTGTGGATGCGGGCGGCCAGCGGCGCCAGCTCGGCCAGGCGGGCGCTGCCCGGCGCCTCCAGCAGGAACTGGCTCTCGCCGCCGCGCTTGACGTGCAGCCGCACCATGGCAGCGCCGGGCCGGCCCCTCACAACGGGGCCGAGTCCCTGGACACCAGCGGCACGGAGGGGGCGCGGGGCCCGGCGGCGCCCGGCGCCTCGGGAGGCCCTGAGAGCGCGGGGACCCGCCGCCACCCCCGCCGGGAGCTCCGGGATCCACCGGGATCCTTCGGGAGCCGCCGGGACGCTCCGGTGCCGCCGCAACCAACGGCGCCTCGGCCGCTGCTTCACTTCCGGCCCCGGCGTGAGGGCGGGGGAGGCTCTTAAAGGGCCCGCGCGCCCCGCCCGGCGGCGGACCCGGAGCAACGGCTGAGAGCGGCACTTAGAGCTGAACTGCCTTGGAAAGTAATTGCTTCAATTCATCATCACCTACATGGACAGAAAGTATAAATAGCGGGCTGTGCTTAAATTACTCTCAGCCACTATTTAGCAGCGTTTTTATGTGCTACTGTTGTGGGGACGGCTTGGGAAAAGTCCTGAAATATTCCGTTTTGATAAGCTAATTCTGATATGTCCAGTGAACAAAGCCCGGGAGAGAAAGAGGGAGTGACGTTGGACACCGAGGTGCAGAATTTATGGAAAACAAGGACACTCTACAGAAAGTACCAGATAAAAACTCAGTATATGCACTGGAAATTCCCTACTAAAGGAAAATATACACAAAGACTAAAAATACGGACTAATTAGCATAAGAAGTGAGAAATCAATAACCATTAAATGACAAAATACTAATTAATGAAAGGTCTTGATGTAATTCAGAAACAATGAACATTAATGTCTTTGTTTACTAAAAATGTATAAAATAAGTGAAAAAGTTCTGTTTCAGTGTCAGTGTGGATGCTGGAATTTTGTCAGCCACACAGCCCCTGGCCCATCAATATCAAGAATAAAGTAATAGCTGACTTGCTGACGCTGAAAGACGGCTGTAGCAAGTTTTATTTATCCTGATGATTTGGTAACACGGGGGCATAGAGTGAGAATGACCACCCAGACCATAAGGGGGGGAATATTTCAGGCAGAGCTGGGTGTCCCAGCCATGGACAGGTGAGCAGGAACACTGGGACAGAACACTGGGAGTCCAGGGACACGTGGGGAGTCGGTCTCACCTCCATCCTCTGTGGTTTCAGAGTGCCTGGGGTCGCTCATTGCTCCTGTCAACACGTGGCAGGGCCTTACCACAGCTATACATTATATATATGTATATATGTGCAGACACTGGAATTTTGGAGCAGTCCCTGTGGTCCCGCAGTCCTGTGAAGCGCAGAGGTGCCGCACACAAGGTACAGTTCAGACAGAGAGCTTTTAATCACTGCAATTAAATATCCGACAACATATTGACCACGTGACTCCCACTAGCAAAAGTTCCCCCCTGAATTTGGTTTGCGAAGGTAAGAATACTCCAGAACACCAACCACACAGATGTTGGCAGCAAGAGCGCACAACAGGGTAACTCACACACCGAAGCACGAGCAGCAGCACTGCTGTTCCCAAGTACAACGAGAAGGAGCCGAGGGGAAGAAGCGCCATAGAAAACTCACTGTCACTCCTCTAGGCGGCTGCAGCTCGTGGCTGACCAGGGGCTGTCCGAAGGAACACCGATTATTCCATGGATCATGTTGGGAGAGCATGTGAGGATGTGAACAGTGTGCTGCCCTGGAGTATTTCACTACTCTAAATACAATCCGAGCGTGTTGTTTCACCCCCTGGCTGGCACACT
Source organism: Toxostoma redivivum (assembly GCA_013397375.1). Classification (NCBI taxonomy): domain Eukaryota; kingdom Metazoa; phylum Chordata; class Aves; order Passeriformes; family Mimidae; genus Toxostoma; species Toxostoma redivivum. Next base: position 93,272 of record VXBI01001253.1, read on the forward strand.
ACATCATAAATACTGCTTTGCACCTCCAAAGCCAAAGGGACTTTTTTCCAGAGGCTGAGGAAAAGCTTGCTGTATCAGCTGTTTCCAATTTGTGGAAAAAAAGAAGTATAATTAAAATACTCATGAATAAATGGATGATATGGAACAATTATTCTGAGTTAGTGCTAGTGAGTCTATGTCACAATAGCATTTAGTAACTGAAATGTACTGACACAGGAGATTAACTGAATATATTAATATGCAAAGTTTTGTTTCTATTTTGAAAGTAAACTATTTTTGTTGTGCCTCAAATTCAAATATAAGCCTTACAAATATCCATAGCCTCTGTTATAAATTAAACAGCTTCTAAACAATACTGGTCGACATTCAAATCTCAATAAACTTTGGCAGCTCTTTGGTAAATATTTATAAATACCAACTAACAAAACAGTCAAAAGGGAGGGGGGAGGCTACCAGCAGGGAGCCTCCTCTTGTCAAATCCCACAAAGGAGAACAGAAATGAAAGAGCTCCCTAAGCAAAATGTGTGTCCAGGATTGATAGGTTTTAGTGAGACAGTAGCTCACCCTTCTACTCTTTTTGTCTACTCAAATACTATTACATCGAGATTTTAATAAACTTCAGACCATTTTTTGTGCTCTACCATATATACACATTCAAAATTTATACACAAGCAGTAGTGGCTGTTGATGAGCAGAGTTAAGTTTCAGTGCATTTAACAATTAATTATTGCACACAGAATAATCTCAAATGCCCAATTATTCTACCGGGTAAGTGTAGCAACAAATATAACCTTTTGTATCTGTGCCCATCTATCTTTCTGTAAAATCAGGAGTTGGTGACACCTTGGGTGCTGGGCAGGGGAAGGGATCTGCAGGGGACCTGTTGCTGGCTGCTCTGGATGGCACAGGGGGTGCAGGTGGCTTCCTTGCTGGCATTGTACAGAAGCAATCAGCAGAACTTTTATTCCAGTCACCATCAAAGGTAAAGTCTGAACCGAGGAAAGTCTTTTGTTCAGCTCCCAGCAAACCTGATCCAGCTAATTTCCCGGAGCCGAGTCGCTTGAAATCCGGAACGCTGGCAGATGGCTTCAGCTTGGCGGTGAAGTCCTCGTCCTCGTCAAACGTCACCCACCCTTTGGGCTGGATGTTCTCCACCTTGAGAGACTGACTTCTCCAGCAAAAGGTGCTTTCAGCTGCACCCAGAGGGAATGCAGCCCTGCTTGTGCTACAGCTGGGGGCAGCCAGGGGAGGGAAGGGGTGGGGAGCAGCAGGTCCTACCTGTACCTGGGAGGTCACCCCCAACTCCCGCCTTTCCGTCCTAAACGGGTTCCCAGCACTGGGAGTTCTTTCCGTGAATGGATTGGAGCAGTTCAGCCCGGGAATAAATGGATTTGGAGAGCTGTGCTGATGTTCCCGGGATGAGTGAAAGGTTGGAACAGGAGGCATTGCTGGCATGCAATTGACAGCATTCGAATTATCAGCATTGCCTTGCCTTGCTGAAGGCAGCTGTGTCAACTCCTTCTGGTTTGAGGTTGGAGCAGGTGATGTTCGGACAGACATCTGCATCTGGGACACGAGCAGCTGGAATGACAGGGCTTCAAAAGGGTCACTGCTGAGCTGGGGTGCAGGGTTAGTGCCGGATGTCCCGTTGGGGTTCAGCTGCAAAGCAAACAACGAGCTTAGCAACCATGCAGCTGGCTCCAGGTTATTCCTACTGCCCCCCTGCTCACTCCTCAGCTCAAACTTCAGCCCCTAGGAAGGGAACAACAGCCTGAACCCCTCCCTAACGAAAAGTCAGAAGTCATTAAACACCACTCCCCCCTCCTGGGTGGCTGATGCAGCTGGAAGCTACCTCCAGCAGAAACACTAAGTGAGCCTTGGGTAAGAACATGTTGGGAAATGCTACTGTATTCTAAGCCAGGGATAGCCCAGCACGACTATGAAATGAAAAGCTCCAGATCACATTGCCTGGGAGTTTATCATAGTGATGTTACAAGCAGCATTAAAGCACCACAATGAAAGGAAACATTAGTATTATTAGAATATGCAGTCAGACATTTGTATGCAGACAGGCATCCGTAGGCATCTCCAGTACTTCTTGGCATGGAAAGGGACAATCACTGGTTTCGTAACTAAAACAACAAGTTATCCTTGGAGAGCAAAGTTTTCTCCACAGAATTTCTCAGCTTTTAAAACCAAAACATTCCTGTTTTTAAACACCGCTTCAGACAACAACGCAACTTTTTTACCTTGTACAAACTGTCCAAAAAGGTGGAGTATCTACTTTGTTCAGTATGCACACTGACAGAACAGTTTAGAGCTTCCCCTTATCAAATGAATTAAGCTTAAGTTAAAACAGCTTCTAAGAATTCAAATGTCACAAAACGATTTTTTGATTTTAACAGACAAACTTAATATACCCAAACAATTGAATTGACTGTCTTTAGTTGAAGTTTTTGGCAGAATAATATTAAAACAAAGGCACTGAGTGACTTAGGGAAGAATGTGAAAAAACTGAACTGTAGAAGGAATAGAAATCAAATGCAGCTGGCTACCAGCCAGTTAAGTCCTGTGCTCATTTAAAAGTACAAGATCCCAAATAAACTATGAAATCAAATTGCTCCTTATTCTAAGTAAAAAACTTGCTTTGAGTGATTTTGGAACCAAACGTTTTAAAAATTGTAACAGTTTGTTTTACTTTCTGTCATAGTAAGTTCTCTACTCCTTGAGAAATATGGTATATGGGGTTTATTTTGAAAAAAAATTTGGCATTGCAATAGCATCAGGATTTATTTGCATTAAAGAGAACATTTATTGCCCACACTGATCTTTTTTCCCCGAACAGACCAAGATCAGGAGGCTCAGCAGTGGTTAAGCAACACAGGTGAGGGTCCAACTGTTTCATAAAAGATGGTGATGCAAAACAGCTGCTCTGGCCCTAATCAAGGCAGTCTCATTTTTAAATGCACTATGAAAGGAAAAAGCAAACTATGGTATGACAGTCAATCCATGAATGCAGACAGGTGGTTCTTAATGGGGATGGGACTGCAGATGTATGAAAACAACCTTCATACATCTTTTCTGCTGGAATAGATGGAGACCACATACAAGATTGGTAAATAGTCAGATACCTGTTACCCTGACGGTTGCTCCTGCTTGTGAAAGAGAAACAGACATCAAAGGAAAGAAAATTAGGAAGAAAATCCAAGTAACAAAGCAACCTCATGTTAAAAACACTTTCAGAAGTTTTCACAAAGCCATTTTTTGAGCTGTGAATACAAACCACAAGTATTTACCACACACCACCAAATTTTCAATTTCTGTTTTCTCCTACTGCAAGCTCGACCATTGAGAGCCATAAAAAACCAACTCAAGTCCATTCTAATGATAACTCCATACAGACACTCGTTGTGCAGCTGCTTGTGCTACTTTTTGGAGATGAATCTGAGCAGGGATGGTGTAATTCTAGTCACCTATTAACATGAAAAGCCCCACAGCTCTCATTCTGGGAACTCAACTATAGTAATAGTTTTGCAAGCTGAAAAAACCATAATGCCTCTCATTCTATGGAACTCTAGGATCTCCTTTCTTTACAAATAAAGAACATCTATTTACAATAACTAATTCTCTTTTTCAGTGTATGGACTGTACAGACTAGCCCTAAATATTCACACTGTACAAGCAATTGTTTTTATAAGGCAAGATTTAGTTTCTTCAGTATCACAATCAAGATTTGCATAGAAGGATGGGCTTGGAATTCACTGCCTCTCAAAAGACCTTGTATTTCTTTAAAGACCTTTCCTCAGAAAACTGCATTTTTTGCTTTAAGTTTCCAGAATGAAAAGCAGCTCACAAGCAAAGAAAGGGGTTCAGGAGAAAGAATGGAAAAGCACTTAAAGATTTTTTTCAATTTGAATTTAAAAAAATCAGCTCACTGAGGACTGAATTTGGCTGCTTCACTGTGGTAGAAAACAGGCATTTACTAGTGTAGCAAAAAAGGGCTTCAGACACAGGCATAAGGGAAAAACCTGAGCAGCACTGAAAACCTGCCTCTGCATTTTTAAGCAGTAGTAAGAAACTATGGCTTTTCCTAGAAAAAGTTGGTGTTTTTTTATCATAATAGCCTAAAAGGTCCCAGAGAACAGAAGGTTCAAGTTACTGTATGAAACTTTCACATCACTTGGATAGGTTTCTGTATTTTGACAATGGGGAAAATTCTATTTCTCCCAAGTATTTATTAACATATTGATATAATTTATTAACTTATTTATCAATATCATCTCTCCTCAATGAATGATGACCAGCATAAAGCATCACATCATGCAGTAGCTATTTAAAAGCTGTGCTAGCTACTTATCACAGAGATTGTCATGCACATATCATTATAAAATTAAATTTCTTAGACCGAGTGTCTTTCCATACAAAGTTGCCAAATGACAGCATAATTTTAAGAATGAGCTGTCCAGAAGCTGTAAAGCCATCATAAGAAATCCTAAATTCAATGTTTAGTATTTAAGATGTTAGTTATTCATGGACAATACATAAGCAACTATTACTCTCCTAGAGCCCCGTGACCACTGAATCCCATCTTTGGACCCTTCTTTTAGTTTCTGGGCTTGCTTTAAGGGTTCCCCACAAGCCTGCAGCATCCAGTGCAAGCTATGTTGATTGACACAGTGGAAGAAGGTACCTGCAAGGGTATTTTACTCACTTGCTGCTGGGAGGGAGCAGGGTCAGAAGGCAAACTGTGAGATGAGCGGCTACGAGGTGGCGGCTGGGGGGGCTCCAGGCTCGGCGGGGCACCTGCCTGAGATGGATGTGGTGCCACAGGGATCAGGGGCTCCTGCATCCTCAGCACAGCAGTGCTGGGCTGAGCAGGGCCAGCAGCCTGAGGCTTCAGAGGTTCAGGAAGCAGTGGTGAGCCTGCAAGTACATCTGCAGTCATTTTCACGGTAAGGAAACGTACCGAATCTTAAGGATGGCAGGATGGGGAAGCACCACAGAGAGCTGCAGAGAAGGGGCTGTAAGAACAGCAGGTGTTCATGGCAACAGGACTGGAAACCATGAACAACTCAGCACATGTCCATTAAAATTGCTAATTAAGTTTAAGCTGGCAGAAGGCAGGAATGGATGGGATATCGGGCAGGAATTGTTCCCTGGCAGGGTGGGCAGGCCCTGGCACAGGGTGCCCAGAGCAGCTGTGCCTGCCCCTGGATCCCTGGCAGTGTCCAAGGCCAGGTTGGACACTGGGGCTTGGAGCAGCCTGGGACAGTGGAAGGTGTCCCTGCCCATGGCAGGAGGTGAGAATTAAATGATGTCCAAGGTCCCTTCCAACACAAACCTTGCTGTGATTTTACACAAAACACAACCAGAAGCCATGTCACTCCTAAATGTACTTCAGTTGTGTTGAAAAGTACTTTGGAAGTCACTATTATAAAAAGTAATTTTTTATACTTATGAAGGCCAAGGGATTTTTTTTAAACTGTAAGGTTAGGAAGTTGCTTTGAGGGTCAGACATAAATGCTATTCCACATCTCATGATTACAGAACTGCACAGTGTCTGGTGATCAACAGCCAGAAGGGGACACATCAGTGTGCTCAGCCCAAACTCTGCAATCTTTGCACACTTCCTCTGATACCATGAAATCTAGGGCTCATCATCTCTTGTGATCTTGGGATTAGCATCTAGAAAGGGTCTGCAAGACTTGTGGATGCTTAACACGAACTGCCAAATGCTATTACATCCAAGAATCTTAATTTCCAGTGAAAAGTGGAGACATCTGTTGAAAACAAAGCATTCAAACCACAGAGTGCAGCGCTTGAGTGAACGGTGAGATTTGTATTTAACTTCTAAAGCACACTTACCCCTGGGTGGTTCAGCTGGTTTGCTCTGACTTTCAGGTGCTGGTCTTGCCCCTGAGGGACGGACATGGCTTTGTGGGGCACTGATAACTCCAGCTCGAGGAGGAACAGTCTGACAGCAAAGCAGGCAAAAAGGAAGTATTTTAGTTCAACTTTGGATCTGTAGTCATCTACTGCTAAATGATTCAGGATAATCAGGATTCTGTGAAAAATAAATTCTTCAATAACAACCACTGAACAGATTTTTTATACACATGCAAGGAAAAAGAATATATTTACAAAACAAGATGATGTTTCAATTCAAAGGATTTTTACAATTATATAAATATTCACCTGTTCAACTATGTTAGAAACAGTTACTATTTTGCCAGTATAAATAAGATCATTTGCCCGAGTCTGTGAATTGCAAGCAACAAAACCATCAAGAGCGACTACTTTATTTGGAAGTCTTCTGTTTCCCAACAAACAGCATTAATGAAACACACTCTGCCTCATCTGAAGGCTAAGTTGAAGGCTGAAGTTGATGGAATAAGAGTTAATATGCTGAGAATGTAAATTTAAAACTCTAGATCAGTATTTAAAGAGACATAGGGAGCTATTCCAGATTACAACTGAAGCAGAGTAAATTGCTAACAACACACTGAAAGCTGAATAAAAGGCCCTGGAATAAAAATGCCGAAGTTCAAGGGAAAGAGGATTGTGAGACCAGGTAGTTGATTAAGATTTGTTTCCTGTAAAATGTTGTGTACCACAGGACATTCTAGAAGTGGTTCTCAGAGCAAACTCTACTGCACAACTGTACACAAAAATGAACTAGAAACCAGTGAAGAAACTTCACCACTCTAAAACAAGTATCTCTTGATCTTAGTTTTACTAGATCTAAGTCTCTGACTGTGTATATTACGTGAGCCCTTATGATTGGCTGATTCCATTTACCAACCTCCTGAACTCTTGTAAATTCCTGTCTGATCTGGGACTGCCAAGACACATTTTGTTATTGCTTTGAATATTCTGATAGTAGGCAGGAGGAAGATTGGATTATACACCAAAAGGTATTTTAAAAAATATAAAAATCTATCAAAAAGGAACAGAAAAGAAAGAGTAAACCNAATATAAAAATCTATCAAAAAGGAACAGAAAAGAAAGAGTAAACCAGCCCTCAGGATCCCTCAGTGGGAAGCTGCACCCACTGTAGCTACTGGGCCTGAAATGCATGAAATGAAATCCAAAAATCACCTGAGAAAAAGGCAAGAAACATTGCTAGAATCACAGAGTGGTTTGATTTGGGAAGGGACCTTAAAACCCATCCAGTTCCAGGCATGGGCAGGGACACCTCCCACTACCCCAGGCTGCTCCAAGCCCCCTGTGCCAGGGCCTGCCCACCCTCCCAGGGAAGAATTCCTGCCCAATGTTCCACCCAGCCCTGCCTCTGGCACTTTGAAGCCATTTCCCCTTGGCCTGGCACTCCAGACCCTCAGAAATAGCCCCTCTCCATCTTGCTTGTGGCTCCCTTAAAATCCTGGAATGTTATATAGGAAATCCAAACAAGGCTTGAGCTTAAGGCATCTTAGGAGATGTCTTTTTTTACTACATTTGGGTTTTTTGGGGTTTGGAGCCCTTTTGGTTGTTTTTCTCTATCCAAATTTCAGAAGAGGCCATTTTACATTTCAAAGAAAATAACAAAAGAGCCAAGACCATGAATTGTTCGCTGTGAGAATCAATCTCTTTGAGAAAAATGGATTGGTAAAATTTATTTCAATGGAGACTTTCAACAGCAGTTTTCAGCAGATCCAATAGTGGAATGTGCTGTGAAGTCAAAGAATTATCAAGAGACAATCCCATTACTCAGTAATTCTTTAAGAAGATCTGTAGCTACTAAAACACTTTCCTCTTCTCTCATGCAAGGCTCCTACTTGCTACTGATAGGAAAAATTAGGCAGACATATTTTATCTCTTGATTTCCTGTATGGAGTGAAATATTTGAATAAATGCCCATAAATCCCTTGATTCCCTTCCTTCAGTTCAGTTCCACAAATAAAGGAATGAAACACAGTATTAATAGTTGCTGCAACAGTTGAATGTTTCATTTCTGTATTAAGACCTTTATGAAAATTAGTCTCTAACACAAGGTACAAAACTCCCTAACACATCAAGTAAACTTAAAATGTCAATTGCTTATGTAATCCATTAATTGCCTGTAAGCAATTAACTGCCATCAGGATTTACCCTCTAGTACAGAGGATAATGCATTTTATCACACCAGATCAGGAAAGACATCTCATACAAACTTTGTAGCTGTTTGAAAGATGTAAAATGTGTATTTGGGAGCCTATTATGTGATTGCAGAGTGCAAAACAATCAAGCCACATGCAATGTGTATTATACACGTTGGTTTTTCCCCTCCATCGTATTTTTAGTCAATAGACAAGAATTACTGAGATAATTAACTCAGAGAAGCTGTAAACTGAGCAATCAACGCTGCAGATTTCTTACATCTATTATGACTAACAGGAACCTTGATGTAATAGAGCAGAGACTTAGCAGGAAAATGATGTTAAAACAATACCTACCGGTCTGGTTGTGCCCGCTGAGTGTGGAGGCTGATTACGAACTGCAACAGACATCAGAGATTACTGACTTAGCACCCATGGCAAAACCAACTTCTGCCTCTATTGTAATTAGTACTAAGCATCTATTTATTACCTAAGGTATCTTTTCTTTGTGTTCCAGGGCTTTTTTGTGCTTTGAAGCATGGAAAAAAGAAATTAAGATTGTCTGTGTTAGATAAGCCACAAATGGGTCTTTAGATGGCGATGTTGCATTACTACTACAGAGAATAGAAGCAAGGAGATAGCAGTGATTATTTCTAAATTTATTACATATCCACCAGCTAGCACTAACATACTCCTACCCCGTGGCACACACTAAGTAACTGGACACTTTTTATTACCAATTATTTAGATGACATCCTATTTGTTGCAAGCTAAAGACACCCACTTGCACAGGTACCCCGAGTTCTCAACTGCCTGTAACTCAGACAAGTGCACAATTTCCAGGAGGCTTAGGATTCTGGCTTGAGTTCCTGCTGCTTACTTCCCAGGAAGGCAAAGTTACCTCGTCAGTGACAGTAAGTGGAAGGAACTCTGTGGTGCGTCACACAGTTGATCAAATCAGCTTCCAGCTATCAGAAATCCAGAATGGTTTTCTGGGTACTGTTCTCAGTGATGCAGCTCCCACCCTGAGTGACCTGGTGCCAATTCACCCTCCTTGGAGCAGGAAGCTGGGGTGGATAACCACCAAAGGTGCCTTCCAACCTTAAATATTCCAACCAGAATGGTGCAAGAGAAATGCTCCTCATAACTGTGTGTTACACACAGCTGGCTATCACAATCAAAACACCTACCATTGTGCTCCTTGGAAAAAAGCAAAACATTCAATTATAGACCAAATGGTTTAAATGCAAGTTTCTCTCCCCAGAATACATGAATGTATGTAGTCCTTTGTGAAAAGGCAGGCTCCCTAGATTCCTGATTTAATTACAGGTATAATAGTCACTCTGATGAGCAGTCAGCTACAGCTTCCTCGGAGGGTTAGCCGTAAAAGCATTCTTAATTAGGGCACTCTGAGTTTTCACTTCACTTTTCATAAATGCCTTCTGTAACAATTCCCACTGAAAACCAGGAAGTGAGCTGGCTGGGTGAAAGCTATGCTAAATAACAGAAGAAAGATACCACATGATAAATACCTTCATGAAACCACCTTTAGTATCACAAGGGCAATAATATTACTCAGGTGTTAAATTAGAAATCCATTTCTAGAATACAAAAATTGTTCTGTTACCTTCTACTTCTCTCCTAGCTACCCCAGGACTGGGAGGAGCTCCAAGACCTTTTCAGAGAAAGAAGAGAAGCTGTACATTGCATAAGAAAAGCAGCAGATTGAGAAAGAAAAACCAGAAAGAACACTGCCACAAGACAGCTTTACACAATTTAACTCTGCTCTAGATAGATTAGTCACCTGCAGGAAACAACTGTTTGTAGCAGCATGGGGAACCAGACTGGTGTCAATTACAAATCATCAAGTACAATCATGTTTAATAACATCTGTTATTTTAATTTTATATTACAGTTAAAAGAGCATTTCATTCCTTCAAAATGTTCACTCCCCACTAACTTTTGGCTATCCAGTGTGATCTGGCATGCTGGTCTTGAACCTCTCATGAAGCAGAGCACAGACCTGTACTCAAACATGGGCAAAAAAGGAGCACAGCACTTACACCCTGCAACACGAAACCTGATCCCTGTCATTCAGAACACTGAGTAGTCTGTTTCTGCCACGGTACATCTCAATAAGAAATGTGATGAAAGCAATGCTTCCCACTTCATATAAGGTACTGTACCCTGAAGAACTCTATTTCTAAGCTGCCTCCACACAGCACTGTGCACTTGGGACAGCTGTAGCAATCGGTTTAACAGTTCAGATTGAGAGAAAGAAAATTTTCAATCGTGTGTAACCATGCTGAATTATTTTATTCCTGCAATATCATCAGGCATATACTGGGTTCCTAAAACTGTATGGCAAAACCATGGCAGGACACAGACATGATGGAAATCCTGAAGGCATCCCTTAGCTATGACACAGGCTCCTGCTTTCTCACCACGTGCCCACGTGTGAGATCTGCCCAGGAGCTCTCTGTGATCTGTGAGTTCTGTCACAGAGTGGGCAGAGTGAAGGCAGCACTTGAGGCTCAAAGGGGACTGTCTCCAGAATGTCACATCTCTGCTTCAAAGATGCTAAATCCTAGCATGTGCCATCTGCTCTGGCTAAGAACCAGGCTCTGCCAACTGCCATCACGAGTTTGTGACCGTGAATGACTGGGTGGGAGGAGCAGCAGTGCAGCTGCGACAGCACGGGAGTGGGGCACTGCCCAGGACCATTGCATTGCTCTTGTTTTGTGCAGGAGGACTGAAGGCAGCTCCTTTCAGCAGGGACACACAGGCACACATTCCTGTGTCGCTGTACCAGGCAGAGAGAGCAAGGCATGAGGAACATGCAAGTGACAAAATATTCACTGCATGGGAGAGAGACAGCACAGAGGGTAAACACCTCAGATGGCACTGCCTCCTAACACTCTTCAGTAGGGAGAAAGCAAAATTCTCGTGCTGTGACAACGCACTCATAAAAGGGCAGCATAGGAAGATTTTCATCTTATGGACAATGAAGAACAGTTTAAGCCAATGAAAAAAGCCTTGGTCACAATAGTCAAGAAAAGTGACTACTAGTATTAAAGGAAAAAACCTCACTAATGTTATTTATTAACTTCAATTGACTATTAGCAGCCTTTACAGTTTTTAATGTTCTCTGAAAATTTAATCTATAATGTATTAAAAAAATATTGGGTAATCAGAGTGCAACATGTAAATTTTTAACTATAAAAAACTGGAGCTCGTAGAATCCTCAGTGAAATTCTTTTCGTGTTAGCATACAAAAGGTCTACACTTTACTGTAAAGCGCTGCAGTGAGTGCAGAGCCTTGTTCATCTGAATTCTGAGTTACTTCTGATACAAAATATGACCCAACTCAAACACTTAGATGCCCAAATCCTCCTCTCATCTTCAGAGCATACTAAGCCATTAGGAAAAGTGCCATGGCCATTGAAGGGACTGAAGCACTTGGGGAAAAAATAGTCAAAAACAGGTGAGGGGAAAAAGGTAACATTTAAAAACATTTTAAAGACATGGTCAATGTCCCTTTGCATGTGCTACAAAAGTCTAAACCAGAACTTGGATCCACTTACACACTATACAGGGATATTTCCACAGAACTTTGGGAGCCTTCCTCCCAGGGAAGACAAACAGGTGCCCTTCCCCACTAAAGTAACACATAAGGACATTCATTTTGGTTCCAGCCCCATGCTAACTTGCTTGAGCTGAGCTCAGACATCCATGATAAGCACATGTATTTATGCTTCTACATGTACGCCATGAGTGGAAAATGGAGAGCAGAAAAAAAGTGAAGAGCTTTAGGTTGGAATAATATATGAAAAAATGTATTACAGTCTCAAACGATTGCATAAAAAGCAAGTTTTATGCAAGTTACAACTCTATGGAAAGCTATGCTGGAAAGAGGATAAAGAAGACAACTGACTAGTCTTGGCACAATTGAGACAAAGCCGGCAAACAGGATTGTGTCAGTGCACAGAAAACTACACAGCCCTGAAGAACAATGAGTTAAATTCACCTGTGTTGAATGTGGTCTATCAGCTGCTTCCTAAAGCTTCTGCACTTTAACTAATTTCAAATATTATGCTGAGCAGAAAAACTTCCTTGTCTCACCAGTATCTAAGAGCCAAGTGCGTTTTTGCCTGACACCAAAGTTAGCTGATAGTTATAGGCTATGCAAAACAGTTACTTATTTTCTGAGATTACTCAGGGCTTTTGAAGCATTTTGTCAAAACCTCCTCTTTTTTACCCACTGAGGGGCAGTGCCTGGAAGTGCCACTAATAATTCTTACCCTCTCTCATGGATTGATGAGCTGATTTAAGTCCAAGCAGCAAAGGACAGCAAAATGTGTGACAGAGGAGGACAAAGACTACTTTGAAGAAGCACTTCACAGAAAAGTTAGCTGGATGTATTCACCCAGGACAAAGTAATAAAAACCTGGAACAACCTTCATCTCTGACTTTAAAACATCAACTTCTGGAGAAAGACTATTTCACTGAAAAGTGTTCAGAGGGGGAAGAAATAAATCACAGTGACGTTCATTAACTATCCAGTTCTAAAACTGAGAATTGCTCATTTTTATACTTTGGGAAATCACCATGATAAGTATTGTCACAACAGATCCCCACAGCAGTTTTGCTATGCAGTCGTATTCAAAAACAATTAAAATCATTACCTCCAAATTCCTTTCTAGCAGGTGCAGGACTCCTACCGCCTGACAGTATTTAAGAAATGAATGCAGCAATAATGAAAAATATCAGTACAGTAGGAGGGAAGAAAAAGAACGAGAAAGTTAAAAATCACAAGGGTCAGTTTGTTATGAAATGTGTTGCCCAAATCTTCTGAACATCCAGTTTCTCCTAGCGCTCAATTGTTCATACTGTCAGATGATCCAAATGAAGTCGACATTAAAAACTTGGACATGATAAAATGCACATATACTGGTGCCAAAATTAAAGGAATAGCAATGAATCAATGAATGCACAAGCTTATTTCTATTTTATTTTAAAATAGACACTATGGAAAATGAAAATGTTGAGTAAACGTTGCTGTAAAATTTCACATTCTTAAAACTGTGAAAATAAGTTTTTATAAACTTATTCACTAATAATATTCAAATGGTAAAAATGCTGTTATTTCTCATGCTGTTACTGCTTTTAAATGTACCAATGAAATATTCCAGTTGAACACCAGTGAGCCCCAAGTGTAACATGCAGTTTGGGTCCAGGTCCCAGACCTGAAAGCAGACAGTGCCGAGCCCCTGAGAAGGTGCCCCATTACCTGAGGGTGGAGGTGGCCGCTGGGGAGGAGCAGGACGAGCAGGAGGAGCCACGGGCCGAGGGGGTGGGGGGCGCTTGGGCTCCAGGCTCTGGGGAGGCTCCTTCTGCTGCCCAGCACTCTGCAATTCGGCTGCAGGGGACGGCAGAAAACAAGGCAAAGACTCATCAATATCCCGGATATTCTAATCCCAGTAAAGCTTTTCTAACAGCAAGCTTTTCTCACAGAGAGAGGACAGTCAGACCCAGCCTTGGAAGAAATAAGCCAGGACTTTTTGGGAGAGGGAAAACAAGAGGAATGAAAAGAAGCAATTTCCTAAACCAAAACATTTGCCTCGTGTTTTAATAAATTTATGTTGTTCATGAAATCCTGAACAATCTCACTAATTGCAGCATTCCAGATTTTGATTTTGACCCTTACCTGCAAAGTAAGTTCTCTGGAAAAAAATGCCACAAAGGGAATTCTCAAGGCATTTGAGCAGTTAAAACAAACTCAATTCCAAACACCACCATTGTGTTCACATGTTCACTTCATTATTTAGAAAAGGCTGTGTTTAAACAGAGGTTTTCATATTGTGCTCCCAATTTACAAATGTGCTGATCACAATTTCTACCTGGGAGCTGGCAGGGGTAGGGATTGCCAGGGGCTGTATTCCGAGAGCACGACTGGGGTGAGGCAGAGCTCTACAGACACAGACCGTGGGCTGGCAGTGCTGGGGACAGTGGGGCCGTGCAGTACTGACCATGTGTGGGCACAGGAGGCCCGGGGGACTTCGCTGGGGCTCGGCTGGGTCTCGCTGGCAGCGCGGGTCCATCCGACAGCGTTGGGGACTGGCAGGGGCTGGAGCGCGGCGACGAGCTCGGGGAGGCGCCCAGCCCCGAGCCCGACGTGGGCTGCAGGTGCTGAGGAAGGATTTCCTCCACTTCAGCACTGTAGTCATCAATGTCTCCTGCAGAACAAGCCCCAGAGCACAAAAGCACGTTAAAACTGATTCCAGGCATGGGATTTTATGCAAGAAAAGCCCCAAAGTTCCAAGGAATTAGCTCAGCAACCACAGCACGATTCTTGCATCCCAAAATTACACGATGATCACATCTGTATTCAAACCAGCTGGAAATACTTCAAATGAGTAATATTTATCACAGATAGGTATTAAAGGTAATTTCAACAGTGTGGCAACTGTGAAGCTGATTCATCTAAGAAACAATTAGCTTTACAGGCTATTTCCTTGGTTTGCAATATGGCAAGTTTCACTTGTTCTTCAGAAGGCTGGGCAGAGGATTTCAAGGTATCTGTTATTTGTAAGAACTTCTGCTTGCAAAAGGTGGAATGGTGTTGAAAAGAAGGCTCAACATGGATGTCCTTTTGAAGAGTAAACTGTAGAATATATTTAGAATATATTTAATTTAGAATATTTAGAATATATTTAAATGCAGACAAGAGTGAGGCAGATTGTCGAGATACTGTTGGAAATAATCTGATTTCTAATCTGTTTTAGATGGGCATAAACTTGTTACATATTTATACATGCACGAAATTAACCACACTATTCAGGACTGGAAGCATTTCAAAGTAAGGAATGCTGTATCTCAACAAACCTTCCATGTCATAGTCTGCAGTAACCTCAGCATCTTCACAAAGCAAAGTGGAGCTTGTTGATGAAGGCAGCCCAATATTAATCTTCTCTAGATTCATTTCATCTTCCAAATTCCTGATCCAATCTGGATTTTTCAAGTTGATGTCTATAATCCTTCCTTGTAGCTGAATTGCCAAAAAAAGGCATGCACAAAACAGAAGTGGAATACTGAAGCTCAGCATTTTAGATTTAAAACCAAAAAAAAATAATTCCCGAAACTATCACAAATAAGGTTATCGGAATTTCTGCGACTAAACAAAAATAATTCTCATTCTCACTCCATTTTGATAAGTAACTACATTTATGTAATTTAAACTGTTCATTACAACCATTTAATTTTTTATTTTTGTAGAAAAACTAGCAACTCATCTCCTATGGTTCTCCTGTTCAGTGCATCAGGAAGCTTCTGGTTCCTTTACTCTGACAGAAACACTATTATTTAAAAAGAAAAATAGACTTGCTTGTAAACTACATGGATAAAGTAATTTTCAGAGGCTGGCACAGAGCAGGACCTCATTCTGCAAACTGCCATTCTACCCAGAGCCCCTTTCCTGTCTGAGCTGCCAGTGACATCTGAGCAGATCCAAGGATCCATCTGTAAATATCACATGTTCTAAGTCTTAACAGCCACAGACTAGCAACAATTTGAACATCACAAGTTACATTTTCATAAAGACTAAATACTGACCCCATAGAAGTCAATGCAAGCTGAAATTCTGAGCTTTTTTCAGAGGTGGCAACAGAGAAGGGCTAAATTTTTAATAACTGCAGGGTATAAAGATTTTAAACTGGTTCATTCAGGAAACTAAACTCTGCTTTTTAAATCATAAAAAACCCCCAAACCCCTCACTTGATGAAGATGTCTCTCAGTAGGACATCTTAATTTCTCTAACAATACTACTTGTTTTATATGGCTTTTGAAACTCAACATACTGATATGTGGCTATCAAAAGGAAAAAAAAAGATGCAAAAGTCTAGTACAGAACAAGAAAACTTGTAAGAATCAAAGACAAACAAAAAATCCAACCCACTCAAGGGGACTTAAAAAAGCTGGATTTTCTCTTGCTATATGAAGGTTCAATCATTTTTCCATTACCTCAACACCATTCAAATTCATAACATTCAGAGCGGAGCTTCCTTCCAAAAATGTTACCCACATCTTGTCTTCCACAAACCTGCAAAGTTCATTGGAAACAGTAACCAGCAAAATACCACAACACTTAATAGTACAACTGCCAGCCTAGTGAAAATGCAACATCCGCATTTTCATTTAAAACTACCAACCTCATTCTAGAATACAAAATTTGTCTAAGACTCCCCAAAATAATATTACCTTTATTCAGGAAATTGATGGGAACAAGGAATTTTGGACTTGCTCCAGCAGGTCCAAGTCCACATAGGACAAGGGGGGAATGGCTTCTCAATGCCAGAAGGTGAGATGGGATACTGGGGAGAAATTGTTCCCTGGGAGGGTGGGCAGGCCCTGGCACAGGGTGCCCAGAGCAGCTCTGGCTGTCCTGGATCCCTGGAAGTGCCCAAGGTCAGGTTGGAGCAACCTGGGACAATCGAAGGTGTCCCCAAGGCAGCAAGTGGGACTGGATGATCCCTTTCAACCCAAACAATTCCATGATTCTATAAACAGAGATTAAAAGTAAGAAGTTTTTGCTTTAACCTTATAAGGATAACTTCACCATAGCTTGCAAATTTTTGAAGAAGATCATCAATCAAGTTATCATCAAAATAGTTTTCTTCAGCTGAAGAACTTCTGATGGAGACCATCACAGTACCATCAGGTGGTCCTTGCATTGCAATCACCTCCTTATACACTTTTTGTCTCTCTTCTGCTTCAATTTCAAATATGTCAATGTCAATCAGTGCAACCACGGGCCTTGGAAAAAATAGACAAGAAAATCCAGTCAGCAGAGTAACTGAGCAACAAATTACACAGCATGAATACTAAACCTTAGAAAGTAACATATAAAATTCAACTTGAACCTATGATCAGATGTTTTCAGCTCTGCTCTTCCATAGTGCAACAAAGTGCCTGGATTCCATGTATAAGGGACATTGGTGTCACTGTGAAAACTTGCATTCAGGAGATCCAGATCTTCAGCTACAATCAGCAATGAAAACAAAAGAGGGAAAAAAAAACCAGTGATAGCAAGAATGTGCTATTTGTAAAAAGAAAAAACATAGAAAGTGAAGCCAAATTGAGTGTCCTAAAGAAACCAACCCCCCTCAAATTCCTTTTCCACTTCTCAAATGTCAGTAACTGAGATGTAATTCGTGGCCCTTTCTTCAGCCTGAGTTTATTGAAGGTCTGTGACGAGTGTTGTGTCTCCCACCAAGCCAGGAGCAGGAGCTCAGCAGCACTGGCACTGTGACCATCACTACACAGATGCCAGAGAGTGAAGGAAAGCCTCCCACCTGATCTGTCAAAGGGCCATTTCCTCCTCCTCCAGAGGATGCGGTCTGTCCACGCCGGCGTGCGGCACTTCTCACTCGTGTCGTAGTCATCAGAGAACAGGTCGTACTTGTACGTAGGGGCAAAATTGATCTTCCCTTCCAGAAACCCCCTAAAAATCTGTAAAACAGCAATAGACACAAACAGATGGCAAACAGCTCCCAACTAATCAGAATTCTCTATTCCAACACTGACAACCTGTACAAACACCTCAGAATAAAATAAAATAAACAAAACAACCTGTTATTTGTTAAAATGGATTCCTCTCCACATTCTGTCTGCTGAAAACATTTGGCACTATGACTAAAGAGTGACCCAGACAATCATCAGTGAACAGAAGTATGCCAGCAGTTATATCTTGAAGCCCAGGCTTACAAAGAACCGACTGTTCCTTCCATGTCATGACCAACTGGAGGTCACCCAGAACACTGATGCTGAAACCAAGCGTTTTTATCTGGTGCTTGCTTGTTCCTGGGTCTGCCAAAGTTGGGAATTCAGGTTTATGTTTTATCTACCTGAACATCCCAAATGCCCTCACAAACTCACAGGCTCAAACACTGGTTTAGTTTGGAAGGGACCTGAAGATCTCCCAGTTTCAATCCCGAAGGATGCCGTTCACTAGACCAGGTTGCCCAGGATGCCGTCCAACCTGGTCTTGAACATTTCCAGGGCAAGGCTGACACAAGATGCCCTCTCAAATAAATAAATAAATAGGATTTAAAAAAAAAAA
>VXBI01001257.1:0-13135 GCA_013397375.1 Toxostoma redivivum
GAAAACAGTGAAAATAACAAAACAGCAACATAAACTGAATGCTGTTTGTAATTATTCTGCAGTAGCTAAAAATTGCTTTTGAAGTTTCCTCACGTTTTGTTCATTCCAATAAATGTGTAATTACTTGGACAGATTTTGTGGACTTTCTAGATAAACGTTGTCCAGTTAGAAGTGGTGTAAACCCATCCAGTTATTTCCTGTCAAAACTTTTATAAATGTCCTGGGTTTATGTATTTGAAATGTCTTACCTGGATGTACTCCAGAGCGTTTATGTGTTATTAAGTTCATGAAAGATATTCTACATTTAGTGTCACCTGTTCTGTGTGTTGGATTATCTTATTTCTCTGGTAACATGAAAAGATATTTCTCCTTATGTTAATACATTACACAATTTTAATGATATCTACAGAAGATCTGAATGAAAAAAATATTAAAAGTTTTAGAATTATTGAAATTTGGAATACTTAAAGTTAAGCATAAATAGTAATTTATGCAAATAAGCTTTGGATAAGGTTACTGCTACATCAGTAACATATGCAGAAATTCTGACTATCATATATATAGGTTGTAAAAGAAAGTAAAAGCAGAGACCCTGATAATGACCACATATTTTAATAGGTAAAAAAATAATCTGATAGGAATTCAAATTGTTTCAGCTCTATTAAATAATGTCCCTTTCCATTCTTGCAGGGCAAAGTTAAGCCTTCAACCTCTTACTTGTGTCTATCCTAAAAAGAAGAACCCTGTATACATCATATTTAACACTTTTGACAAACTTGATGCAAAATCATTTCTGTCCACCTTCAGCACAGATTGTAGTGGAACAGCCAAAGAATTCTGTGAAGTTGTTTAGGAAAAGTCTGTTCCCAAAAAATGAGGGGAATCATTATTTTTCTCCCCTTCTTCAGACGCATATAGATAATCTTATCCTAACTACTTTTAATAAAAGTAGTTTAGGTTAATTTATGGGAACTGTAATCTTTGGGCCCAGTACTTCATAAGAAGTAAACAAGTTTTCTCCAAAATATTTAAAAATCAGACCAGCAAATTTTCTATTCTACTTTTTCTTAAAATGCAATGGAAGTTGAAAGGTAAACCAGAAGAGATAAACGTATGATAAACCAGGATATATCAGGATATACTGCTGATCTTTCTAGAGTTTGCAAATGCAATCTAAGACAGCAAAGTTTATCTCATAATTGAACTAAACTATGTATCAGTATGAGACTGATGTTTTCTCAAAATTAGATTTGCGAAATTATGTGTTTTACTTCAGACATTACACTGCTTTTACCCTTGTTTATATATGTCTTTATATGCTCTTTGCAGGCACTGTATACACTTAAAAGCTCAAAACACACTCCCCAGTCTATGTGTTCTTGAGAGAAAGACTCACAGTGTTGTTCCAGACCTGAGCCTGGAATGTTATCTGTAGGTAGGAAAAATTGTCTGCTATGTACTTCAAACCTCAGTTTTTTAAATTAAATTTTAATTTCTGGGATCTACTTGTAATTTTTGAAGGCTTGGAATTGACAATATTGAGAAGAATAGGTTCTGCTTTGCTGTAATTTTATTAAAGCTTTGCTGAACCTAATGAATCAAAAATCAGGTATGCAGTCGCACTTATAAAGGCTGGGAACAGAGACAGAACATGCTCTGAGGCTAGAATTCACCATTTTCAAGTCCTACTCCAAAATTCTACCTGGAATAAAACAGTCAGCTAGTCAAATATGTTTGCTCAAACAGTATGGTTACTAAATGGGGAAGTCTGTAATACTGCCTCTGACCACTGACTCAGTATTGCTCCTTAAATTGCCTTGGAAATAAAATAATGAATAGCCAAGGGTAAACATGAAAGTAACTGACCTTTTAAAATGCATCTACACCAAAAATTTTTAATTATTTTTATATTTTCCTTCATCAAATGCTTACAGTATCCTGAAGTCAGTTTTGTTAACAGATCTATATATAAAGTATGTTTATCATGAAACTGCTGTCATTATGAAACAAAAATAAAGCTAAATACTTTTTAAAGTTTATATTGATCTTTGAAGAAAAATTACAATAGACCTATTACGTTATTGATGAACAGCATTTAAAGTACATTGCATGTAGGAAATCAGTCCCATTCATAAATTAAAAAGAGCAGTTGACATGACCTAGGACTACTAGACTTATGCTCCTTATGACTTATGCTAGACACGTCAAAATGAAATAACTTATAGATAGATAAATTCTAGAAAATATGAATAAAAAATGGTGAAAACTACATGAAGTTCAGAGAATGTAATTACAATCAGTACAATTTATATTGCTGTATCATGTAGAAATACTAAAAAGCATTCTTCTATATTAGAAGAAAGAAGCTGTATCAAAAGAATTAGTATGTTATTTTAGTGTTACAAACAGTAGTTGTACACATATCTATAAGTATAGCTAATATATCCATATCCAGTAGCTTAATATAGTAATGGAACTGACATATCTATATATATATATATGTATGTATGTATGTATATATATGTATGTATGATGTATGTATATATAAAATTCAGAAGATATTATTTAATTTTTATGTTATTAATATCATGTGATATGAGCTTTTTTTTTTTATTCACCTTCCCTCTGATTTGATCAAACTTTCCTTTGCATTGGCTCTTATCTTACTATTGGAATGTGCTGGTTATGCATTGAAGATACCTGGGGGATGGCACACACACAGAGAAGTTTTATATCTGAGAAAGTACCATGAATCAAAACAGAACTCAATTTACATTTTTTTCCTGTAAAAAAAATTCCCAAATATGATACAACTTGAGACCTGGAAAACTCAACATATAATATGAAAATTATTTCCTTATATGTTTACGGGAGTGTTTTTATTGAATTCACTGTAATCTGCTTATTAAGTAAAGTTAATCATAAAGCTACATTGGATTCTTTAACCTTCTCTACTCTGTAAAGTTCTTTGGATAATATATGGTTTTGTCAGAGGATATTTATTCACCATTAAATCTCACACGAAGAAAGTCTTTGATTTGGGAATAATTATTCATATGTTGCCAAGAGATTACATTTCAGATTGGGCAGATGAGATTTTCTAAGAGATTGTCACAGAAAACCAGTTTTCATTGCAATTGGACCAGTACTTGTAGGTTTGTTTGCCAGAGCAGTCCATGAATTTTTCATTATTAGCAATTACTGCTATTAACTATGAAAGTGATTTTACTAAACCCTTTATGCATGTGCTTATTTCCACTGAGTTCAAGAAAATTTCAAGACATCCTACTTATCATGGTAAAATTAAGTCTTATTGTCTCTGATTTTGCATACAGATCACTTTTTGTTTTCAAAATTTAGGGAAGGAGTAACAACAGGAGATGTAGCTGCAAATTTTTGTTAATATTCTCTGATATAGTATTCTGATAGACTGTGAAATAACGTGGAAGAAATAGCTGGTTTGGGTTTCCACCAGCCATATATTCCTTCTGCCTTGGAAGTTCCAGTTCTCTTCCCTGGTTTTTGTGATGGATTTTTACCTAACAGTCACTCTTTTCTCTCTTTCCCAGCCTAGGTAAATACGTTTCCAATTATGTTCTTAGGAAAAGTTTTCAAGAGTCATGAGGAATTGGGGAGATAATTTTGTATTGTGAACATTAAGTGAGTACATTCTCCTGCATTCTCCCAGTGGACTCTTCTACATTACTTCTCCTTTCCTTTGCTCCTGTCCTAATCTGTTAAATAAATTTTTCTCATGTAAAGATACAGAACATAAGATTGGTTGAGGAGAGTGCTTAGTATGGTTAACAAGGTGCATACGTGGACAAGGGGAATTGGTAAAAGACAGTTCTTTATTTGAGTAGCTGCATTTTCTAAGAATTTGGGTGAGTGGGGTTGTGGGATTACAAAAATAGCTCTGTGACTTGAAAGTATCAGACATTTTATAAGCACATTCACTCATTTTTGTTGTGTGCCTGTGTGCAACAGTCATTGCTTATTGAAAGGTAAATATGAAATAAAATTTCAAAAATTGTCTTCACCATACTTGCTTTTACGTAGTATTTGGATTGGAGCTAAGCATTGCTACATGGAACACAATGAAGACCCAATGTCTCAATTCATACCTTTAAGTTAAATTGGTGCATATAAGTGCCACTTAATAATTTTCACTAGCTTGGAATCTCATGTACCATGAAATTAATTTTTCAGTTGATCCCTCACATGAATGATAGCATTATTTTTTTTCACCAGGATAATGGTCTACACCTTACATTTCTATTTTATCTGAATTTACTATGAAATAAATGACCATCTCTTTGCTGTTTGTTTTAGAACTAAAATCTTTCAATCATTTTTTAAAATTAGTGGCAACATAAAAAATCCAAGCCAGTGCAATAGGATATCTTCAGTCATTGACAACTACTCTTAAGCTTTCAATCATCCACCAGAGTCTGATTGAAGAGTATGGATTGTTATGATCTCACAGTGTTTTTAATGAGAAAATCATTACATCATAATGAAAACCAATACATAGCTCAAGTTTCACGTTGAGTGAGGCTGAATGGCTGTCTCCCAGGAACTGGGGACTCTAAAGAAAAATGAGAGTCCTAGAGATGATGCTGAGCATGAACTCCCATTGCCATTTTTAAAAAATGCAGTCCTCATATGTGTAAATTGGAGTCTGTACAAGAGGAGCAGAAAGCATAATTTGACTGGTCTTAGAATAATATGTGTAGCTCTCATACACAGAATCCAAGAAGGAAATTAAACTAATTTTAAAAACATCTGAAGACGTACAAGGAGGATTTAAAAATACATTGTTCCAGGGAACAATGTAAGGTTTTCAGAGAGCAGATTAACAGGCAACTCAAGTTTAAATATCTAAGAAGAACAAATCTTGTAGATTCCTCAGTCTAGCAAAGGAGGATTGAAAAAAACAACAGACAGAAACATATCAGATATGAGATCTGTAATTTTTAGCTGACTGTGATTGACTAATGCCCCTTGGAGTCAGACAACTGCATTGATATTGTCCAATTAAACTAAAAAGGAAGAATTAGAGAGAAATCAGCTGCTTGTGGTTAGCTGTGGGTGGATTCTTTGTTAAAGTAAAAAAAAAAAAGTTGAGTCTGTAGAACGCATGAAAAAGTAACAGAAAGAGTGTTTGATGGCATGAGCTTAATTAATGGGAAGTATGAAGAGGAAGGTAAATTCTCAACTTCAGTAACACTGTTTGCTCACCTGGAGCAACCATGGATTAATTGTTTTTACATCGTAGAGCTCAGCTGGGCAATGGTATTTTTTTAATTAATGCTAAAATTAGTTTAGTGCTGCAGAAAAGAGTCATAAACATGGATGATAAGTGTAAGATAAGTCAAACCTCTTGTTTTTTAAGGATCTACCTGAAGGCAAGCAGGAGTGCTATAATAGCACTCAAATATCAGGTTATAAGGAAAATAAATTCTGAGACAGAGGAAGAAGCCAGCACCACTGAAGACATACATATATAAAGTCACAGCACAGAGAAGGCAGATATTGAAATGAAGGAAGTAACCCAAAGGAAATGCCCATTCCACTGTGTGCAGCAGGAGCATTTAAAGATCATTAGTCTTAAGCAGAAGATATGCAGAGAAGGGAAACTGGCTTTTGTGTGTAATGTACACAAAATTTAAGATTATGTTAGTCCTGTAAAACCCTTTAAATGTTGCTGATTGCAGAGCTGAGAGAAGAAGAAAGCTTGTTGATTTAGGTAGTATGTAAGCTGGTAAAGGAAAATGTACAAAAGAAAAGATAAATTATGATATTTTAAATATTTGCTTCACATTTTACCAGGAGGATTAAGGATAAGGAAATACATTTTTAGTGAGGTAGTCATGACATTTTTTTTAAGGAAAATGCTTTTCATTTTAACTGGGGACATAGAGACAGTTTAATAATTTTTTTTTTTTTTTAGTCAAAATCTTGATAAAGTACTCAAGCTGAGGTATTTTGTTCAAGGTTTAGCTTCAAAACAGTAAAAATACTTTCCAAGGAGTTGTGTGCAATATAAACTTTAAACTTTGGCAGAAATTAACAAAAAAAGTAAATTTCCTATGAGAAAAATGAGGGAGAGATATTATAATAAAAAGTAATTGCAATTAAAATCCTACAGGTGCTGCAGTTACTTGAAAATTATACAATCTCCATCAGCAAAAGACTAAGATAGATATGAGGAACTCTAAGTGGTAGGAGACATAAATTTCTGATGTTATTTGGAAAGCGTATATTGAGGAATACTGAAACTACAGGTAGTATATGATGATTGACAGTCTCAGCTTCTATTTGGAGTGGTTACTCTGAAGAAGATAAAAGCATCTTTTTAATGAACATAATTTTGATCAGAAGGCATTATACATAGCTTAGCATGCTATATGTTTTATTGCAGCCCACTGTCATAGATACTTCTGTGTACATTTCACAGTGTACTTTTATTTTCTTCAGAATTCCTCCAATGTCTATGAATATTGGATTTTTCCTGTGTTTTTTATATTTCTGTCAGGCATCGTAAAAGTTTAGTTTCATTTCTGTTATTCAGCTGCTGCTTTGTGTTATTCGTGACACTCTTCATAAATAGGAGTTAAAAATGTCTTTATATATACAAATACATGTTTCCCTGTTTACATGTACTCAACTATGTGTCTCTAGACTTGTCTTTACACTAGCAGCTTTTATAGTAGACATTGTGTGTGCAGTATTCATTTTATATATGTCACATCCTCAAGGGCCATGGCTTTTGCCAGATGAAGCACTTTTGATTTTGAAGCTGATGAAACACAGTGCTATTATTGATCTGTGCATGACACAACCAGTCTCTCTGCTGGCAGAGTGTAGCAACATTTATCCAGGAATTTGTGAAATGTCACTCGGATCATGTTCGTAAGGTAAACTGTGCAAAATCCAGGTTTCAGGCTGAGAATCCATGAGGAATTGGACGTGACTCTCTTATTCCTTCATCCTATCTCTTAGGTCAGCCAAGTGATATTTGTTAAAACAATGTCTGTGTTTTGTATCAGGTGTTGAAGAAAGTATGATTATCACCAGGAACACCCTGTACAGTGTAGTCATACTGCTGTTTTTCTCAGGTTTTTAAGTCACTTGGGAGAACAAGATTTTAAGTCAGTGAAAGGGATCTAAGCATTGCAAGTGCGTAATTTTTGTTTTCTTTGTTGCAAGTGGATGACTCCTGTACAGCTGCAAGCAGGAAACTCTGCTTAAATTTTCTAAAGAAATTTAACTTTCCTTGCTTTATAATGCTTGTAGAGATGTGTGGCAATTCATGTTTGTCAGTAAGATCTCATTATATGGTGGTCAGAACGGATGTGTGACAGTCACTACAGGCATAATAACATCATAATACTGATAATTACATATTTTCTTACTTTATAAATATGATTGAGAATGGCTGCACATTTTTGCTAGTATCAGAAGCAGGTATTTTAAAAAATACTAAGGTAAAAACTAAGGTACGTAAGGAAAACTAAGATATGTAACAAAACCCCAAACTTACATGAACTATTACTCTCTCTCTTTGTCACTTTTCCAGAATTTTTATAGTTGGTATTTCAGTTTAAAAAATTATTTTCAGGTATGAAAAAGACACAAAAAAAGCTGTAATTCTTAATTTGCATTTTTTCTTTCCAAAGCAATTATAATATAACAATTTTAAAGATAGCCATGAAGAAAAGAATTATATTTGCAAAAAACATTTTTTTTAATTTTAAACATTAAAACAATTTTGAAGTCTTCTTGTATTTAATTTAAAAATTAGCTATTAGTTAAAGAAGAAATAGGTTTTGTTGAATGAAGGTTCTGAGTTAGGCTGTCTTGAGATTTTTTTCTCAGTGCTAGCAAGGATTTTCTTTTATTTTTTAAAAATAATTTCTGTAGTTTGAATCCCAAAGGACAAAATTGAGATTGAATTGAAACAGCACGTGTGAATGACCACAGGAATGTTCTTGATACCTACTTTTTAAAATGTTTTTTATAATATTTGTACATAAACAGTAAACCTAGAGGGCAGAAGTTGTTGTTGATTATGAAAAAAATACATGTATATATGATGCTTTTATTTTTACATGTTATCCCTCATTTTAAAAGATACCATATGTGAAATCCATAAGTTTTACCATAAGGTAAAACTCCGTAAGCTGTGGGAAAAGTCAAAATAGTAGTTGGTTGGTTTTTGAATTGGGTTGTGGCTTTTTTGTTTGCTTGGGGTTTTGTTTTGGTTTGTGGGATTATTTTGTCTTGTGAATATATGTGTTGATTTTGCAAAGATCCACAGACTGAGCAAATGCCAGTGTGTGTTTCTTAGGAACAAGAATGTACCATATAAAGATGGTACTTCATAGCATGAGGGTCACCAGCTGGTCAAAGTACTGTTTTTCAGAGCAGAACCATTGTTGGGCATTGTTTTTACAGAGAATTTCACAGGGGACATCTGTTTTTCCACTTGGCAATGTCAAGGTACTCAAGGTACTCTGGCACCACACATAAAACACATATTGGAAGAAAGGAACAAGAATTTTAGTAAATTTTGAGTATAGCAACAATAAGGAAAAATTGAAGGTCTTAATTAATGAAATCTATAAAATAATAACCGATTAATGGTAAAGATGAAAGATACCTTAATAGAGAAGAGTTTGAACAATGGATCTAGAAGCCAGTCCTTGAAAACTCTTGCTCCTTGGTCTCAAAATCGTCCTTTTCCTCCATGCATTTTATTACTCTTTGGTTTCTAGTAAGATTTATCAGGGATCAGAAAGGAGCACTATTACAGATCCCACATCTTGTCCTTCAAGAAAAGAATTCTTTTGGACTCCTCTGGATTTCAGAAGAGGAATCTTCACCTTCATCAGTTCTGCGCTGGTAGGTCTGCAAAGCACTGGTTTCCTGTTTGACCCTATTCTCTTACCTGTCACACATGAGATTTCTTTGTCTAGATTATATTGCATGAAGGGAATTGGCATTTTTGTTAGAGCTTGCATTTTACTCCAGTTTTCTCATTCTCACAATCCCCTGTTTAAACTTATGTGTTCAAAGTTAGTGCTGGTGCTCTGTTGTCCTGATACTCCCTTCCACTGCAGGAAGAAATTTTGAAACATGCATCCGTAGCCAGGAGTACAAGCCATTCTTACCACTTTACCAAGGATGATGCATGAACCTTCTTAAAGTTTCTGTTGATCTTTTATAGGTTTCTTTTTGTGGTTGTTTGGGAGGTTGGTTTGTTTGTTTGGTTTGGTTTGGGTTTTTTTTGAGGGGGGAGGGTTCTGGGGTTTTTGGTTTTTTTTCTTTTTTTTCCAAGGGATTTGTTTTGTTTTGTTTTTTGGGTTTTTTTGTGGAGGATTTTTTTAACTTTCTAGGCATAAAGGAATAGGAGTCAAGAACTAAGACATCTACAGCCCTGGAAAAAGAAAGCATTACAACTAAAACACTTCTGAGACAAGGGAGCTACACCTGAGATTCCTTTTTAAAAATATATATCTACAGCTTTTCCTCTTTGAGATTGTCTTAATTATTCTTTCAGACTCCCCATTGTTGTGGAGAATGAATGCTGGTTCCCAGGATTCTATGGCATCCCTACTAAAGTCAGACACTCTTACTGTCCTTGTAACCCAAAGGAAGAATTTTGTAGTTTTGACAAGGTGCTGGTTTCAGTCCTAAGTGCCTGAACCTCATGGACTCCATACCTGCTAGAGGAGGTAGAAGAATATTTATGCTTTCTTACTAATCTTTTGCATGGTCTAATGTGCTCTCCTAAGGCTTAACTGGGAATTAATGAGGTATTCATTAACTGTTCCTATAGCTTGTATCATTCTCAGGTTTACTTTGCATCACTCCATTCTACTCTTGATGCCTAATATGCCGAGACCTTCAGTTTGTTTCTCAGCAGTTGAGACTATATGACTATCCATAGTCACAGCACATCTCACAAGATTCACAGGCATTGGAAGGCATCTACTCTTTGGTGGCTGAACTTTGCACAGTGTTCTCTTTAGTTTTGCATGGGAAGGTCATCCTGTGGTCTTTAGGGTATTCTGTACACAAAATGGGTGATTTTATCTATACTCTTACCTTGGTAAGACCAGCAGAAGAGAATGAAGGAACTACTAAGCAGCTGTAGGTCTCATTCAAGCTGGGCTTTAGAGTTGCAGTGTTGTCCTCAAACTGTTCATGTATATGAAAATAATAAATTACCCAAGTGAATCATAATATTGATGATAATCGTGATAAAGGAGAAGTATATTTCACTTTATACATTAGACTGAAAACAGCTTTTCCTTGTGATGGTCTCTTCTGATATTAAATAGGTATAAATAGTATATAAATAATATAGTAATGTAAAGAGTATTTTACCCTAAACTGTTCATTTATGCCTGTAATTTTAGCAAGGGTTCTGATGATAACATAAATTACAAATTAAAGATAAGACTGTGGGGGTTCATTTACAAGAATCCAGGGATGAATTACTAATTTAATTTATATGAAGTACATTTTAGTGGTAATTTTTAAATGCAGATAATTATTTTGAAAAATATTCCTGTCTTTAAATCCTCCCCACAATGTCTGTCATCACCTTTCTCATACCTCTCAGAAGTGGCTAGCAATGTCTTTGTTTTCTTTTATAGGAATGTAAAGAATAAATAAATAAACAAATAAATATTTGTGAAATATCACCTTATGTGATTAGAAAAATTCCTTCCAGATACTTAAGTCTTTTCTCTACAATTCTTTGTTGTTTATTTCTGTGTTTCTCATTCTCTATGAGAACATACAACTTTCCCACTACATAAGTTTGTTAATACAGTTTATGTTTAAAATGTTTTGATTTTACACAGCTGTCTGCATAAAAACAAATGAGAATACTTGAGGACATTTTCTTCTGCTTTTATTAATATCTGAAGTGGCTGGATATGAGATAATTAAATAATTGAACAAAATTAAGCATAGTGATATCTTTATGAATTTTTTTCCTTGAATATTGCAACCAACTTCTGAGAATGCCTATAGCCTACATACATTTTAGTAATTCTTATTTTGAAATAGTTACATAACTTCCCTAAAGTAGGTTGAAAGAGAATGGTCTTTAACACTTGAAAATCTGAAATTTGAGCAAAGGAAAATAATATGTAAAGTGTAGTATAGGAGATGGAACAGCTTTCCCTACAAGCACAGATTTCCTGCCCACTTACATTAGAGATGCAGAAATATTTCTGCAGAAGATGCAGAAAATGGTTCACTGTCTAAAACACATGGAAATGCAGAGAGGTTAAATTAATATTTCACCATTCTTTCACTTATTTTGTTTCATTTTTCTTATATATTCTCTTAAAAATAACTTTAGTTTCTAATGATATAAAGCTGTATGCTTTAGAACTAAGTGGGTAAATCAAAAGAAAGTTTAAACACAGTCTTTAAAATAGCATTTTCATTTTGGTTTCTCTCTATTTTATGTGAGTTATACAGAAAACAGATGGAAGCATTATTAATTTTTTCCCCCAATGAGTTTTAGTGCAGCATATTTGTATGTGTTATCTGAAACATATGAATACTTAGTATTGCTGCTGTTAAATTTGTAATGAGTTGTAGGGATTGTGAAATTCCCTGACTGGCTCTCATGCAAGCAGTTCATTTGCAGTGCTTAGATGTGTTAAGATTAAGCAGGGGGAATATGGCGAGCACTATCCCTGACCCTAGATGAAAAATTCAAATTTCAAGCTTTATGAGTTTGCCCCAACTCTCATGTTTGGTGGAAATCAGACAAATACTGTATAGACCTGAAAGAAAATCATGCAGTAAAACCTGGTCCTAACTACAAAAGATTGCATGGACACCACCTCTTATATTGAAAATTTCCTAGTAAGTATAAAGCCATTGAAATCTTGGAGCACATTTTATGCATCAGCTGGAAGTCTTCCCTTGTATATAGCAATACTTGATGTGCACAGGCGTGTTAGATGTTGGAATACTAGTATTTATGAGTATTTGTTTAAATAGCAGTGGTGGAAACATGAAAACATTGGTCTTGAATTTCAGCCACATCTTCACAACTGTCTTGCCATAATACTCAGATAACGGGACAAAGAGTCATGAAATGTCTCCAGTTATATTTTAATTTTTATTTTTTTTGTAGCCAAACATTTTAATGTACTGTGTTGTATCTGGCAGATATTAATACTTCAAATAAGTTCAAATATAGTATACACTGAAATACTGAATATTTTTATTTTTAATAAATATTGATGTCTTCAAGTTCTGTAATTTTTCTCTGGAAATACTGAGGTCTTGCAGATGATGTCCTACATCTGTATATTTTGTCAGTTTACATCTCCATATTGGAAAATCAAGCACAACAAAAATCAAATTATACAGTTGTGGTCATATTTATAATTTTGAAACTACTTGTATAAGTACTGTTAAATAAATAGTTAATAGTCCTTATATTCCTTTGAAATTTGGAAGGACAGATGGAGTGCAGCATCTGCTTTAGTATGAAAGCAAGATAGTGTTCTTAATATGTACAGAAATTAGACATGGGATACAGCAGTGTTTACTTGTACAGAGACCAGAAATGAAAGGGCTAGAAAATGAAGGCTAAAATAGAATTGCTGCAGGACAAAACCTTTATCTTTGAATTGGTGTAATCATTATATAGATGACATATATCAGAAGCATTTTCATCATCTTAAAAATTGGGAATTGTATTATTACTAAGTTTTTTTCTTATTTTCTGTAATTTATTTGAAAAATCATTGGTTGCACAATGCACAGTTCGTTACTCAGACTTGTCTCTTGTTATAGGAGCAGTTAATTTCTTGGAGAATTGGGCCTAGAATATATTACTCCAATTCATTTATATATGAGTGCTGTATGTTTCTCTAATATATAGTTATGTTTCTTGCTCTTGATCTATATGATATTATTAGTATTTTATTATATTATTAGTATTTACAAAAAGAGGAAAACAAACCAAAATTCAAAACGGACCTGTCTGGAGTGATTAAATTTATTTTCTTTTTGTATTATTCAATAAGTTGCTGTAGCCAGATGTTGCAATGTTAGACTTTTATAAGTTGTAGAATAAATTTAGCTGTAT
>VXBI01001257.1:13196-55862 GCA_013397375.1 Toxostoma redivivum
TGTACCTGAATTAAAACTAAAGGGTTTTTTATGAAGTGTTATAGAGCAAATAGCCCTTTATAAGCGATGATTGATCAGTAGTAGTACATGTTAAAGAAGACACTCAAAATCTTTGAGTCTAGGAATCATTGTTAGTGAAAACAAATGTTTTTTCCAATAACAGCTGAATTTTGAATTTGTTTGTGTGAAAGGGTGATTCCAATCTAAATATTGCTGTTATAAAGCAGATGAACTGCAATTGTGTTACCACTATCAATAGGACAAAAGTTTTTCTTTAGTAAAATACCTGAGATGAGAAATGTACGTCTTATCTGCTGGTTAATGTTTGTATTTCTCTTCGGGAAACTAATTTAATCTCACTTCATGAGAGATTGACATTTTCAGTACCTTAAACATCCTTAAAAGCTGCTTTTTTCACTGCAAACCGTATTTAGTATGGCCTCACAATAATGTAGCACACTTCAAGTGTCATGCCTGTCTTTACTATGCACTTTGGAGCTGTGTTCATCTATACTAGACAACTGCACTTCAAGGAAAGATTTTTTTTCCTTGATAGGCAATTAGCAGTAATTAGGAAGATTCACTTCAGTAAGGTGTCAACATGAGATTGTTTAAAAAAGTTGAATGTCAGTGGCTTTAAAAGAGGGTTCTTTTCCCTGACACATAGGTATGGCATGTGAAACATGAAATGTTAATTTAACTTTTCTGCTTATTATTCATGCACAATATTATTTTGTCATTCAGATACAACACTGACAGAGTGCAAAGGGTGTTAAAATAGTGCTGCTGGAATAAAAAGAGGATTAATCTACCATTGGCCAATTAGCCAAAGGGTACTTAATGGTCTCTAAAGGCTACTGAAGTCTAACAACTAGCTAAAGCACTGGCGAAAAGTCCTCTATATTACCTTCATTTATCTGACATTTGGTGGAATAGTCAGCTCCTGATAACTGCATTTGGCTGAAAAAAAGATACAACTAAACCATTGAGTAGATTTTACTAAAATTTCAGTCAGATGAATGACAAATAAGTTCTACATTTTAGAAGTTTGTCTTGCTTTTGGGAGGGTGTTTGTTTCAATTTAGGGATGGGATATTAAGTCACCAAAGACTTTGGTTTGATATTTTGTCTTCGAGTCTAGAATAATAAATAATCAACCGCTTACAGCACTTGCATGACAAGAACTTTGATGGAGGATTTGAAGTTATTTGCCTTTCCTCTATATGATCACATTAAGTATTCACCCCAGCTTTTTAGTCTGGTATATATCTTTACAGATAGCTATGCACCATCTTTATTAATTTTAGCTTTTTTATTTTCCTATGACCCATCAGGCAGAGAAAGATTTTGATTCAAGATAATGCAAAAGGGTCAAGTTTAGTGGGATTGACACAATAAATTTGTTTTGGATATTGTAAATAGGCTTATCATTATGCTATAATAATATTTGAGAGAGTGAGTAAAATCATAAATACCTAGCTCTCTGCCTGCAAGCATGCTTTGAAAAGTTCTTTCATGTTTTAATGTGTGCAACAAGTACTGCTTATTTTGTAAGATTTTTATAATCAAGCTGAAACTGTTAGAAAATAGTGTTCTATGTGAAACATTTGTAGAAGCAGCATTAAATTCTAAAATAGAACTTTGTATAGGAGCTATGTATATAGCAAATATATTCTATAACTGTAGCAGGATTTCTTAGAGAAAAGAAAAATGAATGTGCTACTTCAGTTTTCTTACAGACAGCAGGGCTTTCGTCTGCCAGGATTTTAGAGTGGGAGGCTTCACAGAAAATGGGATTTTCACACATCAGAGTATATTAGCTTTAGTTTACAAATGAGTACTAAAATAAGATTATGTCATTTTTATGCTTAAAGTGTGTCAAGAATGTCTGATTTGCATCCTGTTTTATAGTTTTTTATATATTTTGCAAATATAAATGTGTGGGATTGTGGGATTACTTCAGTAGCAGTACAGTATCAGCTGCTTCCAACAGAAATGTTATATTCATACATGCCAGTTGCAATAGAATTGTGGCTTCTGTAAAATGAGCTCCAAGCCCTTTATGGAGTGATTGTGATGCCAAGGAGCAAGAGGCCATTCCAGGAACTCCTGTGTTAAACTGTTGGGCCTTCCATACAGCTGTCTTTCTGAGCTGAGGGTTTATGGTGAAAAGCCTTGCTGAGTCACTGAAGTTTTATACTGACTACACAGAAACTGAGGTTTCATCACTTACTCCTTTGTGAACAGCAGAACAGAGTGTCATGAGTATACCAGGAGTAAAGAGATTAAGATAGATGGATGTTAAAATATTGAATCTATAAACATCTGTTAAGCCAAAAACACTCTGGAGGAGGTGCAGCAGACAAAGGCTGCTACATCATAGAGAAACAGCAGTAGGCTGCCTTTACCAACATCTGGTCTAGCTGATGTTTAAGATTCTTCTACCTTTCATCCTGGTGACCTCTTCCCCTGGAGTAAATTCTTTTTGCTTTGTCATTCAGGGTTTGTGTGCATGGTAGCACATACACAAAACTTCCATTGTGTCTAAAAAAGAAAAAATAATTAAAAACTTGACCTAAAATATAGTGAATAGTGAAGAACAACAGGATAATGAACTTATTTCTTAAGTAAATGCAGGGAATGTCTTCTAGGCATAAATATCTTGATAGGGCAGTGGGGCTGTTTTTTACATTCCACATAGATTTACATAGGCTTTTCTCACAACTGTTCAATAGATTAAAAATAGAAGAGTAATGCAGTAGAATTATCATTTCTGTAGTGCACTTACAATATCTACCTAAGTATTAAGAGACAGCTTCTGTGAAATGTCTGATTGCAATTGCGTGCAAAATATGTCTGCTTTTGTGGGCTGGGGCTCTTGTACATCATATGCTGCTTTCACTTCATCCCCGTAGTTTTTATGCTGTTTCTGTATTTATGTAGATTCTTATTTTAAAATCTTTTTTTCTACCTCCTTAAAAAAGGTTGAAAAAGTAGCTAAGTGGTTTCTGTAACTGTCATCTTTTGTGCCTGTCCCATGAAGACCTTTTCTTTTTAAATATATTTGCTGTAATTTTTGAGAATGTTACCAGTGCAATTCATGATGTTTTAGAACTGATGCATATTGTCAGCAGCAGAAGCCTAAGAAACTTCTGAGAGTCACAAGCTATCTTGGGCAGATATGGGGGCATCTCTAATTTTGAACAGAGATATTGATCTAGCTATGATTTTTTTCTTTTCTTTTTATGAATAATTTATTACAGAGACACTGAATCATGAAATTCTGCATGTAGAAATATTGGTTACCCTGGACAAATTAACATAATCCTCATATTTTTCTATGGTATGTCCTTCTGTACTACTTCTGTACTGTCTTTTCTTACTGAATGTTCCTTATTTTGTCTTTTACTGTGCAAGTGTAGTAATTATGAGAAGAATATATCAGATTGAGGAATAGTCAATTAGAAAATACAGGATCTCTTTCGTGTTTAATGATGACAGCAGACATAGAAGGGAATGGAAAGATTAGCTCCTTTACTAAGAACAGTACTTACTTCATATAAATATGCAAAATGCCCACTGACTTCAGTAAGTGCACTTGGTGAATATGAAATAAATATGGTTATAGTTTTAACTTTAAATACCAGATGAATTTTCCTTGTACTCGTGATATTTTTTTAGGCTAATGCAAAATATACAAGCATTCTTTTCTCATTCATAATGGGAATAAATGTGACTCTCTTTTATCTGTATATATCTGATCTTCAAATTATTGTCATGAGAATGTATGTTTTTATAAACACACATATATGATTTTTTTTCCCTAATGACATCAAGCTGTATAAAATCTAATTTGTAAGTTAAATAATAATCTGCTTGAAAATAGAATATGCTACTTGACTTTCACCTTTTTGTGGGTTATTTTGTTTGCTTTTTGGGGTGGGTTTTTTGTGTTTTGTTGGGTTTTGGTGGTGAGGGGGCTTTGTGTTTGTGGTTTTGATTTTTGGTTGGGTGTTTTGTTTGGCACCAGCACCTAATCAGGCACACGTTTGGTTATTTCAAGATGCATGTATCTTCTCATGTTTCTGATTAGGATTTTTCACAATGTAAGGAGGGTTTTTTTTGCATTTTGAGATATTTCAATACTGTTTTATACAGTTGTTTCTTATGCAAAGCTACTGTATTTCAGTCAACTTGGAATAATAAAATATCATTTTAATAACTCTTTTAAGGAGCAGAGAGTTGTTAGGCCATTGTTGGCTTTTGGCTGACTGCAGCTTTGTGGAAGTTAATCTCTAGCATGGAGATTATTTCCGCTCCCCTTTTTGCAGAACAACATTCAATATTATTTAAATTAAAGCTATTATTTAAAACATTACTTCTGTAAGGAGTAATGTGAAATATATTGGTACAAAGATTGAATAAGTCTTGTTGGTTGTCAGTCAAGTGCAACAAGACTGAGAGTTTGTTTGCATGATATTTATTTGAACTAAATCCCTAACAAGGCTCGTCTGCTAATTGGACTTAGCATTTACGTTGCTAAGTGAGAAGCATTTTGGCTGCAGTATAGGGTGGTAAGACCTACCCAGTGGAATAAACAACTAACATCTGTTATCCTGTCCTGCTCCAGCTTGTCTTTTACCACTTAAGTACTTCAGCCCTGGAGTCAAGGTTATGGAATGTGCAGTTCTCTGGCTATGGTGCATATATTGAAAGGGATGAAATAACACATAGGTAAAGACCAGCCAACCAGGAGATGTTTAGTGCAGCTGGTCCACTTTGCTTTAACCTCTACAAGCCCTACAAATATCAAAATAAAAGCCAAGAGAACGGTGTATGCTTTATAGCAGTTGTCAACACAGCAATTCAAGCAAGCTTAAAGTGGCCACCATTATAACAGATTTGACATTTATGTACCCTTAATTCGCACTGGTGTCTGAGACACCGTGGTATTTCTTCATGTTCTATGTAGAAATAATTGCTGAATTCCAGGGAGGCTCCGGAGGTAAAATGTCTTTCAACAGTAATCACTGTTACAGTTTTGTATGATAATTTTTGTTTGTCATGGTTAAAACAGCAACATATTCAGTCAAAATTGAATTAATTTGACTTAAAATAATTTTTTGTTTTTAGTGGTAGTAGATTTCTTTTTTTTTTGCAAAGATTTGATCTTTGCCTGTACTAGAGAATTCAACCAACAGCTATGCAATATAATTATAGGTAATATACACTGTTTCATTCCTCTTGAATGCTGAACTGAAGCATCTCATATGACCAAGCAGAGATATTTTTAGGATGAAATTGTGATGGTTTATTCTCTTTGTAAAACAGGTGTTGACCTCCAACCTGGCCAAGTGGCAACAGGAGAAGGAAAATTAAAGTTGAGAGAACATCTGTCTCAAACTGCTGGCAAGAGCAAAGCCATACCAGCTCCTTCAAAGAACATTGATTTAGAGATGAAACAGATGCAGTGCAAACTAGAGGTGACAGAACAGATTATCTAGTGCTGAGGATAATTTGTATGAGCAGTAGTTCATAACTGGGTCAAGCAGACATACATGTACTCCCATAAACCTATAGTTTGTATATCATAGCCAATGATCAGCAGCTTAGGTGTTAGATTGCCTCTGATGGTAAGTAGAAATGTAGCCATAGACAGAAATAAAAATTCTGAACCAATTTTTGCGGATCAAATAGGCCAGACAAAGAGCCTTGTTGGGTTTTTGCACAATGATTAAGTACATTTTGTTGGGAGGTGCTGTGGAATTAATTCGATGAGAATTCAGTTGATTCTTTCTTTAAGAAGGAGAAAAGCAATAGCTGTCTGGGAAAGGGGAGCAAAGAATTTAAGCTAATGGGGCAGCAGTGCTTTTGTGTATCAATATTGTCTTTGTCTTCAGAGAGACTTTTTTTTTTTAATTTGTATTTTTGTAGATTAGCTGGTAGGAAAATACTGACTGGTTGATGATTTCACTTTTTCAGTCTCGGGTGATTTTGTTGCATGTGAATGATGTAGAGGCTGGACTGTGTTCTGAAAGCTTTCTCAGCAGGTGGCCTGGCTCAAACATTAATTCTTCTCTGACTGGAGGAAATATATTTGCAACAGTATGTCTTCAAGTTGTTTTTCCCATTGTTTTCTGTTAAATAGCAGAGGAAAGAAAAAAGGTCAAAATGGTACAGCTTCATGCTGCTAGAAAGCACTCCACAGTAGCAAGAAGTCTGCCAAAGGATCAGCTAGAAGAAAAGGCTGTGTTACATGGTCAACATAGCTGACTCTAAATGCTGGATTAGCTGTGTTAGCACACGAGATGTGGGTAATGCTCAGACCTCTTAGCTGTTGATGGTAATCATGGTATTACAGATCCTGGCTATTGCACACTGGATGCATAACATCTGAATTCAGGGATTAGTAGAGGTAGGTCACATTGATAAAGAGATGAGGCCAGCAGGGAGTAACCATGAAAAGGCACATAAATTGATCTGCTTTAATTATGAGAAAGGGTTCTTAAAACCATACACACTGTCTTCTTAAGTATTGTTTTTAGGTTTGGGATTGACTAATCTGCTTCTGTTGCTGGTGAGTGGTAATTTCTATTAATTAAGGTTGTACCTTTTAGATGACTATCTTCATTATCCAGAAACCTAGCAGTCAACTGATCTATGCAAGTAGGAAAAATTTAAAAATAGGGATTTATTTTTTTTTAATATCTTAAGAGTAAAACCCATGCTAGAAGCCTACACTGTTTGTCTGCCAAATCTGAACAGCAAAATAAATTGCTGAAAAATCAAAGGTTTTTTTATTTCTGCAGCAGAGGAAATATTTAGCAAGCATATATAAATCTGATATCAAAAATACTAGCATGACTTTTAATTCCTTCTTAAAGATATATTAAATTTTTAATGAAAAAATAAATCATGTATGCAAAACTATATTTAGGATGGAGATAGTCTGTGACCCCAATGCTAACTAGGAGAGTAAATTCACTGGTTTCTGAATTGGATGAGAGTTTTGAATATAAGAGCCTCAAAAGCTACTTAAATCAAGTTTCTAAAATTCTTAACTTTATTTAAGGCTAGTTTAAGTCCTGCAAGTCATTTTTAGCAGAAGAATTTGGCAAAAGGTTTTCAATTATTGTTCCAGGCTCTCTAGCGGACTTAAAAATGAGACACATAGTTATTCTTCTGGATATCTGAATGTCTAAGCAGCAAAAGCTTTCCTTATAGCTCAAAATGCCTAAGTACTTGGCCTTGTTATTTAATTTTTTTCCATAGTGCTGTCTTTACAGTTCTTGTTTACATTGTTTGTAATGACTCCTTGCATCTTTGCCAGTAGGAAGAAATGTGTTAAGTGTGGGTGGTGAGCTCAAAAGCAAAATACCATAAGCATATGTCTTTGCCTCTGAACATGTGCAGAGGCCCACCTAAGCACTCAAGTTCATGTCTGGTGTGTAAACCACGTAACTGGGTGCTGTGCTCTACGCTAATGGAACTCAAGCCCCACAAACAGGTCTCAGGAAACTCAAGAATATTCTGCTAGCATACATAATTTTAACAATTTTCAGGTTATACCTCACATTATAATAATAGTAAATAGACTACACAAGTTATTAAGAACAATATTTTACATCTAACTATGCACACAAGAATATATACTCCCCTTGAGGTGCACAGAGTTATGTACAATACTCCCATTAATGTTAATAGGCATTACAAGTCTGCACTGAGCAGAGAAATTCTCCTGAAGTATTGTTTACAGCATGTCTGATCTGTTTGCTTATTGTTTATACATACTGAGTAAAAAGTTGTAGTACTGTGGCTAAATCTGTATGTAATATATATATATTGGGCACATATATGTTTTGTGCATATGCTTAATGTGTATCTTTTGGCAACACCTTTTGGAGTTTTGAAATATCTCTATATGGTGTGTTTGAATGTTTGAACTGCCATTTCAGTGGTGGCATTCAATGCATATGCTCAGATTGCTAAAATGGCTACTTAGTTTTTCGTGGAGGGGTGGGGTTTGGTTTTTTTGTTTGTTTGTTTGGGGTTTTTGGGGTTTTTTTTGGTTTTTTTTCTTTTGTTCTGTAGACTGATTCAGTTGTTCTGAATTTTGGTCTTGGGTAGATGATATGTGTAATTGCCTGGAGGAATTGAGACACTTTTTTTCTTATATACAAATGAGGAATGGCCAACAATTGTATAATCGTCCTTCACTGGAATGACATGTGCCTAAAAATTAGAATCATACCTGGTTGTTCCTGAAATACAGAATTTGTTAGTACAGACAAATGGAAATGTCTTTTTCTTGTGCTTTGACTTTCAGGAGACATAAACATAACCTCTCTTGTAAATTTTCTTGTATTTCCTAGTACTCAAGATGAAAGGAATTTTTGGACATTCTCACTGTATAGATGTAGACTCCTTGTGCTCTAGAACTATACCATTCAAAGACATAGTTCAAATGAAGATCCAGTTTTACTTGTCCTCTGTTATGTTGTATTCTAACCATGCTATGCAAGAGAAAATGTGGTCCTGATTGATGCCTGCAAGTGTCACAGGGAACATCTATTAACCATACATTATTATGACAATGGAAAACTACTGATTTTCATCATGTTTTCCGAGGAATGTGCTTCTGCTTAAGTATTTCTAGAAAGTAAGAATGCTCTTTTTTGTACTAGTTAATTTCTGAGAACCTTCATAAAATACATGGAAATTTACTCAGATAATTTTCTTTCAAAATTTACTGTTGACTGTGATCAAATTCAGCCTACTTTATTTATATTTTAATATTTTTCCTTATAGAATTCGAATACTGAGGTCACTAAGCAATCGACCACCATTAAGTCACTGAGAAAACAAGTCCAGGAGAAAGAAGAATGGATTGAGGAGCTACGAGCCAAGTATGGTCCCTCTCCTATCCATTGTGTCTGGTGCCACCCAGTGGCAGCTGTAAAATCCCTACAACTCAACTCTTCCTGGATTCTTAGGAGAGCGATGGATTCTTTTTACTGCAGTCTTGCACAGTGTCGCAGGGATTTTTTGAAACTGGAACGGCTTATGCTCAAATTGCGTTTTTTTTTAACTGATGAGTGATCAGCGAGCTACAGTATCTGTATGGCAGAAAGAATACCTTAAGTCGGAACTCGGACTCCAGAGTAGGCTATTTTATCTTTGATGTAAGCTGAAATGAATTCCTCAGCAGTGTTAAACAGTCTTTCAAATTCAGTAATTCTTTGCCTAGGGGCTAAGAGACATGTCAAGGTTCAGATGCTTAAATAAGATTAAATAGCTAGTTTTATATTCATAAAAAAGTTCAAAAGGACAGTTGTATTTGTTTCTATTTGAAATGATTCAGGTCTGCTATTCATTTTGAAATTCAAAAATTGTCAAGTATGCAACTGATATTTTTATTCAACCTGCTGTAACTGATATAATACTGTTCTTCAATTATATTGCAATATAAACTTTAAAAAATCTATTAGTGTATCTGAATTTATTGTCTGCCCAAGAGTTTACCTCCTCTAACCCTTCTGATTTTTTAATTGAAGAAAGAATGGAGTTTGCTTATCTGAAAACAATTCATTTGAAAAACAGAGAGCCCTAAAAATGGTCAAAGTGTAGATTGTTTATTTTCTGTTTCAAAGTGAAATTTTCCACGATAAGATTTTAAATTTAAAATAGTTATTGGATAGCATGCTTTCTTTATAAAATAGATACTGTTTTGTTATAAGCTGTAAGATACAATAACCAAAATAGCAGTAAGAGTACAAAGAAATAGATAAAAGAAATTTTCAGATGCACTGTATTGCTGGATTTTCTTAAATATGATATTGACATTGTATTAACAGTGTTGTATTCCTGAACGTACTACCATTCATTTTGCTTTCATAGGGAAAAAAAATACAGATATCTGGACATATTTAGATATTGCTTAGGTTTATATTTAAAATACTAATTTGTGTTATAATAGCGTTATAATACTACTAAATTGTGTTATAATTGTTTAAGGCCTAATTTCTCATTGAACAAAGATTACTTTTCAGTACATAAGAGTTTTGGGGTTTTCAAGAAGTTTCTGACAAAAGCTGATGTTTTTTCTAGGTTTTGCATTTTATCTCATCTGACACGCAGGGACAGTTTTTTCAACTATTTCCATGTATTACTCAGTTAGAGGAAAGGAAGCTTCCCCGTTTCACTTTCCTTTGAAAATAATTCTGAAAAAAATAGTGTTTGAATGATTGAGACATCAAAGGAATTTAATTAATTGAGTTTTGTGGGCTCAGCAGGTTTCTTTTCCCTTTTTTTGATAATAGTTTAAGAATTATTGTGATTTCAGTTCAAACAAGCAAAGATCAAATCACAAATATATTGCATATTTAGGAAAAGGTCTCTTTAATAAGAGACTGAGACTGAGTTTTGTACTTGACAACCAGGTAAATTGCAAGAACTACATCAGCTTTCATTTTGTAAAGCTACAGATATGATAGATTGTCTACTGCCTTTATACCTTTTAGTTGCATATTAACCAAATTTTCTAGCAGTGATATGCAGTCCAACTTCTTCCCCCGCAGAATTTCTCAGCTGGAGAGGGACCTTACTATGAAAAGATATTTGATAGAGGACTTAAGGTCTTGCCTAAAAGCAAATCAAGAAAATGACAAAACCTCAAATGAAACACTGGATAATCTTGAGAGAAAGGCACTTCTTTCTTGCTATTCCTACTTTTCAGAAAAACATAAGCTGGTGGATTTACAGAAGTTATTTCAACACACTATACATATTAAATCAATATATTGCTTAAAGCAAAGAACGTACTGTTAATTGAAGGGTGTAATTCCCTCCACTATAATTTGTATTAAATCAGTATATGGTGATAGCTTGAATGGATTCAGCATAATTTAATTTATCTTTGTTACAGGTATAATTAAATATTAAAGTATTCAGAACACACAGTTGCAAGGATATGCTGTAAGTAGCGGGATTTAGTTTTATGCACTCTAAGTTCATAAAATATAGTACACCTGAAACAAGGGCGATTTTACATGACACATGCTAATGAAGTCCATGCATCTCTCCTGGCTATAAGAGTTAAATGCTTTAATATGTTAATTTATTTTCTACTGCAGTGTTATGAATGATTCACAGTTCTTAGCTTAAAGTAATACTAACTGTGTAGGAGGTAGTGCTTCACTTCTATAGCAAATTGTTTTCTCCTGCAAAATTTAATATTATTTCACTGAAGGTAAGAAAACTTGTATGTGGTTTAGCATATTTCTGTTTCCCAACTGATACATTGCAGTTTGGCCTTCAATGCCAGAAAAAGATCATGATGTTTCGTTGTCTGTCAGGTTGTGCAGCTCATGTCCCCAAAATAGAAATAAACAATCTGACAGTTTGCTTTTGTTTGCCTAGAATGCAAGTGCTGGATGAAGTCCCAAGCACTATTC
This sequence comes from Toxostoma redivivum, assembly GCA_013397375.1. Classification (NCBI taxonomy): domain Eukaryota; kingdom Metazoa; phylum Chordata; class Aves; order Passeriformes; family Mimidae; genus Toxostoma; species Toxostoma redivivum. Next base: position 24,650 of record VXBI01001257.1, read on the forward strand.
CTGCTTGCAGTCATACAGCATTTTCAGCTCCAAAGAGAGCTGCTGTATAACCCTCCACGCTAAAGATAAGGTGCTAATAAGAAATCCACAGCCAGAAGTTGAAAACATAAGTAAATAAGGGAGTTAAGTTATGACATGAGTAAAATAATGTGGCTTTGGTTTTGGATAAAAGATTTAGGATGGAATGATATGCTTTAGTGCTGTCCTTTAAGTATTTTAAGCACTTAATTTCCAGAGAACTACATTTCATATATTATTTTGATTATTCCATGTGGAAAATCAGCTTGATAAATTTTACATTATCTTCAGCAAAAGATCAAAGAAATTTCCTGTTACTCAATATTGTCAGGAAAACTTTGTGATTAGCACTATAGGAAAGCTGAACGATTTTTAGGAGCATTGTTCTTTTTTTTCATTTTACCCCCAACCAGTGTTTGCATTGGATAATCATTATCTAGAAGCTTTACAGACTATTAACATATAGACAGTTATTTTCTCAGCTGAGTTTGAATTTGTTTTTATCCTTGACAAAGGAAATTAATGGAAGTTGTAGTTTACTCCCTTTTGCAAATACTGTAATTCTAAAATATATATGAACAGCTCTGCAAATGAAGAGCTTTTCTTTATATTTAGTGCCAGTCAAAACTTTATGTATCAAGATTGTGTGCAAACTGATCTCTACTGGATCAACAATACAGATTCATTGAAGTGTGCAGTTTCAGCTAAATATACTTCAGTAATGTAGTTATATATCGCTACATAATATAGGTATGCTTAGTTCTGATTTTGTTCTAATTTTGAAGTTTTCTATCTTGATAGTCAATGCTCTTGCCCTTTCATAATTTCAGGTGAAGGCACTGGCTGAAGACAAAAAAGCTTCGATTGACCCAATGAAACGAAGATTAATATAGCTATGACAGAGAAGTCTCAGTATGAGCAGATGTATCACAAAGCTAAAGATGGTTTGGAGAAAAAGGTATAATTAAGAGTTTTGGTGACTCCACTGCGGAACTTTTTCTTACTTTACTTTCAAATGAAAAGTTGCAAGGTCATCAGCTTAAACTTTCAGTACAGAAAGGGATAAAATAGCAGAATAATTGTAATCTGTTTCTCTGATGTAATTCAGTCACACTTCTGAAATTCAGATACTGAAACATGAGCATAATGACTGAAAATGAAATTACTTTCTGCCATGAAATTACATACTATATGTTGTAAGTGAAATATTCTGTGATGTGTGTGGGAGGTTGGTTGTTCATTCATTTGTAATCTACCATACCTCCCCATCAGCTTTTATCATAGCTCTGCTGTGTCTCTGTGGATGTGTTTCAGGATCTCAAGCTTACAAGAGAGTAAATTGACTGAGACTGAATGTGCTATGACTGAACTTGAAAGTTCTGCATCTCAAGAAATACATGGTTTGGCTAAACAGAGTACACAGGCTTTGGAGACTCTACAGAAGGAGCTGCTGCTCACCAGTGACAAAGTAGAAGAGTTCAGGACATTTGTGAAGGTTTGAATGTTGATTTTTTTTTGAGTGTTCACTTGAATAAAGGTTTTTTTGATTGAATGCAAAATGTAAAAGATTAAGCAAGGCTTTGATGCACTTCCTGTTCCAGAACAGTGTTTGTAGTTGCTGCAGTGTTCTGGTGTCTTTCAAAGACTTCCATAACTTATATTGGTCATCTTTTTATATATGGCTGCCATATACTTGGTCCCAAAAGAAAGTACTTGGTTGTGTATCAGATTACTTTGTAGCAAATAAATTCCCAATGCATTTAATATAATAATTCATATCTATTGATTGCTGTGAATTACCTCATATTCCATATGCATGTGCTTCTTGTTTTAGAAGTACAATATAAGGAAGCCTCTATGTTGCAAAATTGAAAGCGGTTTTAAGAGCAGCACGTAGAATATTGTTTCCTTATATTCCTTCTGTGGAAGTGGTCACAGCACCAGCCTGATTGAATTCAGGAAAGGTTTGGACAGTGCTCTCAGGCACATGGTGCTTGGGGATGGTGCTGAACAGGGCCAGGAGTTGGACTTTTATGATCCTTGCAGGTCTCTTCCAACTCAGAATATTTTGTGATGTTATTAATGTAGCATATAACTACTGTATACCAGCTTTCAAAGAAGGCTATTGCTTATTAGTCCATGAAACAGCCACTTCTCTACTACTCTTGGATTTCTGTAGAAGTGAGCTGCTTTCAGGTGTATTTGTGCAAGGCTGAAGTATTCAAAGTAAAGAGTTATGGTGTTTTGATGGACTGGAAAAAGAAAACATAAATAGTTATCCCTTCAAGAATAACTATCAACTCTGGATTCGTATTTAGTAACTTAAATACTTGCGCATTACATCTTCTTTCTACCTTCATCAGATGAAAAGTCACTCTGCATAGCAATGTTCAGACCTTTGCATTTGCCTGAAATCATCCCATGTCCTGTTCAGTTGCTAAGTTCATATAAATTTCCTTATTTAAAAAGACTGAACAATATTGAATATGCTTTAGGATCCTAAATTCAAGCAATTCATAAGCTAACTTATCTAAGGTGAAAATAATGATTGGTTTTCATGAAAAAGTGCTTGTTATTTAAAAAACTAGAGATTTTATTTTTGAAGTTTATTTTTAAAGTGATTAATGTTTTCTTAATATTAATTTGTTTGTTAATCAAATATCAAATATTTATTAATCGAAAACAAAATTTTGCTTTTTGATGTAACTGTTGAAAAAGAAGTATAAAACTGATCGCTATGCCTGTTTGTTCAGAAATATGTTGCCTATTCTTGAACAGACTGTAAATTTTCATGAGAGAAAATGTGCTTTCTTCTAGTACTGAATGCTTGCCCTAAGAGGAAGATATAGCTGTTCTTTCCAATAAGCTGCATGCTTACTTTTGGCTAAACATGGAAAACCCTGAATTAATCTAATGTATTATCTACTGTTTTTAATTAAGTACTCCTATTTCATTGATGACAGAGAGAAACAATTCTGTCTCCATTCAGACTGCTATGAGTTTTGGAATGTCTTCACTGATAAAACTGGCAGTTATAGAAATAAGCAGATAAACAAAGCATACTATCAATATTTTACATACTTCCATCAAGGTAAGTTTTTCAAAACTTAGAAAATGAGAAAGTAAAAGATCTGTTCTCAAAAGTAAATGTAGTGAGCAGAATCACCTATTACCAACTGTTACTATAATTTCATTCGTTGTTGAATAAGATGACAGCCTCATTGTTAATTACCATGAATATTCATTAGCACTTGCATGGTTGAACCAAGTGTGAAAAAAGAAAAGTTAATATGAAATAATAAAAATAACAAGAAGAAGAAGAAGAAGAAGAAGAAGAAGAAGAAGAAGAAGAAGAAGAAGAAGAAGAAACCTACTTTCCTGGATAGAAAGAATATACATGCATATTTCAAGTAATAGTTGTGCTGACTGCTGTTCCTCTGCAGAACAATTTTTTTTGCAAAAAAATATAGTGTCTAAAAGTGAAGTATTTTGTTTAGTTGGGTGCTCAAATCAAATTTTATTAACAGTATACCACTGTAAAAAAGTAAAATCCTTGGCAATTCAGTGGAATTGTGCAGTATATCTGGTAAATCCTGTTAAAATATCTCTTGTGTATCTGATGTTATAATGAGATATTGTGATAATACTTACTGTACTAAGTATTAAAAGACTGCAGCTCTTCTTTTGAAGTCTGGTGTGCCTTGTTTCTTCTCTCCCAAATAGCTGTCAGGTTTTTGTCCCCTAATCTTGATTCTCACTGCAGTTCCAGTAATTCAAATATTTTTTCTATCTAGAGATCCAAGTTTAACCTATATATATCACTTAAAAAGGTTAACAAAATTAGATGACCCTCTAATTTTCATCTGCTATTCTGATCCCTTCATAAGCTTTACTTGTTTTTTAGGGTGCAATTTTCTCCTCATTCTTAATTTGAATGCAATTACTTTTTCTACGCATTCCACGTCTTTTGTGACATTATATAGTTCTTTTTTAACACACGACAATAAATTATTTCAGAGTTTCTAATTAAGTTGCTGCTGGTTACAGCTATAAGTGGGAGAATAGGGAAACTTCAGAGAAGAGTATGACTGTTCATAGCAGGCAGTGTTACTTGCTTTTAAAGAAAGTCATTGGTAACACAGAACCACAGGATCTTGGATCTGTTTGGGTTAAGATAATAAGCTTCAAATCTAGGGAACAGGTTTCTGGTAGAAAGCCAATATACACCAGTGGATCATATTAGAGGATATTACTTACTAATTGAGCATATATTTGTAATGGAATGTAATAAAATGTTGCATTGCTCTGGTCCCCCCAGTCTGGGACACACAATAAGCTAAAATCATTAGATTGCAGAATCTAGTAATAATTTCCAAAAATGCTGAAAGGAATGCTTGTAAACAAAGGTTGCTCTATCCAATATGTCGTAAGTGATTATTTTATTTATTTTTGTTGGAGCGTGGGATAGGAATTGGGTATTGTGTGCTGAATGAATTTCAGTGGGAATTGACAGGGCACCTGAAATAGGTTAATTCAGAGCAGTTCATTTGTCCAAAGCTGTTATTAGGATGATATAGGCTAGTAGGAAACATGAACAGGAATTCTGGACTATAACAGTTAATTAAGTAACCAAAAAACCACTGTTGCATAGTTAGATGGCAGCTCCTTATAAATATCTGTTTCATTTTGGTAGGAAAGAGAGCAAAATATTTGGAAATAAAAGGCAACATAAACAAAGTGGAAAATAGATTATAGGTAATAACATGAAAATATAAGCAACAATGGAGTATAAAAGATGGATAAGATGCTGAAGAAGTCAAGAGGAAATCTTTGGGTAGCAAAGCCAAAAACAGTAGTAAACAGGCAGGATTTAAAAATGTACTACTACTAAGTTAGCTATTACAGGGCAGAGGCAATCTATTATTAGATAAAGCAACTCTGTAACTGTGTAAAGATAGAGGTCAATGAATATTTGTTTTGTATCTGAAATTAAGTAGGCTGATGTCTTATGAAGATGCTGCAACATCCTTAATCTAGTAGTAGCCAAGAGAAGATTTTTAACATTTTCTAGAAAGAAGTAGGATTTTTTGATTGAAAACTTTTGTAGCTTATCACTTTATAGAGCTGGTTAAGAAATATATCTCTTACTGATCCTCATTTTGAATAAGTATTCAAAGTTAGTACATATATATTACAACACTGCCTAGTATCTAAAAGAATGATAATACTGAGTCAATATTCAGAAAAGGCAGTATTTTATGTTCATTAATCTGACCTCATTCGTGAATAAAATATTGATACGAAATGCAATTGTTAAAGTATTAAAGCATGGGAATATAGTTATACTTCTTAGAGTGCCTTTATGGAAAGCAAACTGTATTGAATAAATCTGGGTTTTTTTCTGGAGTCTGTTGATAAACGTTACTATTTGTTATTTAATATATCTTTTTTAAGATGTCTGACCTACTGCTGAGATGTTATGATAAAAGAAATAGCCTATGCAATATCAACAGTACGTTAAATGGATTAAAAATAGCTCATGCAATTGATCTGAAAAATAAATCATAAAACATAGGTGCTTTTTAGAGTTCCATAATGACCAGAGCTAAGCTTGATTATTAAACATTTTCACTAAATTCATATTCTGACAAAATTTTTCCATGTTATTTATCAAGACTAAGAAATAATAATGAAAGTAAGGCTGTAGATATATCAACTAGGCCAAATAAAATGCTTTTATTACAGAAAAAATACAAGCTGCCTGGAAGAGGGATCAGGTGGCTCTGAGAGTACTTCAGATGCATTTTCTAGAGCTCATGTCTATCCCACATCACGTCCTTCAGCACCATAAATTCTGTCTGAATCATGCATTCAATTTTTTGGTGTACCATTGCTCAGGATTTTCTGTAACATGTACTGTCAGATCCTCTGGTAGATCCTGCCAGTTATGTGAAGCACAGCAACGAGAGCAAAATGTTCTTTGTTGTGTATTTGTAGTACTTGTGAGAACTCATGCAGAAAACAGCCATTGGATAAAGTTTAAAAATTGCTATTAGGCTGCTTGACTGGATTTCTATCTAAAATATAGTACAGCACACCAGTTTGTTACGAAACTGTCCTAATTCCTGCATGAGTTCTGTTTTTCGGCGTGTTCTGTTTTTTTATCCTCCTCTAGACTTTGACTGGCCATATGTTTCTGTTAGAGGATTTTGTAAGCCAAGACTCAGTAGCATCGTCTGTCCCATTCAAATTGTACGTCAGGAAAATTCATATTTAATCTGTGTTGATGATGCCTGCCTGAGCATGAGAATAACATAACTTTTCTGACTTTGAGAAGGATTGTTTTGATAAGGCATCTATATTCAGCTGTGGTGGTAATAAATAGGTGATGGCAGCTGAATGCTTCGAAATCAGTTGAGTGTGCTTCTTACTTCCATACTACCTCTTATCATTTGGGACTTGTGTGTCTTCCACAGAGGATACCCTCTGCAGCACAGTGCACATCTGCTGTGTTCTGGCATTGTTCTTGATAGGTCTCCAGTACAACCATCTGATAAAACTGACTGCCAAAATCAAGACCCTAGGCAGTTCACTTGGCAAGCTTAATGGATCTAAGTTGGGATCTAACACTCACCCTCTTAAGACAGCTGCCCTTATTTCGGCTACTCAGAGCTAGGCTTAAGCTAGGTGCATGTCCCCCTCGCTCTTTTGTTTGACATATGTATATGTTCACCAGCCACATGTGTCAGAGGACTTACTTCACCTCTGCTTGGCCAGGTGGTGTTCTGCCAGTTACTGACATTCAGTTAGTTTACCTTATATCCTAATACATGTTGGTCTCTATTACCTCTTTGCAGTTTATCTTGAATACTGACATAAGTTTTGCCATGGCATATTTCCTCACCGCTATCATGGGCTATAGTTCAAAACACAGGTTTAGGTAAGTTAATGCTTCCGTTGAAAACTTACACCCCCGAGTGAACCTCCCTCCACATTTCTGCCCTTACAAAACTTCCTCCCTACTCCTTTTCTGAAATGTCATCATAGATATTATCTGGTTCGATCGTGAGTTAGTTCATGAGAATTCAATTGACCTTCTAAAAACCCACAACACCAGCTTTTGTGTACCACAGAGGGTCAGGACAGGGACAGGTTTACATGGTTGCAGGCTGAAGATGCTGGGACTGCCCCTTATTGGCAGTGCTAACTGAAAATGTTGCATAAAACTTTTTCTTGTTGCAAACAATTGGTAATTAATGAGTAGCCATATTTTAAAAATCCTATTTGTCAAATTCCTGTCATTTACTATCTTTGTCTTTTTCTCTTGAACTGTTCTATGTTGGTTCAAGATAGAGCACAGAGTTGCAAGCTAGGCAAGATGTTTTTTTCAGGATGGCTGTATACAGATTATGTTCTATTTTGTCTTTATCTATAAACAAAACTCAAAAAATATTATACATAATTATTTGAGTTGGAAGGCATGAATATTTGGGAAATACTCGGTTGGTTTTTATTGGGTTTACAAAATGAGAGCAACACAAGTACATTGCTACTGTCTTTACTTTCAGTCACAAAGTCAGTTTTTCAGACAAAAGGAAATCCTTGCAAGCATCTCTTATTTGTATTCTTCAGTTACAGTGAGAAAGCAAGAGATATTCTTCATATAACTTTGCTGTTGCTGAGTGTATTCTCAAACCCAGGATTCAATCTTCCTGGCAGTACTAGTGCTCCAAGATCTTCAGGTCCAGGATTTGCAGAATGTAGTTTTTCAGATGGATACCCAGATCAGATGCAGAATGATCATTTGTTTCTTTAGCTGAAAAAAGAAGCACACAATGCACAACTGTAAAATTCAATAATTGGCAAAAACAGAGTAACTTTTTGTGAAAATAGAACTATAGTATGCTGTACAGATGAAAACTGGTTTATTTTGAAAATTTTATGCAATTGCATCTGAACTATGCCAATTTGGAAGTGTTTTCTGATAAAACAAAGATTTCTTCAGTGAGTCACTGGGAAATTTTGCAAACAGCAGATATTATCACATAAATCAGCACTGTCAGTTTTGATTTGGAAGTGGACATCTTTCATATGACTTCAAGTTGCTAGAAAATTTTTCCCACTGAGAACATTTGAGAGCCAAAAGATAAGTATATTTCATTTATTACACTCCAAACTGTCAATGCTTTACCTAGAAAAGTATACCCAGAGTGATTATTTTGTATTGTGTGGAGTCTGCCAATCTGTGTTCAGTCAGCATAGTATTTGATTCCAGGAATATGTTCCACTATGATGAGAATCAATATTCTTACCTGTAGAATACGCACCTTAAAAGATAGTGTCCTATATGAAAAGCAAGATTTGTGTAACTGAGAAAATCTCACCATTAAAATAATTAGGCATTTATTGCTCCTTCTTTATTGTGCATGCTACTTCAGGAAAAAAGGTAGAAACACAGCTTTTATTATGAAATACCAACCTTTCTTAGCTCTGAGAAGAAATTGGTGATAAATTAAGCTAATCTCCATCAGGATTACTCTGCATCTGGGATTTAAGTAAATTGAATCAGAGGCCTGAATAGTGACAATGAATATCTATTAGACTGTAAACAGAATAATAGGCCTTGTGAATTTTAATGAATTAAGTGAATGGCTGAATTCTTATAGTTTACAGAAAGCATGTGGTTAGTGATACATATAGTGTACCAGGAACAGAATATACTGTAAATGATTTAATGGATAAAATCTTGATAAATAAAAAGGAAGAATAAAGAAGAAGATGTTGAAAAACATGTCCATACTCTAATTTTTCTTTGCTTCTTAGACTGAGAAAGTTAGCACTTCACTTTCTTTTTTGACTATGATAGAAAAGACCATAACAGATGTAGCTTAAAATATATTGAATGTTTGTAACTCCTACGTTTTTTATCTAATTCTGTATTAAGAATTTAAGGATGCTGATTTAGATGATTCAACTATGTGACCAAGTTGTACAGTATGTCAGTTTTCTCTGGCTGTGCATGTATATCTCATGTAAGATTTAGATGCATGTCTGACATACACAGGTTATTTTGTTGATAATGGCGCTATTTTCATTTTTCTTAGAGTGCAAGAGAACCATTTTCACAGACTGTGACTCTATATGTATGAACAGATCCAACAAACTTGAACTGGAGACTGTTTCCACCAATTTGTAAAAAAATTCTGTTTGTGCCTCAGTAAAAAACAAATCACGTAAGTTTAACAGAGAATGAGATTGAAACAGGATCAGCTGGGTGCTGCTTGGACACTCTGTACTGCACTTCCTGGAAGGGTCTAGATCCACCTGGGATTTCTTTAAATGGATTGGAGAGACTTCTTTTTAAAGCTCTTACTCCATTCTCTGCTGGACAGAGAAAGATACTTAGTTTAAAGACAATGGCCAGTTGGGGGTCTAAACCACAGAAACAGTGTTCACTGGAAAAAGGAATGACTGGAAGATTCAGGGGTGGACATACGAGTACATACTGAAGGTTCTGGGTTTGAAGTGATTAGAAAGCCTTTTGGCAAAAACCAGGAAAACTAGAAAAACTTGGAAAGGAGGAAAAGGTCTCCAGTCATGATTTATTTAAGAGTTCATGTAGAAATAATTGTTTAATGTATGTCAGTCAAATTGCTAAGAAAGCAAGCTGAAGCAGGGAGAACATAAAGCACTCACTCATGTACACGGTTTTGTGAAGTGTACACAGTAACTTAGGAAGTTGGGAGATAAGGAGATTCCCCAAGGCACATGCCAAAAGGACTACAGAGAAGTAGGAAGAGCTCTAGGAAGACAGGAACATTAAAAACCCCAACAAATTACAGTATTTGAAGGAAATGCAGTTGGTAAGTTTTATGGGATTTTTTTAAGAGTCTAAGTAATGCCAAAGCTGACCTCTTAAGTTGGGTTTCAGACACAATTTCTTTCAGTAGTGCAGTGGTCTTACACAGAGCATCTGATTTATAGTTCTTAGGCTTTTTGTGTGTTTCTGCAGAAAGATAGTGTAAGCTTAAACACTGAGCTGAGTGTCAGGAAATCATGGTGTTCTTCACATCTTGGTCACTGACCTGCTGAGTGACCTTTGGAGTGTTGCTTCACCTCAGTACTTCTTGGTCTGCCCTGAATATCTTTGTTTGCTACATCTGGTGCAACTGTGCTGCCTTTGTCTGCCCTAACTGTTCAAGATAATAAACTCCCTAAGATACCAGGCATCTCTTGCTACACATGTGTGAAGCTCTGTCAGTGCCTTTTTTAAGCTCTGTGTAAATAACTGTAACATATGAAGTTTTAAAGGAATGATAGTAGCTTTGCTAGCACCTGTGTAAATCAGAGGAAATTTTGTTGAAACCAAAGAATTTACAGCAGGCAAAAAATTAATATAAATGAGGTAGTACTTAAATGCAGAAGTAAATAGGACTTTAAATTATTATTATTGCCCATTTCACATAAATAGAATTTTAGAAACCAATATATTTTGACAGAAATATTCTGCCTGTCATTCCATGCTGATTATGCATATTTCAACTCATTCCCTGCTATAAAGAAAACTATTTTTTTTTCTATTATAGGTCACAAAACATGGTAATTGTGCTGAAAATTTAGCAACAGTACAAAGAAAACTATGAAGTGTTTGCTGATACTTAACAACTAGCATCAGTTTGAAAATGTTTGTGTCTACAGTTCAAGTTTTGACAGTCCTAAAGCTTAATGTGCAGGAGAGATTAGATAATTGTAAAACTGTAAAATTATACAGGACCATAGGTCTCTCATATTAGTAGGTACCTGCGGTATGTTCCATAAATGAGGTGTCCAGCTGATGCAATAAATTCTACTTAAAGGTATTACAAAGAATGTAATGAAAAAAGCAGATTTTTAGGACAAGATTTCAGGCATAAGGTATGGTAGCTAAGCAGTTCTCAAGAGAGGATTAGAAAACAAACAGAGAAAAGCTAACTAGTTATATAAAGTCCCATAATTTTTATTCACACAGGGAATTTTACAACATGTTAAGTGTACCATTAAGAACATATGGTATATTCTCTACTGAAATAGAAACTACATTGTAATTTGCCATAGTAAGTCCATTGCCATATCTTTGTTTAAATATGGCTTGTTTTGAAGACAACCTAAAATTAAAAACTATCCAAGAGTTAAATCACTTGTCTATGTATTTAAATAAATTATTTTTTTAATAACATAGCACAATGTATTCAATTTCCTTTTCTTACAATGTCAAATATGGGTTGAAATATTTTTATTATCCTTCCCTATGGTTTTCTGCACCGGGAGATGGTTAAGAAAATGCAGTCAAAAAATATTCTCAATTTTGTACTCAGAAATATATGATTATGAAGAAACCATTTGTTTTCAATTGTTTTGAATCCATAAGGAATGGCAGTTTTGCTAGAGTGTGTAGGATGAGGCATTTTGGAGAAATGGGGAGCCAGCCAAGGAAGACTTGCACTCCTAATGGCAAGTAGGAATAGCACAGTTTAAGCCAGCATAGTTTTACAAATTCAAATCTTGCTCTTGATAGGGATCAGATTATCAAATTTTATGCAATGCAGTTACTAATTTCGTAACTGTATCTTATTCTTACTACATTTTAACTGGGTTTTTGAGGTCTGCAGTATTAAGCACCAAACAGCTTAAGTGTTGTATGCAAATACTGAAATTATCAAGCCCTTTTTATACTGTATGACTTTTTATATGCATGACTTGAGGGATTTTCAGAAAAGTCACAATGGATTTAGCTTTAGTAGTTGAAAAAGAAATACTGTGCAAATCTGTGTACACTTCTTCAGCTTTGTGGTTTGGGATGTTACAGAATTCCCCTTTTCTAGTTCACAATCTGTCATCCATAGCTCAGAGCCATGGAGAAGGCAGGGCTGGGCTAGGATGCCAGACTGCAAACCTGTGATAGCTTTTGCTACTAGGATAAAAGAGAATGATAATATTTTAAATTACTTCAGTGAGTTTTTCAGATCTTGTCTGTTAGAGCCTTACTTAGGCTCATGTGTTTTCAGGTTTGCCTGTGTTAATTGAAAAATCAGGAAATTGTGGAAAATCAGGTTGTAGATGCAACTGTGGTATCATATTATTTTTTAAATTCAGACTGCAATGTCTCCATATTTATGTATAGTGGAATTCTTTCAGGTCATTAGATAAGGCAGTTCCTCTAGGCCATGCATGCTTTCATCTTCCACCTCCCTCTGTAAAGTTGTGAGCACTATTCTCAGTGCCAATCAACATAAAACTGTTTAATTTAAATCATAAATATTGGTCTGATATATAGCTTTAGAGGATGTATTTCTTCCTTTCAGCTATTTATTGAATTAGCCTTATATGAGTATATGAGACACACAGTTTGAGCATGTATATTAACAGATTTTAGAACCACAGCAGAAACTGTTACTGTAGACAGGTAAATAAAACCAACTTATCGCCTTATAAATGTGGCCTGTGTGACATTGGTAAAATAAATGTTATTACTACTTTAATATTTGGCTGCAGAAGTTTGAATGCTGAACTTGGTGAAGGAAGATAAGATTGATCTATATGTCCTCTATATCTTTACTTACAAGGCATCTGCTGGAGCCTCTAAAATGACATGTGATCTCTGGGAATCATAAGAATTAAATCAACCTCCTGAGGCTTTCTCATTCCCTTGGGTCAGAATGCTACATGTTATAGCCTGAAGCAAAACAAGTCTATTGTAGTGGTCTGTTTTTGTGTCTTGTCTTGTCCCTTTTCTGATAAAAAAAATGTTATGCCTAGAAGGTGTGTTTTTTTCAAGTGAAGGAGCTTAGGTAATTTAAATATATAAACATATATAAATGCATATTAAATAACATATTTAAAAAATGAAATTGCTATAGAAGAGTTTTCAGTCATACTGTGATATCAGTTTAGAGTTATTACTGAAAGTATTTTGAAAGTCATTTTTAGAGAGGCAATAAGGAAAAAATAACTGTAGTTTCATTGAATGCTTCTTTCAGCTGATGAAATCATGTATGGCATCACCTCTTTGTGTCATTTTGTCCACTCATTCTGTTTTGTTTTGTTGATTATGAGGTATTTGAGGCTGTAATGTTTCTCAGCCTTTTTGCAGCATTAGGATCTGGCCTAAACTTAGGCCAGCAATAAATATTCCACCATATATTAGTTCTTTAAGCTCATTGTTCAGTTCTGTGAAATTTAGCTCTTATTATTCACAGACAGCTACAACATCTTCATAATGCTTTTGACTCTTTTAGGAAACTAACTTTGTTTCAGAAAAGATTTTCCACTTAATTTTTGGTGAAATGCTTTGAGCCACATCCATATACTTTTCTAATCTACAAAACAAGTGTGTTTCTAAGAACACATTTCCTGTATCTAAAGACATCTCCATATTGAACTATACACACAATACTAAATGTAAAATTGTTCTGTACATTATATTCATCTATACATTTGTGGTTGGTTGACCTGGCCAGCAGCTAAACACCACATAGTTCTTTGTTGACTCCCTGCTTACTCCCTTCCTCCAGTAAGACTGAGGAAAGAACAGGAAGAGCAAAAGTGAGAAAACTTGTGTGTTGGTAAAGACAGTTTAATAAAGGAAAGAAAGGGGAATAAATCCCCGAGGAATGTAAATCAATGCCTAGCCAGTCTCTGAGCAGATAAATCACCATCCCCCTCAGATTTTATTGTTCAGTGGTGTATGTGTGAAATGTCCCTTTGATCACTTGGAGCCAGCTGTCCCAGCTGCATTCCCTCTCTATATTTTGTGCATCCCAAGCCCACTTGCTGAGGTGGCATCATGGGAAACAGAAGACCCTAACACTGTGCCAGTGCTGCTTAGCAATGGCTGGTATGTTATCAGCACTGGTTTAGTAACAGATCCCAAACACTGCACCTTAGAAACTGTTGGAAGACAATTAACTCCATCTCCATTTGTGCTGTAAGATAAGCCAGCAGGAAAGAAGACTGGCCTGGTTTAATAGAAACCTTAGTCTGGAACTTGTGGCAAAAAAAGATAGCATCTATGGAAGGATGAACAGGTAGTTTGGGGGAACTACAGAGGTGTTATCAAGTATGTGGAGAGAAGATTATAAGGGCCAAAGCTAAACTGAACCTTAACTTGGCCACTGTGGTTAAAGACTAGGTGATCCTGAAGGTCTCTTCCAATTTTGATGATTCTGTGATCTCAGCCAGATGGAGCACACTGTCATTACTATTGTAGAAAATAGAGTAAAACTTAAAATTATCTATTAATTATTATCTATTATCTATAATAATTACTCATGAGCCATGGCCTCTGCCATGAGATCTGCCCCACTGCAAGACTGAAATCTGGCTAGTTAGCATCAGAATTTGCCTTGGAACCATTAAGTTTTATTATTCTACAAACAATAATAGTGTGTAATTTAACATGTTAACTACAGGAAAAAGGTTTGGCATTGCCTTGGTCACACAACATTATGTAGGGCCATTGATCAAATTGAGTTAAATCCAGGATCAACAAGTGTCAGTGTTTTGGGGTGTGAAGGCCTTATTAATAGTGTGCTGTCAGTGTCTTTGTGTCACCAAGGCTTCTTTGAGTGTCTAATTATATATGACCTTTTAATTGAAAGATGAGCTTTTTCATACATCTCAAAACTGGCAAGAGATGCAAGTGCTAAGAAGTGATTACATGCTGAGGCCAAGTTTGTAAACAATATATTCTTAAGAATGAAAATTTGAGGTAGTGAAAATAAAGTAAGAAGGCTTATAATAGAGATATTTCAGAATTATATGTAGCCCATCATTGGTAATGTATACTATATAAATGATATGGAGTTGGTTGAGAAATCAACAATTGTTACTGATTATAAAGGATTATGAACTTTAAGGTAATTTTTTTAGAATTTTAAGCTTTTTTTCAGTGTCAGATCAGTGGCAGTTGCACTGGTCTGACAAGAAGTGGTGTAGATTCATCTCAGGAATTAATCAAGAATTCTTATTCTAGTTGGCGGCTAGCAGTAAAGCGTGTCCCACAGGAATAGCTCTGATGGTAACATCTAATTTAGGAAAATGGCTTTGCTAACAAAATATCTTATAGATTTGACAGCAAAAGAAAAAAACAGAGAGAAAAATCTCAAATCCTAGTGTTACTGGTACTAATAAAGGGATTGTTATAAATCACTATATTACAGAAGTCATGTACTGCACTGATTTCATTTTAGGTAGCTTGCATCACCTATGTATGCTTATTAGTTTAAAAATAAGCAATTTTGAAATACACAGAGGGAAATGTTTTAGTTCAAAATCCTACATCTAGCTCCAGAATGCATTGGATCAAATTCTTAATCACAGAACAATGTTATACTGTCTTCAATACACTCATCAGCAAAACCTGTGTTGCTTAACTCTTGTGTTTTTGTACTTTTGAGTTTACTAATAAGTAAACAATTTAGCACATGAATACATTAGCATATGATGGATGAGGAAATATCAGATGAAAAAGCAACTTAAAATCATAGGAAGACTATAACTTTTAAGCACATATTTAGCAATAAAATTTATGTCAAAGTATTATGTCAATAACATGAAGGAGGCTCAAAAATAGCTGGTCTCCCAGAATTCAATTTGAAGTTCATAAAGTAGCATTATTTTTCACATATGGTTTGTGCTTTACATATGCTTTATTGTATTTGAACTGCTCAAGGGACAGAGGAATTGAAGTGCGAGTCCTCCATATGTGTGATCTGCTGTGATTATATATAAAGTGTATGCTTGCATATTAAGATCTATTAGTTGTAATATTCTCTTTCTTTGATTTTTTTGAACTTGCTTTTTCTTTGCTCTTTTTTTCTAACTTTTCCCCCCCTTTTGTTTTAAATTAATGCTATAGATTCTTCAGTGTCTTTTTGGTACCTTTCTTTCTGGGCACTTTAATTTCTGGAACTGTGGACTAAAAGCCAATCACACTGAAGTTGCAGTTTTTGTGTTCCAGTGTTACTATCAGTTTGTTCATTCATCATGAACTTCTTTTGGAGTTTGGATACACCAATAACATTTATATAATAATGTCAAGTGACTATTGCCTGGCAATATTATTGTGTTTTCTAAGGCATTCAAGCATTCAAGTGCACGTTTAACATTGTTTATTATCATGCTTTTTGTTTGGGTCTTATTTTGGTTATTTGTCACTATTTGTAGCTTTTCCAAGTGGCTTTGCAGGTAATTTTCTTGATATTTTTCTCCTTTAATTTACATTTCCTCTTTTCATCAGGTTACAAATGCTCATCTACTAGCATGATCACTTATTTCCTGAGAGAGATCTCTTTTTAAAATATAGGAAGCTGATCAATTTGATTGAAAAAGTAGGGTTGAACTTATTTTTCTATTGTCAATTACATGTCCTATATGTTGCAAGAGCCAATTTACTGTCAGACCATTTCAAATGCTACAAAAACATGTGATTTAACTGTATTTTTTTTTCATCGTGTGTG
Organism: Toxostoma redivivum; assembly: GCA_013397375.1. Classification (NCBI taxonomy): domain Eukaryota; kingdom Metazoa; phylum Chordata; class Aves; order Passeriformes; family Mimidae; genus Toxostoma; species Toxostoma redivivum. The sequence continues at coordinate 41,164 of VXBI01001257.1, forward strand.
CTTTTCTTTTTGGGGCTCCCTCTTCTCTTGGTCTATTTCCTTCTATGAGCTTTGTTCAAGTTGCCCTAGGTACCCCATTTCATTTCAAGTTTCTTCATTCCTCTCAGCTCTGTACTTGCAGAGAGATAGGTTTATGTCTGAAATAGTTTGTTGGAAATTCTGTGGATAGAGGGACCCACACTTGAATCAGAAAACTGGACAAATTTCACTGTACCTCCTCTCCACAGATTTGTGGCCGGGTATTTCTGTCTTTAATTATTAAATTTTATTAAATACGGAAAAATGTTGAGTAGGGAAGTGGTAGGAAAAAGAAAAATCTTGGAATTGGATGAGTCTGCTGTGCCTTCGTTGAAATATATTGGCAAATGCTCTCTAATGACTGATTCAGATACACTAGAGGCTGTAGAACACTTTACCCAAAATGCCAATAAACAGGCTTCATAATCCTGTTGTCAGTTTCTGTGAGATTAAGGCATTCTGTAGAAAGAGAGTTCTGAGGAGCTAATCAGCTACTGTTGAGATGTATCTTAAGATGAACTAATAACATGAGCTTCTCTAGGATAATCGAAAAAACCCCACCTTCTTCTCTCGTTTTATACTCAGCCTAGGTGTCTGTGTTTACAATCACAGTTCTGCTTGAGTCATGGAAGTTGAATATTCTAGGAGGATCTTCTGAAAATGTATTACTACACTTGTTTATTAGTCAAAACCTTTTAAGTAAAGTTCTGTTGCTCAGCTTTTGATGAAATTTTTTTGTCATAGTTACATAAATATTAAACCAAAATTACTTTGGTTATAAAACTGATGAATTACACTAATGTTTAGTGTTATTTCATTGAACCAAAGAACTTAAGAAATAGGAAAAGTAGGAATTTGGTAGCCAGGGCAGTTTTGAGTTACCCTCTCTTGGTGGGAAAGAAAATTTCAGGTTTTGAATATAGAGATTTACTGGTGTTCCTGCATGCAGAGAATGTCAATAAGCTTTTTTTTTTTTTTTTTAATCTTTATTTGACTACAATGAAGCCTGACACGTTCTTATTTCAAGAACATTTCTGTTATACTGGGTCAGTAAAGGATTTTGATTAATTCTGTGGAAGCTGCTTTGTCTTACTAATGATGGCATTATAAGAATAGTTACTTTGCTAAAGACATACCAAAATAGTACATACATTTAAGAAAATAGTTTGGTTTACTGTATTAATTAATATTTTGTGTTCTAAATAGCATGTTATTTAATAGTCCAACATGTATCCTGTTGAACCAATAGCACAGAATGAAGATAATTCCCATCTAAAGGAGCTTAGTCTAAATGATACTGTTTTTCCAAATTATTTGCGCTACAAAAAGGTAGAGTAGTTTTTGCTTATGTCTTCTAGACTCTAACTGGAGAGTTACACCACAGTGTACAAGAGCTGAGAACAAAAATCAAACTGGCAAAAAAAAGGGAGAAATGAAAGCATGCAAAAAGGGTCTTTCCCAAGAGAGTCTTTGGCCGGCAGCATCTATCCTTAATGTTTCAACAACTGATCTTTATGAAATACTACAAGAAGGAGATGATGAGGTAAGTTATTTTAAGGACTTCACTAAAAAAGGCGGGAAAGGATTTGCAGGTAAAGACTGAAATTTCATTGTGCAAGGTACAGCACAGAAATCAAGAAGGATTTAATCTAAATGAAAAGGTCAGGTTCAAGATTCGTAAGGTGGCAAGACTTATGGCATGCATAAATATAAACATACTGCTTTAACATGTGTATGTGGAGATATTATCCAGTGTTTTCCTTTCTTTGTGAGGCTATTTGGCGGGATTGTACATTTTACATATACTTCTGCATTAAAGAAAACAAAATTAGAATGTGTCTTGCTGTGCCAGATTGATTTTGTTGATATTTCCTTTCTGAATTGTGATACCTATTAAAGGTATTTCTGGTAGACAGATGGTTTCTGGGTGAATTCATTGCCTTTTTAGTTGACTCTATCATACATTTTACTGTGAAATATTTGATAGTGTTTCATCAAATCACTCTATGAAATAGATGCAGTGATAGGATTTCTTACCCAGATTTATTTAGTCCTGATCAAATAATGTGTGAAAAAGCCTGTGCAGTTACTTTAGCAAGTGTCTAGGAGCTGGCATTATTGGCCTGTAACAGTACTCTGGTGATGACTTAGATTTAGCCTCGTTGGAGCTTCTTATTAAAGAGGTCACAAAAAGGGAGTTTTCCCATTGGTTAAACAGTGAATGGTATGTGTATGCACTGATAGGGATTACACTCATGAATACAAATAAAATGGGCTGATCCCTGCCCTGTTTACTAACATATATACAACCCTATAAAATGATTCACTTTGACAGAGTTGTTCCATGCTTATCTTATTCTCAGAGTAATTTCTACACCCTGTATCTTTTTGTTATAGTCACTGTGAATATATGAGTAAAACACACTAAGGCATTTAACTAAAAATATTAAAAAATTTTATTATGCAGGAGATGAATTTACACTACACATACCCTATATATGCCATCTATTAGTGCATAGACTCAGACACCCTTACGTTGAACTCATAAAATTTAGACATAGACCACACATACACCAGTATATTCATATGAAAAGAACATGCTATGCACATTTCTAGAGGCATGCACAGACAAGGGTAGGTTTAAAAATTTAATAGAGCACTGATACTTGGTGGGTATGCTGCAGATAACTAATTTTGCAAATGTGATTCTGACTTCCACATGCTTTATATTTAATGTATACCCAGTTACACATTTCCTTTATTGTTCCTGATGTTTTTATATTTTTAGGAAACAGCAAAGACAAAAATGGAATTTGTAAAAGATAAAGATTGGCTACAGCATATCCAGAAACTTCTTGAAGCACAGGTGCTCAATTTATATCATCCCACAATGAATTATAACTTTCTTCTCTGATTAGCTAAGTGTTTTTAGGTTGTAATTAATACATTGTATTTGTAATTATGGTGCCATTGATGGTCTAAAACTATGCTGTGATGAGCAATGTGAAATCCTTGTCTTGTAGCATTTCCTTGTATTTCTCCTAAAATCAGAGATACTGTATAAAACTGAAGATATGTTAATCAAGGATTTGTGATAGCTAACTTAACAGCTAACTTAATCTAGCCTAACCAACTTAACCAGTAAAACAATGCTGGAGGAAACTAGCAAAGACCTTGGCAAATGTGTTAATTGAATAATTGAAACATTGTATAATGCTTGCTAGAGTGAAAATTATCTGTTCTCTCATGCCTCTTAGGAAAAAGAGACTTTTTTTATGTGCCTTTAAAGTTACTAGTTGTTATGGACACCTGAGGAGTTCATGGGTTTCTGTGACCTTTTACTGTGGACCTGTTTCCAGTCAATTCATGTTTTCCTCATAGCCAGACAGCTGTTTATTATCGTGTCTTCTCGCATTCTCTACAATATTTTCTACTGAGACCTCGAGCAGCTTGTTAGTGGGAAGTAAATATTGATTTGGCATCCTGTCAATGCAGAAAGAATGAAAAAATTTCCACCAGAGGCCCCTCAAACATTTTCCTATCGACATTTTCTGGGCAGAGAGGAAAGCTGCATAGAGGATGACAAGTCTGAGACTAGCAGAAATCCCTGAGGGGTCCATTGAGACTGCTGCTGTGACCTGTGTGATACTTTTTCTTCTCTTTCAAGTCCTTTTTTTTAATACACACAAAGTCTGCTGGGATGCTCCCCTCTTGTAAGTGATCAAGGGCAGTTTATTGGCAGGTGAGAGCCCAGCTTTTCTAGCCATAGTCAGCTTTTGTTTGGACATCACTGACAGCATACACTGACTCTTAAAACTTTTCTATTATATTTTCAGTTGTCTGTTTTGTTTGAATGATGGGCAGTGGATGTCTGGAAAGAAATAAAATTTGATTTGTACATCCAGTGTTTCTTATGCATATTCACGAGCATGGGTCCATTAGTGATGTAGTTAATATCAGTTAAGAATATGAATGACTGAAAATATTTAGAAATCCATTTTAAAGGAACATTCACATCAGATTTATGCATTTTACCATCAACAAGTTTTGTGTTGAGATTGTATCCTGTGACCAGATTTTTAAGAAATGACAGGTTTTCCCTCTTTCATTATCAAAACTTACTACCATGAAGACTACTTAATTGCTGCAGCAGAGGAGACAGAAATAACAATGTGCTTTTACTGGCTTTCTCAGGAAAACTGGCATTTTATTTAAACCTCATAATGCTACATGAAATGCAGCATTAAAAGCACGATTATTTATATTCACTTAGTTACCTTAATTTTAATATAAATATATATAAATANACTAAGGGTAGAAGTAATTTTTGGCAAGCAGACCATTTTTAGAATTACAGGAGGATTATCATGGTTTTGGGGAGCAGCCAGCTCTGCTTTTCATTTCTGCCCATGCTAAGGCACATAGATGGAAACAGTTAAGATTTCTTCACTTGTATTTGTGAGAAGCTCATGGAACAGCTCTGTGCACTTTAAAATGTTTTACTTATATCTTGCAGAGTTCGGTTGTGGTTTCTTTAGTAAGTTTTGGCAATATTTCTAATCAGCAAACTAAAGCCCTTGGTGAAAAGTAAGCTTTCTGCAGGGTTTTGCTCATAAAAGACTGCCTGCTAAGTGTTACATGTTGGCAAACTGTGTTACCCATTTGCATCTTGAACAAAGATGCAGGATTGCCCTTTTCTGTTATTCTGAGTAAACGTTCAGTGGAAAACTGCATCAGATGACTTAATATTGCAGTTTGATATAGTGTCTTTTTGTGCCATTGAGCCAGGACTTTGGAACATAATTGCCCAGCAGTATTGATTTAATTGCCTAGGTTTATTTGTGGACTCCTAATTATTGACTGGAGGTAAATTTAATGGAGAAACCTTTATGAACACTGGGAAACTGCTGCTATTGCTGTTATACATAATGAACTGCATCATATCACTTTAGATCATTCTTCAAGCTAATTTTATTCTACTGTGACAGTACGATAACATTTAAAATGTCATAGGCATTTTATTGTTATTACTGACATACGCCATTTTACTGCTGCACTAGAATTTTGGGGGGGGACTGTGTGAAGCACCAGTTGTTTTTTACTGTCATTTTATAGATTCCCTTAAAGTGTAATGATAAAGGATTCCACAACTGTTTTCACTTCATCTATACCTTTATTTTTCATACTTTTATGACTTGGAAAAGTCTCTTATCTGTCAGCATTACAAGAATATTAATATTTTAGTGATAAATAGTCTTGTATTCCTGAAACTTATAGATACCAGTCAAAGTTTGTGTCCTTATTTTATCAACCACTATGTCAAGAAACTAGACCACTACTAAGAGGCTTATGATTTGAAGGAGACATCTCTGAATAATGATGTTATTAATGTAAACAAGAATCATATAACAGGAAAGTACAGTCATATTATAAACTCAGTAGAGCTTGTAAAAATCACTTGTCTAAATCTACATTTTGAATGGCCAAGAAGTGATTTGGTTTTTTTTCTGTTGTCTCTCTGTATTTGTACAGTAACACTCTAGATTGTTCTCATTAAAGAATAAAATAATAAAAATAAATAATCTCAATAACTGATTCTGGGACAAAAGGAAAAGGTTCTCTGGCCCAGAAGAACCTATACATGGAGACTTTTCACATGAGTGCATGCAGATACTTGCTACCTGCACATGTGTAGAGGCATCAGACTAATTACACATTACTGTTTGGGCTTGGGAGAAGTGTTACATTTTAGACATTGAGCTTTTAGTGGTTTATATTATTTAGAGGGGAATAAGTATGATTATCTCAACATGTATGTGTATTTACATCTTGCAAGGCAAATTATGAGCTTTTACCCACTTTATCCCTCACGCCTGAGTGTTTATGCTTTATTAATTAAGCCTGGCTCTTTATAGTAGCACTCTCTTCTTATAAAGATGAAAAATCCCCCTAAAAACTGAAATGAAACATCAATTTTTTCTAGCTTTTCCCCATCATAGGAAACTTATGGCTAAGCCAAGAGGATGACTTCTTCTCATGTAACTCAAATATGATTTCTTACACTACCCTTGGCTTTCATTTACTGTGACTTATTGTAAGGAACAGCATGTAGGAAATATCTGTTAATAATTTTGTGTGTGGTGAGTACAGCATGGTAGCCTAATCCAGATTACTGCTGGAAGTCTCCAAGAATTATTTTTTAATAAAATGAAAATCATCTGCTTAAGTTTTCCAAGCACTGAAGCAAATGACAGCATTGATTTAGCATGTCCCTGTGAGATCCACAGCAGCATTTTCCTTTCTTCCCTCCTCATGCACTCCTTGGGATATGACATCTTGCACTAACAAAGCTGCTTAATAAATTCTTTCCTCTTGTCACTTCCTTATGGGTCTAATTCCAATAGTCATATTCTAATAGTGAACACCTCCAGAAAGGCTCCCTTTCCTCTATTCTGTGGGCACTCTTTGTGTAACACATCTCTAGAATAGGTTTAAACAGTATATTCATTAATCATCAGTAAGGATTTTCCCCAACCCCTTTTTAGGATTTGCACAGGCTTCTAAATGCGTATTCCTGTTGCTGTCATCTGGAAATGGACACTAACGGCCCTAGTTGTTTCTTTCCAAATTCTTGGCTTGTAACTTGCCTGCTTTGCTTTCATTAGTCTCTCTCCAGTCTCTATGTGTCTTTGAACAGCTCACACCCAGAAGTGTGTATTCACCCATGTACAAACACCTGTGCACAATCACCACTGCTACCATCACCAGGTGTTTCAAGTACCTGCACCTTATAAAGCAGCATCAGCACAGTCTGAACTACATTCTGGGCATCATTAGCACTGATACTAGATCATGATTTTCTTCTCATTATGAGAATTAGAGCGCAGTCCTGCACACTGACAATGCATTATGGTATAAATCTATGTTTTATCTCCTGCATACAAACTAAACTACCTTATATCACTCATCCTGAACTGAAAATAAAGAGAAATTGTCTTGGTCACTCAGGATAAAAGGCACACATATATTTATATAATGATGTATATGCAGCTACCACGAAGCAGAATAAGAACAAAAAATAAGACAAAAAACTACAATAAAGTGAAGCATTTCTCTCTTTTTTTAAATTTTTTACTTTTATTTTTTAGTGAAATTGGGATGTTTTAGTTATTGGTCTTAGTGCCTAGTTTTTTGTTGTTTTTTTTTGGGAGTTGTTTTTTTGGGGGGGGTTGTTTTTTGGTTTTTTGGTTTTTTTTTTTTTGTGGTTCATTTAATTCAATCTAGGGCAGCTCTGCAGGTGTTTGAGTAGTTTTTTTGTTGGGAAAATGTATTATACTGATCCATATGGGAAGGTGTGAAATAGTTGTAACCAATAATTAGTATATTCCAAAACCTAAATACTTTTATTTTTATACTAATACATTTTAGAGTTTGTGAAGCAGAAGTCAAAGTAATGCTACACTCGGCAAATGGAGATGCTGTGTCTCATTAGAACAAAAACATTGCCTTGCATTCATTATAAGACTTTTCACTGGCAGATTGGTGTATATTTATGAACTTCTGCTGACAGAGGCTCAGTCATGTGATTTAAGGTCTATATATATTGCTAGTTTGTTTTTTAAAAAAGGGATCTCCAAAAAAAGCAAACATAGGGTCAGAAAAAATAGGTAGAGAAGGAGAACTAACTGTAACTGTTTCTGACTTTAGGAACACATTACCTTACATTTATCTGTAATATATCTTTCTGATAGGTTGTGTAAAAATATGACTTTCACTCATATAGCTTCCTATTATCAAAGAAGAAATTTGTAAATCTGGGAAATCAAATATATAAAATAAAATAAATTAAAATTCATTTAATCCAGATGTAGTTTGCACATTTAACACAGATGTTGTGAAATCATATGGATCAACTAAATACTACTTCTATTAAGGCCTACCATAATGTACTGATTTAGGATCACCACAATTAATGTTAAGTGGGTTGTGGCACAGATAATTGTAAAAATCTGAAAGAAGTATCATTCTGTTTTAAAATATGTAATGATCAGTGGTAAAAAGAAGCTTTCACTCCTTTGGTGTGCACTTAGCACTCACTGAACTTCCAAAGCCTTCCCCAATGCATATGGCAGGTTTTAAAGGGATAAATGCTTTAGAGATTACTTCAATGGTTGTGAAGTTCTGGGGAGAAATGTAAAGGGAAGGTTCCCAGAATAGTTACAGAGCCGTCATTAGAAGTAAGTCTAACAAGCTTCTATTAAAGAATAAGACTGTTGAGATCATCCAGTTCTGGGTGTCTGCAAGGAAAGAAAACCAGAGAGAAACATACAGCACTTTCTCTGAAACAAACAAGTGTTGAAAGAATGACATAATGCTCCACTTTCAAATGCTCTTGATTTAAATGAATCACTTTAATGGCAATAGTTCTTGGAAGATCACTTTGCTGTAATGTAGAAGCCACAGAGAATAGTGAGCAACAAGTAAAATGTAGTTAGAATGATACAAGCCAGACATCAATAAGAAGCCATTCATCTCAGGCACAGCATTAAAGAGGTGAAATGTATCAGAAATGGATGTAGTCAAGCTAGGCAAGAATTGGAAACTTTGAGGTAATGATACAGTGTTCTCATAAAATACATACCTAGAAAAAGAGGGAGAGAAGTTGGAGTGAACAGGATGCTGGAGTCAGTGTTTTTAAAGCACAGTAGCAAGTAAGTGTCCCAGAATTTCAGATAAGATTACATCTTATATTACACAGAATAGATTTATACTCAGTGAATTTGAGCCCTCTGTTCCCCAAAAAGTCATCACAATAGCACACAGGAGAAAGCTGACAGGTATAGATGTCTTCTAGAAATTTCTTACCACACACTAAGTTATTTATGACAGGTACAGACATGTCTGACCAGCAAGCACCAGCCCTTGAAAACTCCCTTTCTGTAGGAAAAGGAAATAATACATATTGTCCTTTTTCTGTAACTACAAAGGGACTGTTGAGCAGCACATAGGAGTGCCATTGTAGTTCTTCAAAATATATGCCTTCTATTAACAAGACTTTCCTTTTTTAGATTTTTCTGACTTGTTAGCAATTATAAACATCAGTATATAAATTCATGTTTGTATATCAGTTCAAATGTTACATTTTGTATTTGATGTCTTTGGTATTTGATGTGATTTGATGTCTGGGGTTTTTATTTATTTCTTTTATATGTTTTGTTTTTTCATGTCTATCTAGGAAATAAGCACTACTCTATCTAGTGTGAGGACCATACAATTTTCTCTTTCAGATGGAATAGAAAAGTAAAAAATGAAACTAGAGCAGTAATACTTGAAGTCTGGAACTAGACAAGAGTTCTAGATGGAAAAGTATTGCTTTGAAGTAAAGTTTTGAAAAGCAGAAAATTATGATTGGCCAGCAGCTTGTTCCACCAGCTTCTATATTTTACCTTATTTATTTCTAGTGGCTTTATAATGTAAAATTATCTCTCCTTCTGAGTGAGTGATTACTTTTGGTGTGGTACCCCTCAGTCACCACTGGTCTCATCATGTGTTCAGTTAGCTGAGAGTGTTCTGTGAAGCTGATAGAGACTTTTCAACAGTGAAGGAAAACTGTCCTGTTCTCCTCTGGCACAGCATCAGCCACTCTGGATGGAGCTGCCTCGACCATGGTTCTGTACCACCTCTAAAAACACTTCCCAGCAAACAGTGCACTGATATACCAAGACTTTGAAAGAAAACCTCTTTAAGCATTAAAGTGATGACCCTGAAAAATATATAAAATCTCCTTTGAAAACACTGGTTGTGCAAATGCATCTTTTATGTCAGAGAAGTTGAAAGAGGTTTTAATTTTTCCCTGTAGATATGTCAATACCATTTTTTTGTTATGTTTTAGAGAAGCAGACATTTGTGTCATATTCCAGTTAATGCATTTGGAGGTTTGAGATTTTACTTTGCTTTGAGAGGTTTCTTTGTTGTTTTGTTTTTTGTTTGTTTTGTTTGTTTGGTTTGTTTTGGGGTTTTGTAGTTGTTTATTTTCCAGTTTTTGTTGTTGTTGTTGTTGTTTTTTAATTATTTACAAGGTTTTGAGCTTGAGTCTAAGGCAATTTACTACAGCATTGAGAATTATACTGGTAGTTCTGTCTCATCCTCCTGAGAGTAGTGAACTTACACTCATACACTACCATTTCTGCATGCCCTAGAGGTGACTGTAACCTTTTATTGATCAGCTGATTGAAGATAAATGACAGAGATGCTGGTACTGCAGTTTACATCATTAACATGGTCAGTAAAGCATGAATTGTTCAATAAGGAGTTTATCTTTTTTCATTTTACAATGCTCTTTTATCATTTTTATGATAGAGAGCAAATTTTCAGACACAAACCAGGCAGATGAACTTTAAAGATCAGAAATGTGTATGCGGTAGTTGTCAGAACTAAGTGAAATCTGATAGTTTAAAGATATTTAATAAATGTATTTCACATGAAGAAAATAAAGTTCAATTATCATTTTTCTCTCTTTCTTTTTCAGTTTCCTTTTGCCTCATACTTAATGGAAGCTGTACTGGAAAAATTAAATGGGAAGAAGAAATTGTTAGAAGAATACAGTTCCCTCATGAAGCCCACTGTAGGACATTCCTAAGATTTATATTTGCAAAGGAGGACTAAAAATGTGTGCTGTTTCCTCAAGTCTTTCCTCTTCTCATAAAGAACCGTCAATATGCATGTTCAATACGTACACAGAAACCATGAACTAATTAATTGTTGAACAAGAGGAATTAATTAAATTCCTTATTAGAAAGCAGTGTGATATTTGATTCCTGAAGAGAAAAATTGCTGCAAATCAATGCAAAGCTCAAAATTGTTTTCCTTTAAATGCATTGGCAGTGAACACATGTGCAGGCTTTGTAGAGAGAGGATATCTTTGTTATGACTAATACACATTTCTACAATTTTGAAAGAACAAAAAGCAGCCAAGTAACACTTGATTGTACTAGTCAGAACAGTAGAAGTAGGATTTACAAAGGAACTGGGAATATCACTGGAATTTTGAATACCTAATTTCTGAGATTTTTTAGCTTCTTCATGAAGCCCAACTTTATGATACATGCTGCAAAAAAATATGTGCTTTTATGTTAGAAAAAATGAATTATTGTAGAATAAAAGTATTCTGTATGGAGTAATACAGAAAAATCTGTATTGTCTTCTGAGCATACTGGAGCATAATGTGTGCAATGTATTTTTAAAAGTCAATAAACTTTTTTTCTATTATATTTTTTTTCACTAATAGATCCAGTTCTTTCTCAGCTAACAAGTAGCTGCAAGCTCTCACTGTCCTTGGGAAAGTAGTGTAGAGTTTTAGTCAGGTATTTCCACCAAGATTTCCCTGGCAATACTAACAAATAATTGCTGTTTCTTCACATTTTTGATCCTAGAGTTTGAATTCCTCTGGACCAACTCACCTGACAAAAAACCAAGACACAAATTTCTGATTTCATGTGTTAATAATGTTTAACTCTTACATATGTCTCATTTATGGATATAAAGTTGTTTTACAGCAGATATCATTATCCATAGTGGGCGGGGAATCAGAATAAAGACCTATTTGGACTAAGTTCACTTAATTGAAGCATGAACCACTGGTTTTCTACATGTCAGTCCAGTGCTTTTCCTAGGATGTAATTATGTATCTTCTAATTTATGGAGTTTACTGTTTGATGTCTCTAACAAAAGGAAGACATCTCTAAACTTCTGCTCAGTTGCACCTGGTGAACATAGGGGCTTGAGAGAATTTCTATTGGAATTAGAAAAAATCATGCAAACATATTCCACCTGCACTCGCAAATTAAGACTGGGAACTAGCCCTGTATAAAAAACTGCCACGTCTTTAGGAATGGTTGACCACCACCATTTTCAATGCAGGAAATAAGGACCATCACATGAAATTGTGTGGTGATAAAGTAAGCAAAAGGATGCCACTCACACACAAATGAAACTGAGCTGTCAGAACAGTTTGCCTCAGGTTTTACAGAAGCTAAAAATTTTCATGGACTTCAATGCAAATGAAATAATGACAACAAAAATTAAGGAAGATAAATCCATCAAGACATGTGGAAACCATGTTCTTATGTTGTTCAGTAATTCCAGCAAGATGCATTTGAACATAATTTCAACAAAACCTCTAATGCAGCTTAGTGAAAAGAGCTTAAGGAGGCCAATGATCTCTGAAGATTATCTCCATTGTCTTTATTTCCACATTGCCAAACACCCACTGGTGCAAGTCTGATCTTGGTGCTGATCTTTAACACTTGAGGTTTTGTCATAGTGAAAATGCAGAGAGCACCAGCTAATTCATGTAGAAAATATGTCTCAAAAAGAGGGAATTTTCCAGACTACTATCTTTTTCTCATAACTTAAACATCTTGCTTTACTGTCCCTGCAAATTTCTGTATCTCTTGGGCAACTGGGTACAAAGAGACATCTTTTGGTGGTAAAAGAGTAAACAAGAATACTGCATAACCAAATTATTATCTATTTCATCTGAAAAGAGAGAGCAAAATGAAATCCTTAAACCAAGCTGGAGACAGATTTATGTACAAATGGTCCTGAAAGTATAACACTGCTGTCTCTCTGAAAACTTTGCTGTAAAGTTTGCCAAGTATCTTTGAAAATCTTTCTTAATGTTTTTAAAGTATTTGAATGGTATTTTCATTAAAAATTTATTTTATTCTCTAATTTGATATAAACAAACAAAAAATGGAAATAGCAGTCAACATTTTTCCAAGATAAAAAGTCATGTAGTTTGAGAGATATTTGTAAGGACAAAAAAAAAAGTATAATACTTCAAAGAAAACAAATTTTTGCCTTTTGCTGATACAAATGTGGAGTTCTGTCTGCGATGAACACAGTTGTTTTTACTACTTATTTGATAGTTCCTGTACCAGCAGAGCAGGAGATGGTCTCCAAAAATATATTTATTACTGCAAAAATATTAAAATTTATTATTTTTATTATGTTTTATGAATATTTGTTACATCCCCTTACACTAGAACCAAGCTCATTGCACTGAGTGAAGAACCAATTCTAATTTGGGGAAAAGCATTAGCTCAGCACTTTCAAGATGATGTTGCTAATAAAGCTAAACATTAAATNCGTGTGGGTGTATGTGTGTGTGTTTATGCACACATTTATTAAATACGAAATACGCAAAGCTGTAAGGTACTTCAAAGTTGTTTAAATGTTTAGCCCTTTCAAAATCTCATTATGAACTTGTAGGACCACGGGAGGGTGTGAGAGACTGAAATGTTAATGGTTAATGTCTCAAACATATGGATGTTTTGCTGCCGATGCTCAAGGAAGCAACCTGTGTGCAGGGGTTGTGAGCACCAGAGGGTGACCATGACAAATCAACCCTTGCTTAGCAAGAAGCTGGGGTTTAGCTAGATAAGGGAAGAGGCTGATAAGCAGATCCTCTGAGGTGGGATAATGCCTTTAATTCTAGTTGTGTCATCCCTTACACGACAGGCTCAGTTGTAAAACTCCTCTCCCACCTCCCGCCAGGAAAAGCTACTGAGACATTCACATTATTCATCCCTTTTGATGGAGTGTAATTGACTCCATTATGCTGAAGTGAGAGAACGTGTCATAAACCCCCAAATGCCCAGAGTAATTTCTGAGGCTTTCCACCAGAGGAATGGGCATGATCCAGGGTTTTACAACATGATTCACAGTGTTGCATCAGACAGTGTAAAAGTCTCCACCCCAGGGGAAGTACCTGGGTGTTCCACCTGAACTTGAGGGTATATTAACCCACTGAACTTTGTGTTTCGTGGTCTTCCCCTACCCCAGATTGATAAAGACTGTAACCATCACTTCAACTAATGGACATTGAAATTGCAACAATGAAGACTCATTGATGCATCCACAGGTGGAGATGTTTTTTTCTACCATTATCCTTTATTTTTCTTTTTTTTCTTTGGTCTCCAAATTTTTCTCAAAATATATTGTAAGCCAGACTAAAAAATTCCAGTCAATTCCTTAGTAAGTGCCTTGTGTCTGGATAGGTTGAAGTTGGCTAATTTTAAGTTTGCTAAGTTCAAGTTTGTGAAGTGCCTTACTTACTTTGTTGGTGTTCTAAAATTTGCCACATTGCCCAGAGTGAATTCATCAATTTTCCCCTAAACCTGCAGAGGGGAGTGGGGCATAAGTGAGAGCTGCAAAAATAATCTGTGGACTAGAGCACCTCTCCTGTGAAGAAAGGCTGAGAGAACCACTGGAGTGGTTCAGTGTGGAGAAGGCTCTTGGAAAACCTTAGCCAGTGCCTAAAGGGGCCCAACAAGAGGTCTGGAGGGAAAGGGTATGTTGTAGTAGTAGGACCAGGGGGAATGGCTTTAAGCTGAAGAAGAATGTGCTTAGGTTAGTTATTAGGATTCCCCAGCCCTGGAATTGTTCAAGGCCAGGGTGGATGGGGCTCTGAGCCACCTGTGGAAGGTATCCCTGCCCACAGCAGGAGGCTGGAATGATGATCTTTAAGGTCCCATCCAACCCAAACCATTCCATTCAAAGTATCTGGCACTTCTCAGTATGTTCCTGTAGTACCACCTGTTTAATCCACACAAATACTAATTTACCTTGATAGGAATGTTATAGGTACAAATAAAGATGTTCCCAATCGTAATTTAAAA
>VXBI01001258.1:0-17465 GCA_013397375.1 Toxostoma redivivum
GGACATCGGGCCGGGGTTCGGGATGGGCAGGGGTCACCAGCCGGGTGCGGAACAGGGGGTGCAGAGTGAGTGGGCACCGGGCCGGGGCCGAGGGTGCAGGACCAGTATCACCGGGCCGGGGGTGCAGGGTCAAGTGTCACCGGGTCATGTGTGCCCCAGGGGCCACCGCGCCGAGGGTGCAGAATAAGGGATACGTCCGTGTGAATACAGGTCTCATTCAAGCAGGCGATATTAAAATAGGAATTTTTTTTTCAGTGCCTGCTTTCTTTGATCACTGCCTGACCTCTTTTTTCCTGTTTAAGATAACAGCCTTTCATTCCAGAGGAATATGTCCATTTAAATTAGATAATTTCTGGAGAACTGTGTGGGTTTTAGTTAAATGTGCTGATTGACTTACATTCCAATGGCAAAACTGCTAATAGAAAAATAAATTTGTTGTTGAGAACTCCTGACCTGTTGCAGAACAAGGTGCTCTACTTCCTTACCAAAAATTTCAGCTGAAATGCTAAGTGGAAAGAACTGCTAAAGTTTGGGCAATTATCTGGATGTTACTGAAGAAAAATTCTTTTCTCTGATCAACAAATTCCTGGGTGCAACCAGTTCATATGGCTCGATGGCTGTTTGCTGTTGAAGTTCAGCATTCCATAAGGCCAGATAAGATAGCCTTTATCATAAAGTAGAAAGGAAATCACCTGTCTCTGGAGGCCAAGAAGTAAGTTTTTATAACCTAGAAACTTGATAATAAAGGCACTTTTCAACAGAGAAGGAAGCAACGTCAACATTGGCAGCATTGTCTGAGGATGGAGACCCAAGAATGTGTTGGACAGTTCAGTGAAAACACCTGTGCAGTACTTGTGGCTGCCAGAAAAAAAAATGATAGTTACATTTCTGTTTTAAACTCCTACATGCTGGATTTTTACTTTGTGCTTCAGGACACCAAGATAATTGTACAGTGGTGCCTAGAGAGAGCTTCTCCTAACACTGTTTCCGTGCAACTGCTGACTGTGCTGGTGCTTTCCCTTGGAATCAGCTGTTCCTAGTGGTCTGTACTGCACACGAGGGTTACACTGCTTTTCTCTGTGCACTTCTCTGGGATTCCCCCACCTTCTCAAGTGCTCTTGGGTCAGAGATACCAGGTTCTGCAAGTAGAACCAGTGCTGAGGACTATGCTCCATTGAGGTTGGAGGTATCAACAAGGTCAAGTTGACCTGAAATCCATATCAAAATCATTCCTGTGGAGATAAAAAAGACAGATTATTGTCATAGAGACTAATTTCTGAAGGGAAAAGAAGACCCAGTGTATGGACATTGTACACAAGGACAAGATACACAGGAAAATTAGGGAGATGCTGTTCACCATTGAGATGCTGTTCACCATTGCAGGGAGAAAATTAATGTGACCAGAGCTTGATTAGAGTTCAATCTTGCCAGCACTGTAAAGGACAGCAAAAAGGATTTGTTAAAACATGTTAACAGCAAAAGGAGGATCAGAGATAACATCAATCTGCACTTGATGAGGTCAGACACCTCCCAGATAGGGACATGGACAAAGCAGAGATGTTTAATGCCTTATTCACCTCTGTCATTAACATCAGTGTTGGGCCCTGGGACCCCTGGAGCTTTGTGTTGGAGGATTTTAATAAACTCACAGCCCAAACTGAGCTTGTTTGAGGCTTGCTGCTTCAGCTGGATGCACATAAATCTATGGGGTGATGGGGCTCATCCCAGGGTAAGGGAAATGCTGGCCCTGTCATCTCAGGATCCCTCTCCATTATTTTTCAAGCCTTGGGAGCCTGGAGAGGTCCCCACAGGCTGGAAGCTGGCCAAAGTCCTAGTTTTCAAGACAGGCAAGAAGGAAGACCCTGGTAATTACAGCCCTGTTAGTCTCACTTCAGTGTCTGGCAAAAGAGAGTTATTTTTCTGGGCATTATTGAAAAGCACTTGAGAGACAACACAATCTTTTGGCTTCCAGCAAGGAGCAGATTTCTGGCTGAGAAAATTTATCTGGATAAGTCTTTCATTCTTTTTAAGTTTCGAGATGGGGGGAGGAGGGAGAGAGTTGAGTTTGTTTGTGTATGTATGTGTGTTTGTGTTTCCAACTGCTCTGTTTCAAGCTCCAGGAGCCCTTGCTGGCCGTGTCCTGGCAGAAGGAGGTGACCTGTTCCCACACGGTGGCACTGCTGGCCTGGCTGTCTCCCATACATGTACCCACTGCCTGCCCAGGGAAGGGTCCCGAGCACAGCCCAGTGGACCTTGGCATCCCACAGAATCACAGAATCGGGGCCCTTTGCAGCTGGTTGGTGAATCAGACTGATCTGGGTTACCTTCTGCTCCCCCTTGTGGGATTTTGGGAGAGGGGAAAGGTGCTGGGTTACACCAGCACTGAAAACACTGTGGGCTGAGAATAGTCCTGCTCATACCTCGCTGCTCAGGCAGTCATGGGGCCAAGCACTTCCTGTTGCTCCTGTTTTCCCTGCCTCAGCTCCCCCCAGACCCCTCTCGTTTCTCTTCACTGCTGCCATGCTGAACCACTTTTTCCAAACATAAACAAACTCCACAGCACCTCCAAGCTCCATCAACACCTTTGCCCTCAAAGCCTGTTCAGCTCTCCCAACACCCCTATAACTCCTCCACACTCTTTTATCCTACTATGCTTTTTTTCTGTGCCCACATTCCTTTCCTCTTTGCCCAGTGCTGAATTTGAGAACACAGACTTGCAAGTGGAGCGGCCTTTCCGTTCCTGAATCAGGCTTTGGATTGTTCCATGTTATTAATGACATTCTATTTGTCCAATTTATCAAACAACTACTTTGTAACAATTATTTTCTATTGATTTGAATACAATTTTGCTAATGCAGTTACAATTCAGTTAGCACGAATCACACTTATCACATTCCATAAATGGGTCAGGTATCCAGGACTCTGTCAGGTTCAAGGCCTGGTTGTGTTTGTGGACAAACAGCTGTCATCTTGCAGGCTCTTCTGTGGCCATACTGGACTCTCCTTGTGGCTAACACCCTGCCTGGCTCAGGCTAGAGCACCGTGGTGCTGGGCTTAAGGATTTGAGCCCTGTGAGGCACTTGGGCATCCATCGGCCTGATCAGCCCACACAGCTGCTAAACTGGGTCCCTGCCTGTGAGCGTGACTGTCTGTTTGTTAAATAATGTAGCGACATGAGGTTCCTTGAACTCAATTTATCTTCCCGTGTAGCCATGGGAACAGCCGGCGGGGTGGTGATGCTGTGCTTGCTGTTAGATCTGCTGCAAGGCTCTGGGTCAGCCTGGCTGAGCCCTGCTCCTTCCATTGCTGCTGTCCTGCCCCGCAGCTTTGCTTGTTTAGGCTTGTTTTCTTTCCTCTTTAGCCAGCAGCGTGACTGTACGTTAAACCTGGGAAATGGCAAGGATGATGGGGAGTTTGGAGGAAGACGAGGGGTTTGGGAGCATCCAGATGTGACAAAGGGCAGCGGTTACACCCAAAAGATGCTGCAAGTCTTTGTGCTGCCTGCAGTATATTGTTCATGGGAAGAAAATAAGGACAAGTGCAAGTAGTTCAATATCATTCAAGCCTGTGCTTATTTCCAATGCAGAAGCACCTTGAATCAAACCCGATTTCCTCCTTTTTACCATAAAATGACTTGCCCCTAGGAGCTGAGGAGAAGTCACCCTTACAGACACACATTCACTCCTGAAGTCCGTTCTCTCTCCCAGGTCGTGGGTATGGAGAGAGGGTGTGTGGGTGGTCAGCACAGCATCACTCCTATGACTCAAACACTTCATTTTACCTGGAAAAGCTTGAGATTATGTGACAGAAACCAGTGCTTAGGTGATATCACCAAACGTGTGCCATGTGTGTTGCCTGAGAGTCAGAGTTGAGCAACACCGAGATATGGATGTGGACAGAGTGCCCCATCCTGCATGGTGATTGTGCCACGTCATTTCCCCCAGGGCTGCACTTACACCTTACCACAGAAGGGACTTTCTCTGTTGCTAGTGGAGGCAGAAAGGACATGTCTATACAGCTGTGGGTTTTTTTGCAGTCTGTAGGACCTATGTCTATCTCTACCATTCCTGATCTCCTGCTTGGTTGAATGCTGTTTCGTTTCCAGCTCATCATTCAAGATTTCAGAGCTGTTTCTGTGACCTCTCTTGACATTTTCAGATTGTGCTGTTTACTGTTTTCAGGTCAGTGCTGCAGGTGGGAACATCTGAGATCGAAGGTAGCTCCCTTATCTCCCTCCATTCATGGTTTGAAAGTAGCATTTCTTACCTCCATTCATGTTTGGTGTTTTGCTTCTGACATCTCTCCAGCTGGTCCTCAAACCACAGGCCTACACCCCAATCATATTCAATTTTCAATAGAGTTGTTGAGGAGATTGAATCTGTACCAGGATATTGCAATGAGCCAAAGTTTTGCTTTAGCAGTGTTTGGGATGCTTGCACCAGTTTTTAGGGTTGCATGAAATATATTTTCTGAAGTACAAAATAACCAATGATCTTGGGAGCATCCATGTTTCTGACCACTCTGGGAAGTTTTATCCCAAAATCCAAGTCATCCCTTGAAGCATCTACCCTGGGTGGGAGAAAAGACAGACCTTTACTTTCTTCTCCAAAGCTGCTTCTAAAGCAGGAAATGTCCACACCTCCTTCAGACTTGATCTCAATATTCTTCACGGCACATATGTGTAATCTTAGCTGCTGCTGCTCCTCCTCTTTGCATCTTTTTTTATTCCTTCCTATTTAAGTAGCTCTATGATCTGAACTTTATCCCTAACATACTTGACCTTATTTTTCAGAAGATTATTCACAGACATCCCCAGAGTTTTTCATGGCATGTGTCAAGCCCTTGGGCTAAAACCTGTCTCCTGGTTTATTCCTGCCACCCAGGGTAAGGAGAACAATTTTGAGTGATTGTCATGGTTTAACCCCAGCCAGCAACTCAGCCCCACGCAGCCACTCACTCCCTCCCTACCAGTGGGATGGGGGAGAGTACTGGAAAAGTAAAAGTGAGAAAACCCGTGGGTTGAGATAAAGACAGTTTAATAACTAAAGCAAAAGTCATGTATGCAAGCAAAGCAAAACAGGGAATTCATCCACTGCCTCCCATGGCAGGCAGGTATTCAGGAAGGCAGGCTCCATGACATGTAAAAGTGACTTGGGAAGACAAACTCAGAATGTCTTCCCTTCTTCCTTCTCCCCCAGCTTTGTGTGCTGAGGGTAATGCCACATGGGCTGGGATATCCCTGGGGTCAGTTGGGATCAGCTGTCCTGGCTGTGCCCCCCAAGCTCCTCTCAGGTGAGGATGAGGAGCAGGAAAGGCCCTGGCTGTGTGTAATCCCTGCTCAGTGATAACTCAGACATCCCTGTGTGTTCAATCCTGTTTCCAGCACAAAACTAAACCCAGCCCTACAGCAGCTGCCATGAAGGAAATTAAGTCTACCCAGCCAAGCCCAGCATGATGATGTACAAAAACAGACGGGCGTTAGCGAGAGGAATGGGCTTTGCTGAATGAGGAGGTGGTGAGCAAAGGCCAGCTTTGATGCAAGCATCCATCAGCAGAGATCCATGAGCCTACGGAAGTGTTCAACAGCCTGTGAACAGTTAGCAGGCTTCATATTCTCACCTCTCTGTATCTGACATCAGCAGCAAGATAAAAATATATGCTCCTTGCAGCAATACATGGGTCTTTTGGCATTTCTTGAGCTGATTTGTTTTCCCCAGTGTGAGGAAATAACACACAAAGTAGTTCTGTGATGGAGTGTTTCCTAAATGGATGTAGCTTGGCAAACTGCAGCTATTAATTTTCCTTAGATAAGCTGGTACCAGCGTAGCTGGGTTTGAAATCTGGCACTTCTCTTCTGCATCTTTCAAAGCTCTCCAGGGATGCCTGTGCCAGGAGTTGCTGCCAGAGTAGTTTGGGGGAGATTCAGTTGTGTAGTGGAGATAAACACTTATTGGAGGTGAGGCAGTCAGAAAGGCATCTTCAGAGATAAGGATGCTTGGCAAAGCCTTCGCCTCCCAGAGCTCTCAGTATCCCCTGTGCCAGCACCATGAAGTCCTGGGGGACCCAGCCTGTCCTGCCCTTGCTTCCAGCATTGCATGAGGGGTGTGCAGGAGCAGGCAGCGATGCAAGGAGCCAGGGAAGAGCAGTGTTGTGTTTCCCGTCAGCTCACATTGTTGAAGGCACTATGGGTCTCTTCATCCCATCACTGAGCTGGGAAGTTTAGTCCTGCATTTCCTGGGCTGCCTCCCTCTGCTTTGCAGAGAACTTCCATGGGACAGGGCAGCTGCACTCAGGGACATCTGAGGGTAAACTTATCTCCTCACATAGGACTGGGCTGCCTTTACACTGTGCTGCTTATTCCCTTCTATTCCCCATAACGATTTTACTCAGTACTGAAATTACTGATTAGCTGCATCTGCCTGTGACCTGTGAGGTAAAACACACCTGTTTCCAGCTGCAGAATCCCAAGGCAGAAATCAGCCCCTTGGGACGCTGGTCACCCTAGCACAGCAGGGAGATAGGGCTCTCTGAGCTTTGGGAAGGAGCCCATAACCCACAGCAAGACTCTTGCTTGTGAACAGGCCCTGGGGTGTCAGCTATGGGGACAGGTCAGCCCAGGCAGGTTGAAATTTATTGTGTGTTATCAGGATCCTGGCAGCTCCCTGGGCTGCGCTATGGGGACTTTGTTCTGGGAGCCACTTCCAGGGGCTTTGCCTTGCAACAGGGAGGTCCTTCCCCTTGACAAGGCTCTCCCTGGACCCAAAGCCTGCTCTCCTTGCCTTGAAAACAAGGAGCTAATTGTTTTTCTCCCTGATATCTCTCCCCTGCCGCCTCCCTGAGCAGCACGGAGGTGGAGCAAGCCTTGCCCCGGCCAGCAGCCAGGCCTGGGGTGAAACATCTATCCTGTTCACAATCTGGAAACGTTAAAAAAAAGGGTGTTTGGGAAGGGCAGAAGGCTGAGGAGGAGGCGTTCAGTCATGGGAGGGTCCAAGGCTCCCAATGCTCTGTGAGATGTGTTGGCTTCTGTGGCAGCTGGGGAAGAACCAGAGGCAAAGAGCAGAGCCCTCATTCCTGTAAAGGTGTACTGGAATAGTTCAAAGAGCAAGGGAGCATCACAGTGGATCCAGGGATAGCTGAGGTCTGCCCTTAGCTCCGTAATGCCTGCAGTCTCTGGGCTTTTTTATGTCCTGGAAAATACTGAAAGCTGAAATTGTGCCTACTGCCTCAAAATGAAAGGGCTAAAATTTTGGGTAATGAAAATGCATCTGTTGGAGAAATCTTGGGAGCACCTGCCAGGTAGAGTTGGTGCTGTGGGACTTTGCTCCAGTGACCTGAGAAGCTTAGAGAGACAGCTTTTCTGGGAAAGCAAGTTTGAAGCAATCATGCTGCTTCTGACGTGAGTCTTGTTCTGCTTTCAGCCTTTTTTTTAGCAGGCTGGACATCCCAGAAATAGAGGGTGTTGTAAGTTCTGTGAAAAAAGACACCTGACTTGAGGAAAGATTACATTCGTTTGCCAGTGTGGGAAAAACTTCATCCAAAGCACGCCCTGAAATCCTGAGTAGCAATAAAAGGCACCCCAGAGCTGGTGAAGCTCCCCTGTTTTCTCTGCTTATGGGGTTATTTGTTCCTTCCAGACTCATGGGGCTTAGCAGAGAGCCTGGAGGGGTTTGGTTGTGCCTGGGGTCTGAGCATCTTCTAGGTATGAACCTTGGTTAGCAGCTGTCAAATTGTTGGTGCCTTCAAGCATGGAAGTGACAGGATAACAGAGATTGCTTGGGATGACTCTCTAGACTTGCTAGGTGGTTGCAGCTCTGTTTGTCCATGTAAAGGTGTTTGAGATCCCCTGGTCTTCCTCTTCTGTGTCCAGTGTGGTGCTGTGGAACCATCACTTGGCAGTAGAGCTGTGGAGGGTGTAGGGTTATTTATCTGCAATTCTCTAACTAGTTCTCCAAAGCAGATTTTGGAGATGGAGTATGTTTTCCCCAATATTTCTGTAAAATCTGTGGAAGAGCTTATGTTTGTACCACTATAAAAGTATGTCTTGCTCACTGAATTAGTGTGGGTTCTACTACAAAACCTTTTTTTGCTGCTACAGATTGCACATACGTGAGGTTTGCTGAGATCACTAACCTGAAACTCCTCCAGTAGGGATTAGACTCAAATTATTATGGAACAGTCTGATTGTGATGTTAATGCAATGCCTAGAAGATCAAACCTCTGTGTCCTCTCCATGGGTATCGGGTTTTTTGAGATAAGCACCTTTTATAACCCTCCTGAGCTGTTGTTCAAACAGGAAAGGTGCTTTCTAGCAATCTCTGGTGCACCCAAAGGTCTGTTCCCTGCAGTGTCATGGAGTTCATTCTGCCCTGTTTCACTCATATCTTTCCTTCAAGACCAAAAGATCCTTTAAAGTGCCTTTAAACAGGTCTCCTCTGGGAGGCTGTGGAAAGCTGTGAGTTTGTGTCCCACTTTTTCCCCTGATAGAAGTTATTTTCCAAAGAGGAGCTTATTTCTCACCTCCATTGCAAGGTCTCCCACCAGGACCAGAAGAGCCAGGCACCAACAGCCCGTGTTGTCTGCCCTGACTCCAGACAGGGCCATGCTCATGGCTCCAGGAGGGCAGGAAGCCTCTGGAGGTAAAATGTGAGTGCAATTGCCAGCTGAGCACCATAGATGCCCAGAGGTGAATCCATGAGGCTCTTTCCTGGGCTCAGGGACATGGCTGGGGCAGGGAATGCCTCTCCTATTCCTACCAATGCATGACTTGAGCCCAGCCTGGGAGCCAGGATTTGGGGTGTCTGGGAGCAGCTCCTTTCAGCTGTGTGTCCTCTGCTGCTCCTCCTCTGCTGCAAAGCCATGGGCAATCTTCCATATCAGCCCTGGCTTGCTGAGGGGCCAGGAGGCTCTGACAGGGTGTGGGAGGCAACTGGGAGTGAGCTGTGGCTGGGGAGAGGGTGAAGGAATGTGCTGGCCCCTTCCAAGTGCCTCAGCCCATAAGGAGTTTGGCCCAAATTTCCTTCCCCCTCCCATCTCTCCTATCTGAGCAATTCCTGGGGGCTGCAGGCAGAGATGGGCCCTCCCAGCATGTGGCCTGATGCTCCCCAGAGAGCTTGCATGGATTATTTGCTGCTGCTTCAGGTCAGATGTGCTAGGCAGAGATGAGAAGCAGGCTGGGAATGCCAGAAGGGGCTCTGCTTGCCTGGAGTGCTCCAGGGAGGCAAGAGGTGTGTGATCCTGGTGGGTTTCAGACAAATCTGTGCCCTTTTTTACCTGGGCATCCCTGCCCAGTGCTCTGCTTGCACCTGGGGCAATGCTTGGTGGATGAGGGCTGGATGCAGGAGCCTTGGAGGTGGGTTGTGTTGTTCCCTCTTTGGAAGAAGAAGAAGTCATGACTTTTTGCATGTTTCTCGTGACCAGCTGATGAGGTTGTAGTCCCCGATCCTAGATTGGGGTGTACTGAGTGTTTACAGTGCTTCTATCACTTTTGAAGATAAGGGCATATTAGTATTTTATTGCCCCTTATTTATTCCTTCCATCGAGGTATCACTGAGAGCGGGAAGAGGAGAGGGGAAGGACTCATTTCCTTATGACAGGGGATTAGTCACTGCAGCCTGGCCCTCCAGTGAGGGTTGCAAGGCTCCCCACTCCACCACACTGGCCTGCAAGGCAAGGGCTTGAGATAGAGAGAGCTCTTCCCCACCCAGCCCTCTTCCCATCCCTGCTTTCCCCCTGGCTGCCCATCTTGTCCTGAACCTGGCTGTGCTCTCCTGTGCCTTTCCTGCAGGGAATCCTGGACCACCCTCAGCTTCTGCCACTGAGCTGGTGAGGGGCAAGAGCCCATCTGAGGGGCTGGCTCTGTGCTGTGCTGGCTAGCTTGGCTCCATCCCTTCACTCACGTTTGCTATCAGCAGAGCTGCCCCCTGGGATGGTTTGGGCTCCTGTTCTCTCTGTCCCTATGCTGGGCCACATCCAGGCTGCCCTCAAGAACCTGCTTTATCAATAATGAAGAACATGGCTATTGCATGATGCAGAGATAACCATTGCCATCACATGTGTGCACCCAGTGTCCTCCCCTCCCCTTCCCCATCCTCCTTCCCAAGTGGAAAATCTGTGTCAACCTGCTTTGCCCTGTAGCCAAGTTTCACCTCTTTGGGTGCATCCACATTGAAGGCCAGGAAAACTGGAGGGGAGAAATGTTTCCCTCCCTGAACCCACCCACTGTTTAATGCAGGGGCTCCCCTGTGCAGGGCTGGTGGCCTTGGACCCTGGGGAAAGGCTGGTCCCTGTTCCAGTGTGATGGGTGTTTCTGTACCCCAGCTCTGAGCTCTGCCTGCCTCTGCCAGCTGCCTTTCTCCTTCTGGGGGAAGCTTTCCTTCTGCTCCTTGAATTAAAGCATTAATAAGCCCAGCACTAATGAAGCTCTGAGCATTTCAAATGCCCCTTTGTTTAATTAGCACAGCCTCTGCCTGCAGACAGGGGTGGGAGGCGGGGGGCAAGGACCCAGTGCCCAGGAATTCCTTCTCTTGAAGGTGTGACCTTTTGTGCCGTTTTCTCTCCCACTCTCTCCACCAGCTGCCCAGAATAAAAAAACAAAAACATTTATGGCTAAAGGACCCTCAAAACTTGCAGCATCTCCTCGGGGGCTGCAGCCAGCAGGTTAAGCCTCTTGCATGCCCCAAGGCACTCTTTTCCCCAGGGCAGGAATAAATAACTCAGCTGGTGCAGGGTTGATGCTGTGCTTTGTGCTTTGGCTGTGGGAATGGGGTCACTGGCCTTTGCCTTGAGATCCACCTTGATCCCCTTCAGAGAGTGCCACCCTGGGGATGGGTCCCTGTGTGGCTCCTTGCCCTCTGAGGAGGGGAGAAAGCATGACCTGACGTTATCAGGAGTGTGTTAACCCCATAGCAAACATGATTTCACTGGTGCAAGGGTGATGGTGGTGACGTTTGAAGCGGAAAACATGGTCCTTTCCTCTCCATGACCTAATCTAAATTGCTTTATGGGGGGTTAGCACATAGACCAAGGCCTTCTGCTCCTGGGGGACAAGGAGCCAGGGCAAGGTGGTCTCTGGGTGGCCCTGTGCTGTGGCACAGCAGAGCAGGGGTTCTCTCACATGGGGCAGTGGTACATCAGATGGATTTAAATGTTCTTGCTCCCTGGTGGGCTGTGGGGCTGGGCTGCTTGCACCTCCTCTCCTGCCATGCCCTGGCATGTGTCCAGCATCCCCAGTGCCACCAGCAGCCTGTGTGGATGTCATGCTGCTGCTCCTGTGCAGGGCTGCAGCCTGACCCTCCACAGCCTTGGCTCCTGCCTGCCCATCCCTTGCAGCTTTGCAGTGTCTCACTGGTGGCATTCTTCTCCCAAAACAGACCCTTCAAGGACCTCGGGGCTCAGGACCTGCCTATGAGGCCTCTCTGCAGCTCAGACTCCACCACAACCAGGAGCTGCCTCTGGTCCTTGGGACCATGTTTGCCCCTGGGGTGCCATTGCTCACTGGGATGGGGATGTGGGAATGCCAAGGCTCCCGCTCACCTTGGGACTTGGATGTGCTACACACATCCTTATGAATCTCCCTGTGGGCACCCCAGTCTCATCATACCTGCACTCCTAGAAGCAAGAAGGGCTGGGGAGACAGAGGGAAGGTGCTGCCTGCTATTATCCCACGGGGAGCTCTGCTTGTCCCTGCTGGCACCCGGGTGCATGGCAACCTCCCAGCGTGGTGCCCAGGGACAAACTGTGCCAGGGAGTGGCCCTCCTCCTCCTCAGCAGAGCTCCCACCTGCCTGGGCTCCTGTGCAACAAAGCCATCAGCTGTGGGGTAGGGGAGGCGGGCCAGAGCAAGGGCCAGGGGCACCTTTCACATCTTTTCCCCCCTCCACAGCCCCTCCGCTGGCCCCTCGGTGCCAGAGAAAAGCTCAGATACAGTCTGGCTAGAAAGACATATTTATTGCGACATCGGTTTGCAGCCAGCACTCAACCCCCCAGCAGCGACTCCAGACCCACACACATGCCCTAGACCCTGCTGTGATGCCTTCATGGCCAGCGAGCCGGTCCCTGGGGCCACAAGCCCACTCCCCTTTCCAGGTAGGTTCATTGGGGCTGCAGGCTGGGGTCCCACCGTGCCAGGCGCTGCCTGCGAGCTGGCAGCATGGAGTAAAGAACAGAAGCCGGATTCAGGGTCCTTCATCAATGTAAGCCACCAGCTGGGATCTCCAAGCAGTCACAAGGTTCTCGGAATCCCAGGGAGAGAGCGGGGCCAACCCCCCCGAGCACACGAGAGGGTTGAGCACGGGCGATGCCGCCGTGTCCTCCGCTCTTACCGCGTTCCCTCGGTGCCAGCCCGGACGCTCTGGGGAGCCGGGAGAGGTGCCAGCCTGCTTCCCACCTGCAGCCACTACACGTATCCTGTCAGGTTGTAGGAATTGACTTCACTCTTGGTCTTCTGCACCTGGCTGACAGAGGGCCGGGGGCTCTTGCTCGCCAGCAGCTGGGGCTGGTAGGCGCTGGAGTAGGTGGTTGTCGTGTCCCGGGCAGGGCAGGAGGAGCAGAGGATGAAGCCGCCGATGAGGGAGAGGAGGGAGGAGATGATGCCGAGGTAAAGAGCCTCCCCGAGCTCGAACTTCATGCTGTCGGGGATCACGGGGTTGCGGAAATCCCGCAGCACCACGTGGATGTTCCACACCAGCGGGATGAAGCAGAGCAGCCCCCCGAGGACGAAGGTCGCGCCGCCCGCCACCGCCACCCGGTCCTTGGCCGGCGAGCCCTGGCTGAAGACGGTGCACCTCATGCCCAGGACAGAGAGCAGGCAGGCGAGCGAGGACACGGCGCAGGAGCTCACCATGAGGGCTTGTGCCGCCTGGATGTCGGTGGGCAGGTTGAGCAGGGAGCTGTAGATGTCGCACTGGGTGATGCCCGTGCTGTACGTGGCGCACTCCATCCACAGCCCCTTGGTGAAGCTGATGGCTGTCACGATGCTGGAGCCGATGTAGGAGCTGGTCTTCCAGCTGGGCAGCAGCGTGGCTGTCAGCGTGCCGATGTAGCCCAGGAAGGCCACGGTGTAGCCCAGCAGCTGGAGTCCCATGGACACCATGGTGGGGGCTGGCTGTCACCTCTGCCACCTACCCAGGGCTCGCTTGTCGCCCAGGTCCCTGCCGTGTGCTCACGTTCCCATGGCCCTGCGAGAGGCTCCGCTCGCAGCGCTGCAGCTCCACCCCGCTCCTGGGGGTGCTGGTTTTGTGCGGGGTGGGAGCGCGGGGAGGTTACCTGCGAGAGTGGAAAGCAATCCCTCCCCGATTAACGATTGACCCAAGCCCGTGGAGGAGCGCCAAGTGCCCTTTCACCTCCGCTATCTCCCCAGCCAGGCTCCAGAGGCAGAGCAGCACTGCCCAGGAAGGACGCCAAAGCCCTCCCCTGCACTGACGCCGCGGGCAGGGATGGAGAGCCAGCTGCTGGTGAGGGGAAAGTGCCCACTGCCTTCCTCGAGGTCCCTCGTCTTCTGTGAGGCCTCGAGCTGAGGAAGCCAAAAAGCTATGGCTGCACCATCTTATTTGGGACCGGCTGGAAGTGACTTCAGGTGGTGAACCCAAAGCTGAGGAAAGGGGATGGCACCTCGTCCCCATCTGCAAGGGGCTCACCCAAGGCATCTGCAGTCACCCACGACCCACCCCGAGCTGCTGAGGTTCCTTTGGGACAATGGGACATGGCCACCTAGACTGAACCATGGATATCAGCTGTCTGTGCTGCTGGGGACAAGGATGGAGAGGGATGCAGTGATACCTGCATCCCCAGGAGAGCCTTGAGGCCCAGAGAGGGCAGGATTACATCAGGGCTGGCATCTCCTTTGGGATGCATCCTGGAAGCACACCAGCCAAGCAGGGCAACCTGTGCTGTGGAGGGGTGAGTAGTTTGGGGTGCAGCTCATGCTGGGTCTTTGTGCCGGTGCCACCTCCCGCCCACAGCCCTGTACACAGGCGGAGGGGTTGGCAGAGGTGGTGGAGAGGGTTGGTTTGTTTTTCCTCTGCTTTGTTTAAAAATTCCTCCTTCTGTGGTGCCTTGCAAAACCGGACTGAGCCCTGGCACTGCAGCCAGTGGCCTCCCTCACCCTGGGAACGCTCCTGGCTGAGCGTGCTGCCACCACCCAGGGTGTCCCCTCTGCTCCCGTCCCCGCCACTGCCACCTCAAATGCTTGGCATCAAAGTTTCCCAGCTTTCCGTCTCCCAAGACCTCCCACACTGTCTCAGTTGCTGGAAAAGAAATACCTGGGGTGCTCAGGGTGCTGGCAGAAAGGTGCAGGAGGGAGCTCTGTGGTACTTACGGAGCGTCTGGAGATGCAGGGTGGGACCAGGGTGGCTGCAGCCAGGGGTCACCCAGGACTGGAGGTGGCTGCTCAGGGCAGGGTGAGCAGCCTGGGCCCCAGCCCAGGGGATCAGGGGCTGCAGTTGTTCAGCTACAGCTTTGCACAATCCACCTGCAAATCTCTGCCTGGATCAGAGGCTTATTGCAGATCAGAATTAAAACCTTTGGGTGTCGGGAAGGACTGGGGAGCTGGGATGCCTCGCTTTACTTGTTGTCTGTGAATTATTGGGGTAGGTTCACCTAATGGGCTCAGGTTTGAGGTTTGCTGTCATCCTTCTGGAGAGCCTTAGTGGCTCCAGGTGACTGTGCCACAATCCACGTGTCCGCTCTGGACTGTGCTGCCTGTATTGGGGTTCGAGGGGCAGTGAAACACCAGCAGGTTGAGCTCCCCACTTCTCAGAGCCAGCCTGAGCTTTTGGTTTACTCTTCCTGGCCCTGCTTGTCCTCAACGGGGTTTGTTGTTCTAAGACTACTGGCCCAAATGAGGAGCAAATGGGAAGGTAATGAGAGCTGTGCTGGCCCCGTGCCCCCTCCTGCTCACCGGCTGCCACAGATGGAGAGGGGCAGGGAGGGCCTGGGGTGACAAATTGTGCTTGGAGCTGAGCAGGGTCCAGGCAGAGTTTGGACAGCAGTGTTTGGATGCTGATAGCAGAGCTACAGCAGGGACCATTTGCTATTTTCTTTCCTTGTCCCAAACTGAAACTCTCACAGGAGCAAGAGGTGACTGATCTGCCAGTGGCACTTGTTCTTTGAGTGCTTGGGCAGGAGCAGTGGGCAGGGATGAGATGAGTGGCCCTGCTGGGGCCAGGGGGTTCATCAGCCTTGCACCCTCACATCATGGAGTTTCTCTGTATCTCCTGGTGTGGGCCACATATCAAAAACTCAAAGGAGAGGGCAGGAAGCATTGGTGAGTACACCCTCTCCCATTTGTGGAATGGGATCTGGCAGCTCCCTGGGGTGATGGGCCATGGATGCCTGAGCAAAACCCTTGATAGTGCCTGGGGTCCAGCCCTGCCACGAGTCTTCCCTCTCTGTCTGCTCTTGAGCCTCTCTCGAGTCATCAGCTGCCTCGTGGTGGCTCTGTGCTTGCCACCACTGTTGCCCATCACTGTTCTCATCATGCCCTTTGTGCTGTCCCCATCACAAGCCCACCACGCCATCCCCATGACATGCCCAACAGGCAGTCCCAACCCATTGCGCTGTCCCAATCCCATACCCATCATGCTGCCCCACCATTTCCCATCCCTTTCCCATCTCCCTGCCTCCCTTATGCAAATGACTACAAAGAACACTTAATCATCCTTGTTAATTGTCTCTACCCTCCCCTGTTCCCCCCCGGGGATTTTCTCACAAATGGTGTCCAAATTTTCCCTTTTGTGTTTTGCTTTTCCACCAGCGATCGCAGCCCCTCCGCCCCCAGCCTCCCCCCAGCCCTCTGTTTACACAACTGGGACAAATTTCACACCGCTGTCCCCACAACCCCGTCCCCTCGCTCCCCAGCCCCGAAGAATTTGTGAGTCACGGCCGAGGCAGAGCTATAAATGTGTCCCCACCAAGGGTTTGCAGTGTCAGAAGGGACAGCGTCTTCTGCCACCATGCAAGCTGCTGCCTGTTGCCTGAGTGCCCAGGGGCTCCGGGTGCCCGTGGCCAGTGCCTGCCCACCCCTGGAGCTGGAGCAAGGGGCAAGGTACTGGGTGCTTTGCAGGCTGGGGGGAGTGGGGCTGGCAGGGAGGTGGGATGGGGAAGATCCAGCTGGCTTTGGGTGAAGGCTGTGGTGCTGGGGACACCTCTGATCCCAGGGCCCACGGGTGGGACAGAGGGTGCTGGCACCCGGGCAGGGCTGGGCGGGTGGGTGAGGCTGTGGGCGAGCAAGGCGAAGAGGAGCGGGCCAGGGTGAGCGGCTGTGGTGCTGAACCTGCTCTCTCTCCTAGAGCCCTTCCTCTCTGGAGACCGTGGCTGCCCCGAGCCCAGGAGGGACCCGCGACGCGGCGGGAGGAGGCGGACCCTGTGAGTTTGGCACTCCCTGCTGTGTCTGTCCCCATGAGGCTGGGGTCCCTGCTGGCAGAACACCAGCCTCTCACCCCAGAGAGTCACCCCGGACGGAGTCTTTGTCCCACGGCTGTGCCGTGTCCACCTCCCCTGGAGCATCACCCCGCGTCCCACGCAGCCCCTGGGGCAGGGCCAGGCTGACCCCTCCGGGGGGACACGGCCACCACAGCCCCCCCACGGGAGCCTGAAAGGGTCGCCTGTTCCCAGGCTGGGCGGGCATTCCTCAGGGGGTTAGTGGGATGCCTGGGCACCAGCTCTTGAGCACGGGGGAGAGATTACCCTGGCAAAAAGCCTGTCAGGAGAGTGTGGGGGTAGATGCCAGTTTCCATGCGGTGGTGTGAGTGCCTCAACTCGGCGGCAGGGGAGGGGGGAAGCTGCTGGGTGTGTGGGGCGCCAGCACAGAGCACCCTGCCAGCACAGGACATCCCGGTGCCAGGACAGGGCACCCTGGTGCCAGGACAGGGCACTCTGGTGCCAGGACAGGACATCCCGGTGCCAGCACAGGACATCCCGGTGTTGGCACAGCGCACCCCGGTGCCAGCCCGTGCGCCCAGCAGAGAGGGCAGCGGGAGCCCCGATACCACCCGGCTGTGTCTCCCCAGGCTCGGGCAGCGGAGGGGGACGGCGGTGCCGGCAAAGCGCTGGCGTTCTTCCAGCACCCGGTCAGGTACGTGCCCTGGCTCCGGGGCCCGGGCGGGCGCGGCGGGCACGGCGGGCGGGGCGCTCACCCCGGCTCTCCCCACGCAGGCTCCTCTGGCCCAAGTCCAAGGCCTTTGACCACCTGTACAGCGTGGGGGAGAAGCTGCTCGAGAACTTCCCGGTGCAGGCCACCCTCTTCTTTTATGAGGACTCGGGCAGCGAGGAGGAGGAGGAGGAAGAAGAAGAAGAGGGGGATGATGAAGAGGAGGAAGCGACAGGAGTGTGACCGCGGGACACCCGCGGTATGCTGGCAGCCCCGGCCCTAGCAGGCCGGCGTGAGGAAACAAGCAGGAGAAAGCAGACAGCGCCTCGTGCGGCAGCGGGGCTAGACCCGCCCGGAGCTCCGGCCAACTCCCGGGGCCG
>VXBI01001258.1:28330-91052 GCA_013397375.1 Toxostoma redivivum
AAAAAAAGTATTTATTAAAAAACCCTCACTGTCTGAGTGGCACAGGGTGGCTTTTTCCCACAAAGGGTGTTGTGGGGGACACTGACACCAATAACCCCTGCCATGGCTGCAGGACCATCCCCAGTGAGGATAGGAGCGTCTGGGAGTGAACCCCATACATTCAGCTGGAGCCTGAACTTCACCTGGGCATGTGGTGTACCCTCTGAGAAATCTGAAGGGTGTCCTGCGAGCCCCGAGCTGCCAGCAGGTGAGATGCAGAAAGGTTTTCTGAGGGTCTTTGAGGGGATTGAGGTGCACAGGTTGTCCTGCTGTCCTCTGTGTGTTCCTAAACCCCTTAGATAATCCCTTTTAAATAGCAAGACTAGGGCAGCGGGGGATTTATTTTAAGTCCTTTCAAACCCAGATTTTACGGTCAGGTCTTGGACCCTGTCCCCATTCAGAAGTGTTTAAAACTGCCGTTAATCCCAAAGGGATCATTTTATCTCTGCGGAGGGGCAGAGATTAGCTCCGGCACAGGGCGGCCCCGGGGCTGTGCTGGGGCGGGGGCTGCGGGGTTTGCCCGCAAACATTCCGGGGATGGGGACACGGGGAAGGTCCTGGGTTTGGTTCTGCCCCTGGAGAGAGCAATCCCTGTGTTCCAGCAGGCGGCTGAGCGGGGCTGGTGACAGGAACGCTCCCGGGGGAAGTGGCACCAGCATGAGTCGCAACGCGTTAATTACCGGCTGCGGCTCTAAGAGAAGAGGGAGCGGCTGGAAACGGAGGGCAGGGCTGGACACCGGGGGGCCGGGCTCACTACCGGGGGCCGGGCTCACTCCCCGGGGGCCGGGCTGCCCCCGCTGGCACCGCCCCGTCCCGGCAGCGGGCGCGGCTGTTTACAGGTCCGATAAGTTGCGTCGGTCTGCGATAAAGAGTAAGTGTCCCTCCCCCGTCCCGCACTGTCCCCTTGTCCGGAGCTCTGCGGGCCCCGGGACAGGGCCGGGATGGCCCTACCGGGAGGGACTGGGAACCCCCCTGTGCCTTCCCCGGCCGGGTCCCCTCCGTGTGTCCCCCCAGCCATCCCGGGTGAGGAGCCCCTTCCCTCCCGGTGTCCCCTCTCTGCAGGGACAAGGCGCATCCCCGAGGCAGAGCTGGGAGCACACCCATTGCTCCCGCCACCTCCCTCCCCCAGAGGTGAACGGGGTATTGTTTTGGTTTAGGGTAAAATTTGTGAGGAAATTTTTGTATTTAATTTTTTTTTTTTTAGGAAATAGATTTGTGTAATTTTTTAAAATTGGTTTTGGGAAAATATTTTTTTGGAGAGAAGTGGGAAAAAATTGTTTATTTAATAGGTAAAGTGTTTTTAGTATAAAAATGAATAATGTTAAGCAGTAAATTTTTTTGTTGTTTTGAAGAGATGATAGATTTAGAGGAGGTTTTTTTGTGGGTTGTAGCTTGGTTTATTTTGTTTGTTTTTAGTTTTTTTGGTGTTGGGAAATGTTGTGATTTAGGTTAGGTTTGGTGGGTTATAGGTGTGAGTTTTTGGTGGTTTTTTGGGTTTTTAGTTTAGAGTAGGTTTGAATAATTTTAAGAAAAAGGGAGGCATCATAATGTCACCCCAAGACGAAGGTGCTGGAACAGGCTGGTCCCCAGCCTGCCTTGTTTGAGGTGATCTGGGCTGGAGAGGGACAGAGAGAGGGAGGTTGTGGAGTTTCCGTCCTCAGGGCAGGTTTTCCTGGCTTGCAGGACTTAAACCTACTCCGGCTTAGTGAGCCGGAAATTCCCCATCACTGCAAATCCAAGGAGAAATGCCAAAGCAGAGGCTGAGCCTCTCCAGGCAACTGGGGGGGCTTGGCAAGAGCTCCAAAAAGCCCTAAAGAAAGTTAAGGGAGAAATCCAGCCACTTAAACATTTTGTTCTTATGACTTCTGACAGCTGATTTTTTTCCCCCTTTTTTAATAGCTTAGTCTCAGAGCCTGCTTCTCACCCCTTCTCATCCCTCTGTTCCTTGGGAGCTGAAGTGGTTTCACAGGTGATTAGAAAATGAACAGATCTGCCCTCTCTAGATTTACTGCTATTAATATATGCTGGTTTCCCAGAGAACAGCCTGGGAATGCAACACAGGGTGTTTGCTCCTCTGAAAATGTGAAGGAGAAACAGCTCTCCATGGCCATGTACCCTGGCTGGGGGTCTGCTGCAGGTTACTCCTGTGGGACTGACACATTTTGGGATCATCCCAGGAATTAATGTTTCCGAGTAGGGGGTGCCTGCAAAAATCCCCTTTCTTTGGGGTTTTGGGTGAGGCAGGAGTGTGTGTGTGTGTGTGTTGTGAGATCCAAGGGCTGGGGCTGGACAGGGTGGTGGGGTTGGTGTTGGGTCCCCACTGTGTCCCCAGCAGTGCCTCCAGGACAGACCCAATGCAGGGACAGTAAGGCAGTGTCTGCAAGGCTGGAAGCAGGGAATCTCTGCTGATGCTGGGCAAATCCCTTTGTAATTAAAAAGTTTTTAATGGCAGGGAAGGAGGGAATCCACGAGGTGAGCAATCACTGGAAGTGCTGGTTGTGGCTGATGCAGAACTGGTTCTGCCACCCTCCTGTACCCGGAGTGTCAAGGCCTGGCAGCTGCAGGGAACAGGTCTGTGATCCTTCCCCGGGGATTTTCTTCTGCTCCTGGGTGAAAAATCCTAAAGAGTTTTCCCTGAGTGAAATCCTAAAAGATTGCAGGGAGCTGGGGAAAGTGAAGGGGTCCAAAGTGCCCTGAGGAGCTGCAGTGAGGGGGGTGGTGGGCAGCTCTGTCTGCTGCTGGGTAGAGATTTAGGGTGGAGATCTTTTCCTAGAAGCAAAGAAGGGCCTTTTTGGGCATGGTGAGATCAAAAGGTGGCAGCAAGGAGGGTGCAGGGGTGCTGTGCATGCATGTTTGGAGTGCCTGGACAGCACTAGGATTAGGCTGGGGTCTTCCAGCCTCAGAACCTCTTGCTTGTTGGGGTTTTCTCCTCAGCTGCAGCCTTTTGGGAAGGAATAAAGAGTGCACATGCTGGGAGGCAGGAACGTGACTTTTGAGGCTTCTCTCCCAATAGTGAAGATTGATTGCCCTCTGCTTGTGTGGCTCTGTGAAAGTCTTGGGACATTGTGGCCGCAGAGCACTTCTCAAAACCCTGGGACTTGGCAAAAGGGAAACTGAGGCACGGGGCCATTGTGTATCCTGAGAGCTGCAAAGCCCCAGGTAGTGTCTGTCCCCCATGTCCTGGTCCTGCTGTCAGCTGCTCCCAGGAGCACTGAGAGCTGAGGCTGTGTCCCTCCTTGGTGCTGATCCCCACCTAGGAGAAAGCCAAGCTGGGAGCTCTGCTCCAAGCTGAGGAAGGGGATGTGTGGTTTCCCTTCCCCTCTGGGAGGGGGGTTCAGCATCTGGCAGCTGTGCTCAGGGCAAAGTCCATCCTTGGCTGGATGTGGGTCACCCAAGGATCATGGGGGGCATGGGGTAAGGCCCTGGGGATACTGCAGTGAATGTGTGTGTGGAGAAAAATTAAGCACCAAAGCCTTTCTTGTGGTAACCTGGAAGCCCATCATCAAAAAGTGTGTTTTGCTTTTAGAAAACCTCATTTTTCCTCAAATATGTATATGAACACAAGAATGTGATCCCAGCCCTCCAAAAAACGTTACTTCTTGATGGAAAATAATTTTTTCACTGCTTTTTAGGGTACACTGAGCTGTGTGCTGAGCCCTTTCCCTGCTATCAGTTGAGGCAGTGGGTGCTAAGCTCATATGTGGCTCCCAGGACACCTTGTCCTGCCAAGGCACTGTGGGATATCCCCTTCTCCCAGACAAATCCTGCAGTGTCTGCTTTTTGGGTTATTTCTGCCTTCTGTTATTTAGCTCTTATAGCACGTAGTGTTGTCCCTGTGCAGGTACAAGAAGAGCTGTCCCTATTGTCACTTTTGAAACTGCTGCTCCTGTTGCCACTCAGCAGCTTTCTTTCCCTCTTTGTGAAACTCCCCCTCCAGGACATCTGAGGACATCTGCAAGGATGTGGCCCCTTTGGGGACTGGACCTGAACCGGGTGCGCTGTGACCTGCTCTTCACAGAAGCCATCAACCAAAGGATGCAGGTTCCCAACAGGCTGAAGGTGGCAGAGAGCTGCAGCCCTGGGGACAGGAGGTCAGGGACAGAGGATGTCCCTGCCTCCTTTCAGATGCATATCCCTGATAGGATTTCTCTGGCAGGTAGAGCCCTGGGTTGTCTTTCGGGGTGGCTGGGGGTTGGTGGGGCACTACAACATCCTAGGGAGTAGGACCCCTTTACAAACCCTCCTTTCATTTGCTTTGCTGGAGGAGAGGATGGGGGCAAGTAATTCAGGCACTTTTCTTCAGGAATGTAGGGCAGGATGGTGGATGGCTCAGGAAGAGGTGAGCAAAGGTCACCAAAGAAGTCTGGAGGGGCCTTAATTCCAACAGGTGAGGAGCAAAATGTGGAGCCATCTCCCTCCATGTCTCTTCCAGGTCCCTCTTGGCCTTTGGTAGGGTCTCTGCTCTGGGATGCAGGACATTTGTCCTGTCTTTGACTAACAGCTCTGAAACCTGGCTGTACTGAAGCAGTGGCTCTCTGGGCTGTCCAAAAATCCCAGGCATAGTGTTTGTCCATCTGGCACTAAACACAGGCTTGACTCTCCACGTGGATGCATCTTTCTTTCCTTTCCTGAGGCCACTCAGGTTGGCTTAATTCTTCCCTCTCTCTTTCCTGTAGAGATATCAGACACCAGTTTGAGGCCAGTCCTGCTGACCCAGCCAAGGAAGGTGCCCTCTGGGGTGGTGCATGTGTCCCCAGACCCCTCTGGGGACGTTCCTTTCCTGCCCTCAGCCAGCAGAGCCAGTGCCCAGCGACGCAAGCGATCGGTACCGTACGGGCAGGGACAGGAGTGCCTGGGGTGGGGAATGGAAACAGTCCCAAATTTGGGGTACTCCAGGTGGCTGTTATCACTCCAAGCCAGGATTCATCTTCCAGGAGGCCCTAGGAGTGAGGGGATAGGGATGGAGGGATCTCTTTCTGACCCAGAACCAGTGCACACCTGTGTGCTGGGACCTGGATTCAGCCACAGCTCCCTCTGCATTTTGTGGGCAGGGGGTAGGCTAAGTTAGATACAGTCCCACCACTGGCTGCTGCTGCTACTTTTTAAGTCCCTTTTCAACCTATTTTTCTTTTTGATGAAGTATGAGGTAGAGTTGGTTCATCACAGCAGTGTAAAGGTATCTGGGGTCAGAGCCAAAAGCAGATTTTAACCCTTGTGTGGGACTCTGATTTCAAAGAGAGGTCCTAGGCATGGGCAGGCAAAGACTTGGTTTGGCTGCTGGAGCTGCTCTTCTGCCTCTTCAAGTGCTTAAACTCTCTGAATTTCGAGAGCTGATCCTGGGTGAGTTAGGTTTAAGTTTTGATCTAGCTAGAGTTCAGATCAGCAGGCTCGTTCTAGGGACCCTCTGTCTGCTCTGAGCATTGT
Source organism: Toxostoma redivivum (assembly GCA_013397375.1). Taxonomy (NCBI): domain Eukaryota; kingdom Metazoa; phylum Chordata; class Aves; order Passeriformes; family Mimidae; genus Toxostoma; species Toxostoma redivivum. The sequence continues at coordinate 33,794 of VXBI01001258.1, forward strand.
CCCCATCTGCAGCAGCATCAGGTCACCAGCTTGGGGCTCCTGTAGTGCTCTCTCCACCCCTGAGTGCTGATAAACTCCTGGCCCCACAGCCCACAGGGCACCAGGCTGGGCTCAGCTCTGTGCTTGTGTTTGATTCCCACAGGGCCATCTCAGCACCAGGTCACGGAGGGACAGGACCATGAGTGACTGTGCCCAGCTGGCCTTGCACAGCCCAGGACAGCAGCACGAGGGGTGAGCACGGGCCCAGAGTCACCCAGGGTGGGTGGGGAGCAGCATCTCCTCTCACTGGACTGTTCTGAAGCTCTCTGGTGTTGGTGTCCTGAGAGGGACATGGGGGATCCAAATCAGAGCAATGCAATGCCTGGCAAGTCCTGCTCATCCACGAGAGGAACGTGGCCTTTGGTGCCAGAGATGTTTGTGCTGGGCAGCTTTGAAGGCAGCTGTGTTGTTCACACTCTGGAGTCTCTGCAGTGGGGAAATTGTCCCTGAGCTAATCCTGGAGCAGGGACTACTGTCCCACTTAAGTCCAGAGCTGTCCTGGGTAGCAGGAGAGCAGCATGGCACACAGCCATGGTTGGCTTTGGAGGAATCAGGTGGCTGCCTCTGAGTCTGGGGGCTGCTGGAGAGGGTTCTTCCAGCTGATGCCATCGGGGTCTGGGTTACAGGGGCATTGCCCAGAGATACTTGGAGCTGCTGAAGGAATGGGGGGCAGTGCCTGTTGTATGAGACCAGGGGGTAACAGGCATGATTCTGTGTGCACCCAGGCCAGACTCGTGTCCCCTGCCTGCTCCCAGTGTCCCACTCCCCCTCCTCACAGAGGCAGGCAGGATCTATTCCATGCAGAACATCTTCCAGACCGTGTACCTCCTGGGCCAGGTGCTCTTCCACCGTGTCCAGGATTCTCTGCGAGACCCAGCACAGTCCAGGTGACTTTGGCTTGTCCTGAGCCAGCTCTCTGTCACTCTGCCAGGCGTGGCCTGTGCCCTGCTGAGGCATGAGCTCTGTAAGCTGTGGGCTGCAGGGTGGTCCTGCATGGCTGCCTGTGTGCCAGCTCTGGGTGCCAGGCCTTGGTGCACCTCACTAACCCAGCCAGGCTTGAGCCTGCTGCTCAGCTTAACACCAGTCCCCTGGGCACCCTGAGTGACCCAGTGCTGCTGTGGCATTGCTGAGGCTTTGCTGCTAAGCAAGCACTGATTTTCCTGTATGCTTTCATAGCTTGTTGGAGAGGGGTGTGTGAAGGGAATCAAAATCCAGAGCAACTGGCCTGACCCAGGTGCTGTCCCTGACTCAGCCTTTCCTGCAGGCTCCCAGCACCTTTGGCTGCCTCTTGGTCGCTCTTAAGTACCTTTCCATGAGCTGGCTGCACTCCTGTGCCCCTGGCCAGGCTGTGGTGTCCCTTTGTGCTCCCTGGAGCAGGTGTGCAGTGGCCTCAATCCCTCCAGATGTGCTGGAGGAACCATCTCCAGCACCCTTACCTGTGCCACTTCAGTAAATTCTCTTTGTTCAAAGACATCCTTGCAGCCTTAAGGTGTCCCCACTGCTCTAAGGCTGCTGAGCACCTGGAGGAACATCTAAATACTTCTCATTCTCCTTGAGCAAAGCCTCCAGGCAGAAAGGTAGGAGAACCAGCATCCGTCATCAGTGGCACGTTCTGCCTTCCCTCCCCAGCTGGCTGCTGCTTGCTGATGATCCAAAGTGATGTCTCTGCTCTTAAAAACTGTAGGCTGTCTTCAAGCATCATTTTAATTTCTTAATGACCAAGAGATCTGGTTAGTGGCTACAAAAGACCTTCTCTCTCCTCCCTCCAGCAGTGGAGGACATTCAGGCCATGGTAGCCTGCAGAGCTGCTGTAATGCAGCAATGGGATGACTCTGGGGCTTCTCCCCAGGCCTTGATCTCCTTTTGAAACCAGCCACCCTCAAACACCTCTTCTTAATATTTTACATCCCTTTAGATGCAGACATCCCTTCAGTATGACAGCTTTGTACTCCTGTGCAACAGTAAAATAAACAAAAAACGTGTGCTGACTTGTTTGTCCTGAAATTTTAGTCAAGTCTGGTCTCAGACAGAGACAGGAATACCTGGCTGACAGTGACCTCTTGAAGGGTATGAGTCACCAGAAGGCAATTTCTAGTCTCTGCTTTAAAGGGTGTTCACCTGTATCTACTGGGATTTTGAGTCAAAAGCTGCAGGATGTGTCCTTGTTTCATGGTTATCTACTGGGGAAAATTGCATTTTCTTTCTGTTGTGACTGTCATTTTACACTGCAGCTACATTTTATGGAGTTTCAGAAGGGGATTCAGTGAATGTCCACATGCTCTTCTGGCTTGTCTTCAGCGAGATCAGCATCATGTTACAAACAGGGATAAACACCTCTCCTCCCCAGGAGTGGGGTTAGGTGCTTGTTGACCCCTATGGGATCAGTGGGTGCCTGTGTGAGTTACTGGTGTGCACAGGGGAGTTTTAGTTACAGAATAGTTGATTTTGGGGTAGCCTATGATGACAGGAATTGATATTTTTCTCACTGTGGATCTGCTTTATTTTGTGACTCAGTGGTGTGGACCCTGCAGTGAGGCTGTGCCTCCAGGGACTGCCCTGGGGATCAGTGGCTGTGCTGCCTCTGCCATGCAGCAGCTCATTCCAGTGGGGGCCCCTGTGCTTCCAGGGAGGGAAGAAAGTGGTGAACTTGGGGTTGCTAGTTTATCTTTCAAATTGCAGGTAAAACTTGCTACAAGAGCAAAAAGGGATAGTTCCTTCCAGCTAATGGCAGCTTCTTCACCTGCTGTTGTAAATGGGATCACCCCTCCATTTCAGCATTGGTCCTGTGATACCTATTTACCTGACTGGCACTAAAGATGTTTTATCCAGCCCTCAGTGATATCCTGGGACTGCAGAGAATGGGTGCTTAGTAGATATGTTTTCTCTCTGCTTCACCTCGAAAGAAATACAAGCATGTGTTTGCTGTTACCTGCCTTGGCATGTGCTGTCTGTTTGTCCTGACCACTTTGGGTGCATGCTGGAGGGCAGCAATGTGCATGGTGGGGTTAAGAAGAGATGAGTGGATGCTGTGCAGGTGCTGTTTGCTTTCTCCTGCTGCAGCACAGCCTGGGACACACTCCCTGCATGGCTCAGCTCAGCATGGCAGTGCTGCATTTGTGGGGGGTCAGCTGCACCCCACGAACAGTGCCTGCCCACCTGCATCTCTGCTTTCCTTTCCCAGCTCCCAGGAGCCCATCCCAGCTGCAGAGAGCACCTTGGAGGAGGCTGGGGTGACAGAGGTGGCAGTGATGAGGAGGCAGGTGAGATGGGGGTGAAGGCTGCAGACATTTTCTGGGGAAGCCATGGGCTGGGTGAGGAGGCTCCAGGGGGCAGTTGCTCAGTCCTGGTGGGCTGGTGCTGCCAAATTCTCTTACAGGAGAGCACTTTCATGTGTGTTGATCCGTTGAGCTCCTGCCCTAAAAGGCTAGGAGGACACAGCCAGGCCCCTCTGGTGGCAGTGAGAGGGGCTCAGATGCTCTCTGATGGGAAGAATCTTTTCCTGAAGCATCTGCTGCAGCCCTGAGGTGCTGCTGCCACTCCTCCCGCACGAAGGTAGCTGCTGCTTTAGAAAAGGAGGACCTGAAGGAGGCAGCAGCTCCCATCTTTCCATCCTGTGCTGTCCCACGCTTCTGGGGTGCTGACATGGAACAGTGCTGGTGTTTTGCACCACTTAATTAATGGTTTGTCTGGAGTCTGTTCTGTCTTCACTCAGAGCCAGGATTAAAAAACACACGAAGGAAACGGATTTTCTCGTGTTTGGGCTTGGTTGTTTATTAAATCTTATCTAAAATTCAGAATGTTCAGCAACACTTTTAGCCACCAGCTAGAAGTGAGCAAAATGGAGATGAATCCAGCTAGCTACAAGGTCTCTTAAAGCTAAACAGTCCAATAGAGAAATAACACCTATATTATTTATACTTTTAACCCAATAAAACCTAATTCCTGTGACCCTCAGTGCAGCACTGACTGTCCAACCAGAAACTTCTGCCTGAAACCATGAAGAAGAAGGAAGATGAATACTAAAAGACACCACCCAAAATCTTCCATCTTGTCTGATCCTATTAGTATATTATAAAACCCCCCTCAAATTTAAAGCCCATCACCATGTAAAATCACGCACCTCTATTTAACTGCATACCCATGATTTTAACTCCACTCAAATTTGGAAGCCCTCTTCCGGGTCTCAGGTCTAAAGCAGTGTTCTCCAGGGGTCAGTGCCAGAAAGCACAGAAAGCCCAGAAAACACAGGTTTCTGGGATCCCACACTGACAGTGCCCCCCTGCTTCCCTTGCAGCTGGCGAGGATCTCGGGGAGGCTGCGTGTGCTGGAGGAGCAGTGCTATGCCTGGAGGCAGAAGGAGGCCCTGCTGTACTCTGTGATGATCTCTGCTTGCCTCTTCAACACGTGGCTCTGGCTTAGAAGATGACAGCCCGTGCCCAATCTCCCCTGCTTGCCCTGGCAGAGCGGGTGAGGGCAGGCAGAGGAGCATTTCTCGTGTACTTGCCAGCAGTGAAAGTTTTTTTCTTGACTAGGACTGCTTTTTGCACTGTGGGCCCTGAAGAATCTGTGTCCTTCATGCCTTGATGACAGTGGAGGTGTGAGAAGCTGCTGCCAAGAGCTGAGGTCTCCCAGTAACTTGGTGGCTGACACAGGAGCTGTCTGTTCTGTGCAGTTGCCCTCAGGCTGCCAGAGGAGATGCAAACCTGAGGTGTTGGGTGTTTGTGGACCTGGGATCCCGTTCCAGTCATAGCCTATGGTCCAATCCCCTGGCCACATCCCGCCTTGGAGATCTCAACTCTGACCCCATAAAAGTTCTCAGCCAACTGCTGTGGTCAATTCCTCATCTTCTGTAGAGTGGCTGAGTGTTTCTAAAACTTCTGCTGGGTTTTCTTTCCTTGTGCAGCTGCTGTTTGGTGGAGGTGATACTGCCAGGTCTCCTGTGCCACAACCCCTCCTCCAGGAGCTGGAGGGGCCAGGAGCCCCCATCCCTGCAGCCACAGCAGGTTTGCAGATGTTCAGATCCTAAGTGACTGTAAGAGCCTTGCTGACATCTGGGCTTACCCAGGGGCTCAGTTCTTTCCCAGAGAGATTTACATGGGAAACCTCCCCATGGTGGGTCTGTGGGTTTTAAAACCTCATACCAACAGCAATAGCACCAGACAGGTCAAGGAAAATAGGTATTTGTTACACTCCCTGTGGCAGAGGGGAGTGAGGGAGTGTCTCTCCCAGGTCTTGCTGCCAAGCTGTAACTTCAGTGATGGTGCAAGAACATGGGTGAGGGACATTCCTGACCAGGATGCTCTTTAGCCATAAACAAGCTCAGTCCAACAGCTTTTCTGTTTTTTTTTTTCCTTCTCTAGAATTTAGTAACACTTGATTCTGAGGTGACTTTGAGATGTTTTTGGTGGTTCATCCAGCACATCTGCTGGAGTTGTGCATGCAGGCCCTGGGGGCAGGTTTTGGCAAGGCTTAACAGGACCTCTCTGTGTCACCTATACCTAATTATAGCTGGATCTACATGTCATCCAGATGTCCCAATAGCTTATTTACAGACATCAGTGCTCGGGTGTTTTCTGCTTGACACCACATCAAGCGTCTGTGACTGTAAAACTGGCAGCTGGACAGTGACTAATAAATAACTGTCCCAAAGTAATTGCAGGTCTGAACCTGTGGCTGATTGCTGAGCTGAGCAGAGCACTGGGATTTATTGCAGGTGAGAGCCAGGGTGGTGTGGTGGGCTCGGTGTGCTGTGCTGTGGCAGGGGGGATGTGCAGGATGGGTGGCCCAGGAATGGGGTCAGGGTCACCAGAGGACCTTACACAACTGTTATGTATGAGGGGGTGTGAGTGGTGCCAGGTAATTAGGTGAATTGTCTGCTTTCTCTCCTTTGAGAGGTGTTAATGTGTTTTGGAGGAAGCTTGTGTTTGGGGTTTATTTTAAGCTGTATTTTAGGGTGAGAAGGGATGACTTTGGGTGGGGACACCACCTTCAAAGTGTGGCTTGAAGGTGTTTGGAGGAGAGGTGGTCAAACTGGATGTGTTCTCGTGGGCTAGTTACTGGCAGCTTGTGGAAGATATAACATGACTTCTATATAAGACATAAATTCTGGTGTAAATCTGGAAACACTGATTGCAAAATGCGTATTTTAATAAACTCTGTGTGTTCTGGACATATTTATTTTCTGTGGAGTCTGATCCTGATGTCCCAGCAAGTGGGAACAGATAAGGTTTATTCCTTGGCAACAGGACTGCGACCTGCTCGTGGGTGTCTCAGCCCCAGCTGCCCTGGCTGAGGGGGAATCTTGAGGAGAAAAGCTTCTGGTTAATGCTGTCCCTGTTAAGAGTCTGATGCTTTTATTTACTTTCTTCTCTTCCTTGCCTCCTCCTGCTGACTGCTTCGTCCCAAGGCAGCACACGTGGCAGGGCTGGGCGTCCCCAAGGGCCACTGCCACAACGACTTGCACAGCAAATAAAGTGTTTTGTGCACGATGGTGCTCGAGGGAGCAGCTCCTGGAGTTCCCATGTTCCTTTTGGAACAGCTGCAGGCAGGGAGCAAAAAGAGAGTTGGAAGGGGGACATGTTGCTGCCAGATTGTTGCTGACAGGTGAGCTGTCACCTGGAGTCCGTGATGTGGGGACAAGAGCAGTGTGACATCCTGTGCTGCTGGGTGCTCACCCAAAAACCACAGCCCCAGCCAAATGAGAAATTCTGTTTCTTCCTTTGGACTCCCTGCTGCCTGGGTGCTCAGTGAAATTGGAGGCTTTGAAGGGGAAAGTAAAAGGTAAACCTTTGATAGCAAAGATGAAAGAGACTCCTGGTGCCGGTGCTTTCAGATCAGCCCTGCACAAGGTGCAGGACTCCATGTGCCCATCAGGGATGGATCCAGCCTCAGCCACGGCAAATGGTTACACCCTGGAGGGAGAGGATAAAAACTGGCCTCTTACTTATTGCCTTGGGCATGCAGATTTTTTGCTAACTGGATATTAGAATGACTTTCTGAGCAAAATAGGAGGGCAGAAACTGGTGAAAGGTGCATTTCATGATCACCTTCAAACTCTGCAGCTCTCTTTGATGGGACTCCAGAGCAGCACTTCTGGTCCCCTGCTCTGCCAGCAGGAGAAGAGGTAAGTGGATGTGAGGGTGTTAAAATGTCTCTACTTTTTCCAGTTTTCCATCCAACAGTAGCTGTGGCACAGCCTCTGAAGCAGGGAAATAATCACCATCTTTGCTTTTCCCCAGGGCAGGGGGCTGGGAGAGGAGTGGGAGCAGAACTTTGGTGCAATCCAGGTGCATCCCCTGGTGAGGCAGGACCTGAGCCCACCTGGGGGTGCTGGCTGTGCCTGTCCCTGGGTGCACAGTGAGGACTGGGCACAGAGCTGCTCAGGATGGCTGTGATCTCCAGCTGGGCACTGTCCTGCAGTTCCTGGGGTCCCTCCAGCCCAGAGGAGGTGATGGGTGGAGGGAGAAGGGAACACGTGCATAGGGAAATGGAGCATCCCCGAGCAGCACATTTCCCTCCTCCCCTTTCATCCCCAGACACAAGGCTGGCTGCTGTCAGTGCCAGCTCCCCTGGAGGAGCTCTCAGGGCATGGAGGATGCTCAGGGGACGAGCAGGGCGGTGACAGACACAGGGGGGTGTGCACTGTCCCCGCTGCCACCGCCGGGCACCTCTGCTTCTTCTGCCCTGGCTTGGTGTTGGAAAAGCTCCGAAGGCAGCCCGAGAAGCTCCCGAGGCAGGGATGCTCCCCAGCCAGCCCTGCCAGCCCGCCTGAGGCAGCAGCACAGCGCTCCAGGCTGCGGGGGACGCCGGGCTCGTAAGTGGACGCTGGTGGCTTCCCGGGGGTGGCAGCGATGGCCCAGGGAGGTGGGACAGGAAAGGAGGGACAGGCAGGACAAGGCAGGAGTGGGGGAAGTAAGGGAAGAATGGGGTAGGCAAGGCAAGGAAAGGCAAGGGAGGAGTGCGGAGGCAAGGCAGGGGTAGAAAAGGAAAAGCAAGGGAGGGTGGAAAAAACAAGGAAAAACAAAGGAGGGTAGAAAAGGCAAGGGAGGGATAAGAAATACAAGGCAAGTAAAGGTAAGGGAGGGTAGAAAAGGCCAGGCAAGGCAGCACAAGGCAAGGGAGGGGAGGGGTAGGAAGGACAAGGCAAGGAAGGGGAAAGCAAGCATGGTAAAGGAGGGGTTGGACTGGGAAAGGCAAGGCAAGGGAGGGCAGGGAAAGGCAGGGAAAAGGAGGAGTACACAATGGGAAGGGGAGGGCCAGGCAAGGCCAGGCAGCAGAAGACAGGGAGAGTAGGAAAGGCAAATGAGGGGTAGGCAAAACCAGGGAAGGGAAGGAAAACGAAGTGTTCCTCTGGCAATGGATGAGGAGTCTGCACGATGAGGAGAGCATCTTTCATGGCCCCAGGCAGCTGTGGGATCTCTGGGAGAGAACAAAATGCCCTGCAGGACTCCTCATGGAGCCATGGGAGTCATGGTGTAGCCCATGCTGTGGTATTTGACCCTCTCTTCCCATGCTGTGCTGCATTTCTGTGTCCAAGCCATGTGATGTGTCCTGCACGTGTTTTCTTGTGGCTGTTTTGTGCTTTTTTGCAGGTGCCTGGGTGTGTGCCCGTGGTCTCCTCACACTGAGGATGCCAGTGGAGAGCAATGGTCTGCACAGCTCCCCAGCCAACCACCAGCCCTGGGGGGACACGGGGGGGACAGGGCTCAGCACCAGCAGGTCAGGCTGGTCCTGCTTTGGTTCAGGGGGGCTGTGATGCCCAATCTCTGCTGCCAGCTTGCTGCAGTGTGCCTGGCTGTGGCAGTGCCATGGTGGCACAGCGTGGATGTGATCCCCCCTTTTCCCCACTGCAGGACCTGCTCAGCCCAGGATGGCACCACCTCAGAGCTGCAGAGAGGAGCCAGCCTGGATGGGGAGCAGGGGGCTGACCACGCTTTCCAGGGCCAGGGAGCCTTGGCCAGGTACCTGTGTGTGCCACTGGCATGGGGTGAGCCTTCTGTGCCTGGCCTTGACACTGGGGCCTTCTGTGGGGTCAGGATCCCCTTCTGCTGTAAGGAATCCATGGGATGCAGGGATGAGTGTCTGTGAATGCTGCTCTTTGTGCCCCAGTGTCCATGGAGAGGGTTTTGGTAGGGGATGGCTTCACCCCCACTGGGCTCAGAGGCTCCTTTCCCTGCAGGCAGCCTCCCTCTGCCTCAGTCACCCACAGATTCCTCATATTCCTGTGGGAATGACAGAAGGACTGGGGTAGAATTGTGGAACTCTATCAGGGTGGTGTCTATTGCTTGTATATTTTTGGTCCCACATCATCACTAAACAGGGTCAAAAAGAATTTGTAGTACTTGTGAGGGAGCTGCAAGAGTTTTCCTCTCAGCTGTAGCTCCCCTGATGGCTCTAAAGCTTTTGCTTTGTCCTTGCTCTGTTTACAACTCCTGGCTCTGCCTCTCTCCCCTGTCCAGGATAGTCCGGCTGGTGCTGGTGCTCAGGGACTGGGCCAACAAGAGCCTGCACGAGGAGCAGCAGAGGCCAGACCCCTTCCTGGAGCGTTTCCAGGGCCCTGAGCTCCTGACAGTGGCTGCAGGTGCTGGGGATGAACTTGAGGATGAGGAGACTGAGAAGTTAAACAAAAAGTAGGGTCCTTTTCCTTGGCTGGGGTTCAGCTGTGCATGGAGCTCGGGGGCTCCCCATGGGGATGGTGATGGGGATGGGAAGGAAGGAAGGAAGTGGGATGGAGTGGTGGGAAGGGTCCCTCCTGCCCTCCCCAGCCCCTCTTGTGGCAGCCAGCCTGGCTCTGCTGGGCTGTTTTGCTGACACACAGGACCTGGTGGTGTGTCCCTGTGGAAAAGAACCGGCCTGTCCCTCAGCCATAGGATCTTCTCCCTCCTGGTTCATGCCCTGGTGGAAAACACATCAGACCTCCTCAATTTCATACCAGTCCCACACTAGGGCTGTTTTTGGAGCCAGCCCTGGGTCTGTAATAATATGCACCTGCAGCTTGTGCATATGAGGGGCTGGACACAACCAAGGATGCAGGACTTCACCCAGCAACCAATGCATCCCACCCAGGAGCCACAGACCTGTGGATTTGCCAGTCTCATTCATCATCTGCAGGATGAAGGGAGTGTTTGCTGCCTGTGCCCCCACAAAGAGCAGCTTTCTGAAAAGGCTCTTTCAAATCCAGCCCTTTCATCTCCTCAGCTCACACTCCTGGTGAGAAGCAATAACCTGGCTTTTCTTCTGCTGGCTAATTAGAGGGCAAAGCTCACAGACTACTCTGGACCCTACCATTATACATGGTAATTAAAACACCAAGAAATAATTGTTTTCTGTAGGAGAAAAATAATCTGAGCCTTGTATCTGGCTCTTTACTAGTAATGGAAGAAAATACTGTTCTGCCCCATGGGGTTAAGGAGAGCTTGTTCATGACTAGAAGGAGCTGAAGTGTTCTGTGGAAGGCTGCTCAGTGCCAGTGAGTTCTGGGGATGCAGTGGGAGCTTCTGGGGTTTTGTAGATCCTCAGCTCCAGGTAGGAAGAGCCCCAAATCTGATAATCCCACATGTGAGCTGCTGCTCATGGCTGTGACAGGCTCCACAGCTCCAAGCCTGAGTGCAAAGCCTTTGGGAAGAGGCAGGTGATTATTCCCTCTTCCTGGTTCTGCTGTCAGTGATTCTGGCCACCTGTCACAGCAGCACTGGTGATTTAAAGCTGAAATTACCAACATCATTAACAGCATTGTTGAGGTTATTAGTGGTTGTGGATGCTACAACTCTCTGGGCTGTCTGCAGGTGAGTCAGAGCTTCCCCTGTGGCAGTGCTGGATGTCCTAGGGAGCAGAGTCCCTTTCTCAAAAAAAAAAAAAAAAGTTCAAGTCGCACTTTCTGGTTAAAAATAAGCCCTTTTAATGGGGAGCCTGGACCATTGCTTGTCTGTGGGTGTACAGAGGGTGAACATGAGGGACTGGGGCTGGCTTTGTGCTGAGTGCCAGTCCCCACACTCCAGGCACTGGCTGCTCCAGGGAAAGGAGACTTTCAGGCAGAGGCTCTGCCTTTGAAGCTGCCAGAAATAATGGGGTGGGCATGGGGAATCTGTTGGCAAGTGGGTTGTTTATTTTCCTGTCACTGGAGGGAGTTTTGCTTGTTCAAAAGCTGGGAGGGAGGGAAGGAGAGAGAGGGTGTTTTGCCCCACCAGGCTGCAGCAGCTATAAGCCTATCAGCCCAGCCACAGAGTTTCTCTTCCCCAGTGAATCTGGCAACTGGAGCACACACTTCTTATCTCAGAGTCCCAGGACGAGCAGGATCAAACACTTGGGAGCAGTTCAAAGGCTGGAGGCCGGGCTGTGCAGACTGCAGGAGGCACAGGAGGCAGCCCTGCCGTGCCAGCTGCCCCGGGGCCACTGCTCTGGGGCTTGGGCAGCCCCTCCTGGTGCTGCCACTGATCTGCAGCACACTTCCCTTCCTGCTCCAATTAATCTTCAGATCTGCCTGGCACTGGTCCCTTCCTCACCTGGGAGAGGCAATGTCATGTCACGTCACGAGAACTTTTCTGATCACCCTCTTCCATACATCTGTTCCTGGCTGTGCCACTGGGCTGCTGTGTCATCTGGGCCACCTGCTTTGCCTTACCATGCCACAGTTTCCTCTTTTGCTGTATTCTCAGCTCAGTTTTAGGGATAAAGGAGCTCAAATAGTGCTGGGATTCGTTTTGATGTACAGACTGGCACACAAGCTGCAGCTCTGTTTGAGGCAGTGTGGTGCAAGGCATGAAGGATGTGGTTCAGATTGTTCATTCCAGCCCTGTTGCCCACATACACTGCCAGCTCTGACTTTTCTCTCTGCTTCCAGGAGGAAATGGCAGTTCTTTGTGGTGGACCCTGCAGGTGACTGGTATTACCACTGGCTGGCTGTGATTGCAGTTCCTGTCCTCTACAACTGGTGCTTGCTCGTAGCCAGGTGAGCTGGGAGGCTGTGAGGTTCCTGCCTGCTCTGACCCTCCTGATCACCTGGCTGTTGTGGCTCAACCAGGATCAAACTGGGGCTGGTGGGCACTGGGAGGAAAGAGACCCTCCATTATCACTGTGAATTCACAGTGGTGAGTTCCAGCTGTCAGGTGGAAAGGACCATGGTTTCAGGGTCATTTTGGAGGTGGTTTCAAGATGTTACTTACCTACATCAAGGGCGGGCAGATTTTTCAGAGCAGGGAATTTTAATTCCTAGAAGAGGATTGCCCAGTGGCCAAGCTCTGTTGCAAAGTTGGGTGCCTCAGGATCAGCTGTAATAATTAGAGAAGTTGGGGGGATTTGTTGTCTCACACCCTGTTTGATGACCTTCCTCCAGGGCTTGCTTCACTGACCTGCAAAAGACCTATTTTGTGCTGTGGCTGGTGTTAGATTACATCTCAGATGCTCTGTATCTTGGGGACACAGTGATCCGCCTGCACACAGGTGAGCAGGACCAGCATCCTGGCTTTCCTTTAATCCCTTAAAAGTGGAGATGAGCTGCAAGGGACAGGCCTAATCCACAGTTCCATTAGAAGGAGGGTTTTGCCTACCTTGGCGTTCACCAGTGCGAAGCAGTCTCCAGAGAAAGAATCTAATTAGAAGATCTGAGAAATAGAGCAAGTTTCAATATGAAAGATTAATCATCCCAGCTTTCAACTTCACCTTTGAATAATTGTACAAAATTACCTGCATTACTATTAGTATTCGGGCATAGTTGAAGGTCTGTATCTCTGATTTTGCATCAGTTCAGCTAATGAATTATCTGCATGGAAAAATGGTAGAATTTAATGTTCTCGGAAGGCAGCACTTGGCTGTACGTTTGCTGACAGAACTGCAATAATCCATGATCTGGAGGATGGAAACCTTTGTGCTCCTTTTTCTTCATGGCTAAAGACTAAATCCCCAAGTTGTATTTTAGGGTGGCTTTTGCCAGATGAAGGTCTTGAGTGATAACAAACTGAGCAGAGCAGGAACTGGTAATATTTGAGTGACCCTGTGTATTTATGTGCACAAATCCTTGGCATACCATAGATTATTGCTCAGGTGCACACAAAACCTGCAGAAAAGTCAAACTTCATCCAAGATAATCCTGTAATTTGCTTCTCTTTAGGATTCTTGGAACAGGGCCTCTTGGTTAAGGACCCAACAAAATTACGGGATAACTACATCCACACGCTCCAGTTCAAGCTGGATGTTCTCTCCACCCTGCCCACAGACCTGGCCTATTTTTTGGTGGGATTGCACTGCCCTGAGCTGCGTTTCAACAGGCTGCTGCGCTTCTCCCGCATGTTTGAGTTCTTCGACAGGACCGAGACCAGAACCAGCCACCCCAACATCTTCCGCATCTGCAACTTGGTTCTTTACATCCTGGTCATCATCCACTGGAATGCCTGCATTTACTACGCCATCTCCAAGGCCATAGGCTTCGGGGAGGACAGCTGGGTCTATCCCAACGTCACAGACCCTGAGTACGGCTACCTGACCCGGGAGTACGTCTACTGCCTTTACTGGTCCACGCTGACCCTGACCACCATCGGGGAGACCCCTCCCCCTGTGCGGGATGAGGAGTACCTCTTTGTGATCTTCGATTTCCTCATCGGCGTCCTCATCTTTGCCACCATCGTGGGCAACGTGGGGTCCATGATATCCAACATGAACGCCACCAGGGCGGAGTTCCAGGCCAAAATTGATGCCGTCAAGCACTACATGCAGTTCCGCCAGGTGAGCAAAGACTTGGAAACCAAAGTCATCAAGTGGTTCGACTACCTGTGGACCAACAAGAAGGCAGTAGACGAACGGGAGGTCCTCAAGAACCTCCCTGATAAGTTAAGGGCAGAGATTGCCATCAATGTTCACCTGGAGACGCTGAAGAAGGTGAGGATTTTCCAGAACTGCGAGGCAGGGCTGCTGGTGGAGCTGGTGCTGAAGCTTCACCCCCAGGTGTTCAGCCCCGGGGATTACGTGTGCCGGAAAGGGGACATCGGGAAGGAGATGTACATCATCAAGGAGGGCAAGCTGGCCGTGGTGGCGGATGATGGGATGACACAGTATGCTTTGCTCACTGCAGGGGGCTGCTTTGGTGAGATCAGCATCCTCAACATCAAAGGGAGCAAAATGGGCAACAGGCGCACAGCCAACATCTGCAGCTTGGGCTACTCTGATCTCTTCTGCCTGTCAAAGGAAGATCTCATGGAAGCAGTCACAGAGTACCCTGATGCCAAAAGGATCTTGGAGGAGCGTGGCAGGGAGATCCTAACCAAGGAAGGGCTGCTGGATGAGTCAGCTGCAGAGGAAAGCACAGAAGGGAAGAGCATGGAGGAGAGGCTGGACAGGGTGGCCTTGAACCTGGACACGCTGCACACCCGCTTTGGCCGGCTCCTGGCTGAGTACAATGATGCCCAGATGAAGCTCAAGCAGCGCATCAGTGCTCTGGAGTCCAAGATGAGGCAGGAGGAACTGGAGGATTTCTTCTCTGATAGCTCGGACAGTCTGTTTGAGGATGAGGAGAAAGCTTTACCTGGTGGGATGCAGTGAGGGGGAATAGAGTCAGCTGGATGATGTCTGACCTTGTATTGAGGCAGTGTTTGCTGTTTCACAAGGCAGACCCTGTGGCTGCCTTGCCAGGACCTTTTCTCAGGTTTTGCTGGCACTGCTTGGATGGCAGCCCCTGAAGTGGCTCCAAATCAGGGGATTGTCCTGGCTCCTCCTCTGACCTGTCACTTTTTTCATTGCCTTTTGGGTTCAGCCTTTATAACTCACTTCAGGTAATCAATCCTCAGTGAGTGTCTGCAAACACTGCCAGGCTGCACCCAGAAACTCTTCACCCACAAGATCCCCAAACTCAGCCAAGACAGGCCAAACTGTGCCTCTGGCACCTGCAAACGGAGAGGCTTGTCTGGGTCACTGTCACTGCCCTGGCCACCATGCTGGCTGAGGCTGGGCACTGAGCTGGCAGGACCTGCAGCTCCTGCCTCCTGCCTGCCTGTCTCTCCTGTTATTTGGTGCTGTCAAGGGGCACCTGGTGCAGGTGGTTTGGTGCCCTGAGCACTGCACCTTCCTGGGGACAGCGTTCCCAAGCCCTCCTACTGTGGAAGCAGCGTGATTCCTGTGCAATGCAGAGGTGCAGTGCTGGCAGTGCTACGAGCAGGAGTCAGAGAGAGAGTGTCTCTCCCTTCTATCTAATGACAGCCACATGTGCCAGGAGAAGTTTGACTGAAATGACATGTTTTTAAGGAACAAAGACATGGTGGTAGCCAACTGTGCCCATATTTGCTTTGCTGTGGGTAGCTCAGAGAGAGCGCAGAACACATTTATTTTCTTAGGCAGGGGGTTTTCTTGTACTCAGTGGGAGTTTTGGGGCTTTGCAGGCTGCAAAGGCCCCTGCCTTCTGGAGGAGAGATGAGTGGCAGAGTCACAAGGACACATGTGAGAGTGGAAACGTGGCACCACTGCCAGTGCCAGCAAAGCTCTGCCGGGCTGTGCTGCAGCCCTGGGGGCTCTATGGTGTGAGCAGCTTGATGGGGAGGGGACAGTGCAGGAACAGCCCCCAAAACCCTGCAAGCAGCAGCAGCACCAGTGCAAGCAGCAGTGTCACACACACCTCAGAGCACAGGGCAGGGGCTGGGACTGGAGGATGACACCTCATTTTTGGCTCTGGGCATGTGGGGTGGGCTTGGGCTGATTTCCAAACAGGGGGATATTTGGTGGAGAAAGGAATTCATGTTCTGGTTCAAATTGAGCCGAGAATTTGGCTAAAATGATGGGAGGACACATGGGGAAATATTAACCCAGAAGGCTTCATAGTGGAAAACTGAGGGTATTTCCTTTGTTCTTTCCTTCCCTCCAATCTAAAACTGCCTCTCTGCATTTCATATGAACATTTTCCATTTAAAAATAATGGCCTTGCTTTTTGGGATTTTGGGGGTAGAAATGTTTACATTACCAAAATTAGAATTTGGGGTAAAAATAAAAGTTTTTCGTCATCTCTGGATTAAACTGTAGCTCTTCTGGGTTTGGTGGTTTTTTCCCTTTTATGATCAAGATGCTCTTGGCTGAAGTCGGTGTAGTTGCAGGTCTGCTACTCCTTATAATGCCACGAGCTGCAGCTCCCATTTCCCCCTTTCCTGGGGGTATCCATCATGGATTTGCAGCTGGCTCTTGCGGAGCCCGTTCCATCCCTCTCTGCCCGTTCCATCCCTCTCTGCCCGTTTTCCCCGTTCCCCATCCCGGCGCGGCGGGGCGGCTGCGGGTGCGGCGGGNGACATCCCCGTGATGGAGGGGGGCCCCTCAGTGTGACATCCCCGTGATGGAGGGGAGGACACTCAGTGCGACATCCCTTAAGGGATGGGGGACACTCAATGCGACATCCACTGAGGGAGGGAGGACCCTCAGTGTTACATCCCCGTGATGGAGGGGAGGACACTCAGTGTGACATCCCCTGAGGGAGGGGGGACACTCATTGTGACATCCCCTGAGGGAGGGGGGGACATTTAGTGCGACATCCCCGTGATGGAGTGGGGACCCTCATTGCGACATCCCCGCGCAGGAAGGGGGACCCTCAGTGCGACATCCTGTGGGAGACTCTGTGCGTGGCTCTCCTTGCGGGACTGTCTTTGCGACCGGGACGCTCCATGCGGGTCTGTGCGGGACCCTCCTTGAGAGCGGGTGGGACTCTGCATGCGTGACCCTCTGTGCGGGCTCTCAGCCCGTCGGGACGGAGAGCCAAGCCTTTGGCAACGCCACCACGAGTGTTTCCCGATGTCCCTTCCACCGCAGCTGCGCCCCGACCCGCGCCCAGCGCCGGGGACTCTGCCTCATCCGTGCCCCTGCCCGGCAGCGCCTGCCCGGGTCGGGAGCTGCTGGCGGCTCAGGGAGGTCTGCCTTGCTCCCGGGGATGGGGAGAAAAACCAATCAAGCCCCCTCCCTCCCTCAGTTTTAATCCCAGATAATAATGCACTCGGGAAATTTTAAGCCTTCAGACAAATGACCCCAGGGGATGGCTTTGTGAATTCAGAGCAGATCCCGCTTGTTTCCTCAAGGCAGCAAGCCAGGAAATCATGGATTGATGAACCGCTTGACGGGCCTGCTAATGAAATTAGCAGCAGCTCCATGAATTTTTTTCAGTGAGCAGGACAGGCAGATGTTGGCAGGAAGCACACACAGTGGCACAGCTGCACTTGCAGGCTGCCTGAATTCCCGGCAGAACGGACATGGGGCTCAGCAGATCCAGCCCTGGCTGCTGCCCATTTTACAGGTGGTTTCCCTAAGGCTCTCCTGGAGATGGGGAGCAGAGAGCTGCCAAAGACATCCAGGAGGAAAATCCTGCTGTAAGGTTCTGCTCAGCACCCTGCAGAAACGTGCCCATGTGCCACAATGCACTGAGCTGCCTTGTCCATGTATTATTAATAATTTCCTTCTTTTAGCTCTCTCCAAAGATACATCCCCTGTTGTACAGAGGATTTTCTCAGCTGTGTGTCGTGGATGGGAGATGTCAAATATGGAGCAAATACATTGGGAGAGGTCATGCCAGGGGGAAACACGTACATCACCAGGCAGCCACCCATCAGACCAGGGAAGCCCCCTGACAGCTGCAGCAGATGTAACAGATGCTTTCTTCTATCAAAGGATGCATGTTCAGACCTGGCCTGCCTGTACCAGAGCTGCAGGAAAAGGCCTGGGATGCTCAGGTGAATCAACCACGACTGTGCCACACTGGGTTTCCCTCCCCTCTGAGCATCGCTTCCAGGAATGAAATGATTGTCGCTGGATGATACCCAGAAAAAGCTCTCATCGACCTCTGGGAAGTGCAAGTACCCATTTCACAGCTGGGGAAAATGGAGAGAGCCTGCCAGGCCACAACAGTGATAACGCAACGGTGATTGCTGCCTCCCAGCTGCCTGCTTCTTGTTTTTCTTGAGGTATTCACGAAGAGGCCATTTTGGTGGCAGTGAGTGAGCCCCAAAATAACCTCTGCTTAGGCTGTGGGCAGCAGGGCTGCAGCACAGGAAACCATCTGGCTTTGCCCATTCTCCAGAGCTAAGTTAGGTCAGCAAGCTGCAAACAAGGGTGGTGTGAGCTTGGACCAGTGGATTTAGGGATTGCAGAGAGGGTCTGGCTCTGAGCCCAGGGTCTGGCATGAAGCCTGAAGCACAGCAGGCTCAACCTGGTGAGAAGATCTGTGTGCCAGGGGATGGTGTGAAGTGCAGGGGCAAGCTCCAATCTTGTTCTGTCGTCCTGACCACTCCGTGTCTCTCTTCTGGGCTGGTTGGACCCAAATCTCTTGAAAATCAGGAGAGTTTGGAGGCAACTCCAAACCATCACAGGCCCATTTCAGAGCTCCTAGACAGCTTTTCTTCCCCCAGCTCCTGCCTCCTCTGCACACAAGGGAACCAGGACTGCTGCTGGGGCTGGTGCTGCTATCCCAGGAGTGAGGCACTGAATGCAGAGGGCTGCTGCAAGTGAGATTCCAACCTGTTCTCAAGGGGCTGGCATGTGGAGGTGGTGTAGAAGGTCACCAGCCTCCCATGCAGCTGTTTCCTGGAGGAGGAAATATCTTGCTCAGGCTCCTTTGGATTCTGAAATCAAAGCACTGCCTGCTTCTCCTGCAGGTAGGAGTGAGGTTCCAAAGGAAGGGCTCTGCCCTCAGCTTGTTCTCCCGGCCCACAGGGGGTGCTGGATGTGCTGCCCTCGGGAAATGGCTGGAGAAAGCAGGAGCTGCTGCCAGAGTACTGGTGGTGCTGGGCAATGCTGGGCAATCTGTGTTTTCTTTGCAGCCCCTGGTGAGTATTAGAGGACCTTTCTTAGGTGTGGTCTCCCCTTCAGAGGGCAAGATTGGTGCTGAGCACCCAGCACGTCCCAGTTTTGTCCTGTTCAACCAAAGTCCTCTATCACCCCATCTTCATGTGGGGTCCCAGTGGTGTGGGGACTGTCACCATCCCCACGAGCACATCTCCCTGCTGTGAGCAGCAGAACCAAAGTGGATGAAGGCTGCACCCCTCTTGTACCCACAGGAGGCTGCAGACCTGCACACCATGCAGGTCCAGGCCAGCCTGTCTGTGAGCTCCTGTGCTGACTGCTGGCTCACTCCCCTCCTCCTCTCCTGTTCAAAGTACCAGGGTGCTGCCTCCTTCTTGGGTAAACAAGCAGAAGTACCTGTTCCTTCCTGAATCCAAGCATGTGTTGCCATGACAGCAGCTCAGGGTGATGGGTGAGCAGGAGGTGAAGCCATCCCAACCATCTCCCTTGGAGGGATGGAATGGAAGATCCTGGGATGTCTTCCCAACAGCCCTTCTCCCCCTGATCCACCAGTCTGGGGCTTCTGAGGGTGAAGGCTTCTCTGTCCCATCATGGGTCTCTCTCTGGTGATCTCCTCAGGCCAGCCCTGCTTGTTCCTAAATGTTGCCTTTGGTCCTGGCCACATGTACATTATATCTGCTGGACTGGAGAGTGGAGGGGAAATACAGGAGAGGATTTAGGTTTATCCTTCTTGGAGCCAGGTAAAGTCTGTCACAGAGAGTGAATCCCTCTGCCTGCTTGCCTAGCTGGATTACCTGCAGTTGTAGCAGGATCTTTGATCTCCTCCAGCGCTGTGATCCCCAGGTGTGGTGTGGGATGGGGGCAGGGGTGCTGTGGAGTGGCCACTGGCCCTCTCTGTGTCTGGCTGTGCTCTGGGAAGAACTGCCTGGCTGCTTGGCAGGACAGGATGGTCTGCAATGACTTGGGTGGAGCAGGCTGCTCGCTGGGGAATGCAGGACAGGGAGCAGAGCAGAAGGAGCCTGAGCTATGCCTGCAGTCCCCACAGAGCTCAGAGGAAGCACTGATAACACCTCAGGCAGAGGATGGAAATCCGCCCAGGCTCCATGCCCACAATGTGGGTGCTAACCTCACTGAGGAGACTGCCAGGGCAGTTAAAAATGAGAAGGTACTTTGTCACTTCTCTGAGAAGCTTTTGGAGTATATTCAGAGCAGAAGTCCTTTCCTGCAGGTTCCTCTTTGCTTCTAAGTAAGTGCTCAGATGGGGAGGATGCACTTGGGGACTCTGCTCCCTTCGTACTCCAGGCCGTGGTGGAATCTGCTTGCTGTGTGAGGTCAGAGGGAAAGGGAGCAAGCTTTCAGCCAGAGTTTTGGCTCTTTTATGATCCCATGAAGACAGCTGATGGTAGCTGTCAACACAGAGGGATGGGGAGATGATGGGATGGGTAATGAAGAGCAAGAAGAGAGCGACAGTTTCTTACATCATGAGTGGCTGTGGATGCTTCTGAGTGTGTTCCCAGCTCTGTCTCTGGCACAGCATTGTCAGGATACTCCTCACTTGGCTTGTCTCTTGAGATGCAAAGTTTTTACCCTTGTGGGAACTGAGAATTCAGCAGCCACCTTCCCCTCCAGACAGACCCACGCTGGCCAGGCTTAGGCAACCACACTCCTGTCTTGTCATAAGCATCTTCCTCTTCACAGAATTGTAGAATGGCCTGGGTTGACCTTAAAGATTACCTGGTTCCAACCCTGCTGCTGTATACAGGGACACCTTCCCTTAGACCAGGTTGCTCAGAGCTCCATCCAGCCTGGACTTGAGCACTTCCAGGGATGGGGCATCCACAGCCTCTCTGGTGCCAGTGCCTCACCACCCTCACAGAAAAAAAATTCTTGCTAATAGCTAATCTAAACCCACTCTCAGTTTGAATTCATTCCCATCAACTGTCTGCTAAGAGACACCTGAGACCCTGGTGATGGCCCCCATCTTTCCCACCCCCATTTCCATGTGAGTGACAGACACTGACTTTGGTTTTAAAAACCATCTTGTGCACTGGTGTGTAGAGCAGGTGAGCTGGAAGTTGTCTGGATTTTCTGGCCCCAGGCACCCTGTGAGTCCTGCATGTACCTGAGTCACAAAGACAAACATTTCCCGTGTGTTGCTCTGCTGATGTGAAGGTCAGAGGGCTCTGCAAGCGCTGACCTTTGAGAGCCTCACTGCAGAAACACATCCTGACTGTGTTATCCCCCCATTTCTGGTCTGCCTGCTGTCAGCCAGCCTTAAAAATACATGGGACAAATCAAACGAGGATTCACGTGGAGCTGAGGGAATGGGAATCTTGGAGATTTCTCTGGTAAAGAAAAGACCCAGTGTCTTAGGGATGGTGCCTTGTAGGAGAGGGTTGTTAGAGCACAGGAGTCTTCCCCATGTAGGAATCACAGGGAGCAAGGATACACTTGACTGCAGCACTGCAGTCTTACTGTCCCCTGTTCTCTTCCAGGCTCCTCATCCCTTCCCCACCCTGACTTGGTCTGGGCAGTTCTGAATGCCACATGAATCGATAATTTTAATTAGCTGCCATTCCTCATTTCTGCTTTATTGCTTGGATAAGCAAATTAAAAGCAAGCATGCTGTGGTGAACTGTTACCTTGGGTGGGCTGTGAGCACAGGGTGTTTCTTGCCCCTGGAAGCCCTGAGATGCTGCCAGTCACTGGGACAGGGAGTCAGAGGAGCTGCAAGGGAGAGAGGAGATGGAGAAATGCCTGGCTTATTTGAGCTGCTGGGGGAAGCTGATCGAAGTCTCTACTTGAAATGAGGGACCTGGGGCTAACCAGCTCTGTGCTGGAAGCCAATCTCCTCTGCATCTTCATGGTGGGAAACCCTCTGGACTGAGAAGGTAAAGCTGTCATGGGCACACAGAGGGGCTGTGGCAGGGCTGAGCAGCCCCACACTGGGGCAGAATTTGGGGTTTTTCAGGCTGGTGTCAGTGTTCAGGGTGGTATCTGTCACATCTGTCCCCAGAAGCAGCCTGGGAAGGCTGCAGGAGGTGAGGCAGGCAGGGATGGACCCTGCATCAGGTTGGTGTGGGGCTGATCTCTTTCTTGTGGTCAGATATCCTGAACTCACCCCCTCTGGGAAGCAGGGCAGGACAAAAATGTGTTAGCCCAGCTGGGGGGTGTTATCTACCAAAAGCCAAATTCACTGTTTTATGCCAAGCCCAAAACGTATTGTTTGTCTAATTAAAAGTTTTAGCAGTATAACCAAAAATGCAATGAACGGTTGTTGTTATTATTAGTCCAGTTAAAATGCTACTAACACTGACAGCCTATTGATTGTGCAATCAATACCTAACAAATGCCATCAGCAGTGCTGCAGTTAAAGCTGCTCTGCAATCAGAGCCAGGATTTCCCCTGTGCCCCTGGCACTGGGCTCCTCCAGTGCCTTGGGGTCCAGAAGGGACAAGGAGTTATCACCCTCCTTAGCTCTTTTCCAGGAGCACTGCATCATTCACCATGAGGGTTTTTTCTTCTTCTTGGGATCCACTTGGGACAGGCTTTATGTATTTTTCAACAGGCCTCATGCTCATCTCACTCTTCACTGCAAGTTCATGTGGCATCTGACTTGACTAAATCTGTTCCCTTGCACATCCACAGGACAGCTCCTGTCCCATGCTCCTGCTGCTCCAGAGGGAGATCCTGCTCTGCTCACAAGTTTGCACTGCCATCCCTGAGATATGGGGGTCCCACACCTCTCTGCCCACATCTTCAAGACTCAGGCTCGTAATGCTGCCTCTGCAGCTTATTCTGGGGCCTTAGGGCGTTCACCCTTCCTTCCACTGATTTATATAATGATTTTGAACAACAATATGATGCTGAACTCCACAATGAGACCATTGTCCCTCCTATGTGGTCTCTGGTCCCCAGGTCCAGGTCATGTCCTGAGGTATCCCAGAGCCACCCTTCATATCCTCAGTGAAACAAATCTGTGAGCCCAGGCACACATGCCTGCCTTCCAGCACCTCAACAAAAGGAAGTGAAAATGATTACACCCAATGCTGTGTGCTGACACAACTCTTTTTGGAGCTGGTACTGCCACATGCATGGTTTTTGGTCATCCAGCTGCAGTCCCTGCTTGGGTGTTGCCCTCCAGAAGGATTGGCAGGAGGAGAAGAAGTTTCTTGTGGAGTTTCTTTGCCATTCTCGGGGCTGGAGGAAGATCCCACAGGGTCTCCTGCCAGCTCTGCAGCCAGCAGGTGACACAGGGACATGTCCTGCTCCAGACTAGGTTTTGCCATCTCCTGATGCTTTCCCCTGCCTGCTCACCTGGGACACAGAGAATCTGATTCCTCTTCAAGCTGCTGTGATCTCTGTGTATCTCACCATTATCTGGATGTTCCTAAATTTGGGGTGGTTCTGTTCCCTCTTACCTAATGTCTGCTTTGAGCCTTCCTGCTGTGCCTACCTGCATTTCCCTGGCAGTAATGTGGATTTTAAGATTTACTTCTCCTGTGCCAAGTTCTGCCTTGTGCTGGTGCTTCCTGGTTTCTGGTAGTGTGCTAGCCTTGAAGGGAAAACTCCATTAGGGGAATTAAAAATGTTGAATGTAAAACCTTGAATGTAGCTGGGAGGCAAAATGTGGTCTGACAGATCCTCTGGTTTGTCAGAGCCTCTGACTGATGGGCGCCAGTGGGCTGCTGTCTGTAAGAATGACCTTTAGGGAAAGACAAATTGAGACAAAATGTCTCATGAAAAAAACAACCAAACCAGCAGTTTATGGAAATCTTTCTACTGCAAAGCAATGGCAAAGGTTCCCTGTAAGCTGGCCTTGGCTTGATTGCTTTCTGTCAGACACAGAGAGCTTGTGCTTCCTGGGAGAGCTCAGACTGACAGACCTGTTTGCATGGAGGCTGTCACTCCTTTTCCCTTCTCCAGCCTCAGTCTTGGACCAGGAGGATGGCGAGGCTCTGCTGCTGGCAGACCTCAGCCTGAGGTGTTTCCCACCTGCTCACCAGCACAGTTTGTGCTGTCTCCTGAGCCTAGAAAATTTCTCATCTGCCACCTCCAAACCCAGCTCTGGGCTGGGCTGGGGAGTGCTCCAGTGACCCCCCAGCTGCTGATGGAGCTCTGTGCACTGACCCACTGGACTCATCCTCTGGCTCCAGCACAGGATGTTCTGCACGGCTCCTGCCACAGCAGCTCCTGACTTTGCCGTGCAGCAAAGGAGCTGTATTGATGCTGCTAATGTTCTGTGTAAATTCAGAGGAATTACCAGATGAATACTTGATGGGCTAATTAAGACTGGAGGGTGACGTGTCTGTGCCTCCTTCCTCGGTTCCCATTCTCATTCCAGGTTTTTGCCGGGCCCTATTGAATTGAATACGTACAAGGAGACCAGCTCCTTTTGAACACCCTCATTGGAACATTAACAGAACAAAACTAGAACTTGTTCCTAACACTGCTAAGATCCTCGCCCCTGGGTGCGGCCAGGGGGACACAGCTCGGCAGAACCCCGCCCTGCCTCTGTCCCGGAGCGGCTCGGAGCAGCCTGGGGGGGAGAACAGAACCAGGGAGAAAGCAGAGCGGGGTCTGGGGGAGAGACAGCTGGGGGAGAGAACAGAACAGGACGGGAACAGGACAAACTTAGGAACTCGTTCCTAACACTTAACAGAACATTAACAGAACAGACTTAGGAACTCGTTCCTAACACTGTTACAAAGCCACAGATTTCTGTGCTCCTGGTTCTGCAGGAGTGAGGCTGCAGGTTGTTTCAGCTGCTGGCTGCTGCAGCAGTTGGGTCAGACAAGAGCTGGCACTTTTGGGGAATCCTGGAAGGATTTCCCCACCCTGTGGGAGCTGCACTTGTACAGGAAAGCTGGAGGTGACTTCTGACAACATTTAACACAGCCTGAGCTCGGACAGTGTCACAGTGGTGGTGTATTGCACCACTTAATTAATGGTTTGTCTGGAGTCTGTTCTGTCTTCACTCAGAGCTAGGATTAAAAACAAAAAGGAAGTAGATTTTCTCATATTTGGGCTTGTTGTTTACTAAATCTTATCTAAAGTACAGAAAATTCAGCAACACTTCCATCTACCAGCTAGAAGTGAGCAAAATAGAGCGAGATCCAGTTAGCTACAATGTCTCTTAAAGCTAAACAGTCCAATAGAGAAATAACACCTATATTATTTATATTTTTAATCCAATAACCAAATTTCTATGATCATCAGTGCGGCACTAACTGTCCAACCAGAAACTACGACCTGAAATCGTGAAGAAAAAGGAAAAAACACAGAAAGAGGAAGAAAAGCACAGAAAGAGAGACCACCCAAATTCCTCCATCTTGTCCCATACCCATTACTATATTATAAAAACCTCAAATTTGAAACCCTTCACCATGTGAAAGCACACTCTTCTATTTAACTACACACCCGTGATTTTAACTCCATCACTCAAGTTTGGAAGGCTTCTTCAAGGCCTCAGATGAAAAGCAGTGTTCTCCAGGGGGTCAGTGCCAGAAAGCACAGAAAGCTCAAAACTCCCAGGTTTCTGGGATCCAACAGGACAGCAGGAGAGGGAAGAGTTGCTGGGACCAGTTCACTGGGGGTGAGATGTGTCTGGGAAACTGAGACTCGTGTCCTGAGGCTGTGGAGCTCTTCCACTCCAGCACATGGCAGCACTGGAGGTGCCAACAGGCTTAGAAAGGGAAAAGTGCAATAAAGATCTGTGTGCTGGCTGATGAGGGAGGAGGAGAGTCTGCCCAGAGTCTGCACAGAGTCTGGCAGAGTTTGGCTCCTCTCCCCAGTGGTGCTGCTGGAGATGGAACAAGGAGACATGCAAAGAGGGTTCTGGTGAGTGCCCATTGCTGTGCAGCCTGCTGGAGCCTGGCTGGAACATCCCTGCAGGACAGGGATGAAGCCCAGGCACCATTACCCATCCTGGCCTCAGATTTTTGTGCCTGGGAGCCAGTCAGAACACCAAGCAGGGCTGTGGGGAAACTCCTGCTTGGAAAGTGCAACCATGCACCTTCAAATGCCACCAGCTTGCAAAGAGCAGGGGAGTAATTTGAACTCTTGGTTTTGAAGCTCTGGACTGTGGTTTTACACTGGAGTACCCAGAGCATCCCATCCCTTTTCCCTTTTCTTTCCAAGAACCCAACAGGACTTCTTAAATAAGGATGTGCCCTTGCAGCCTCCCTGTTATTGTCCTTTTTCTGTAAAAACAATTTCCATTTGAATTGCTGGGACTACGATGTGGAGACAGGTTTTACTGGGGGCATGAATCTTCTTCAGTCTCCATGAATGGCTGTTTTCTCATCTCTCTCTCTTTTATGGCTTTGTCAGAAGGACAAAAAATGGTTTTTGCATCTGTGTCTTTGCATGTTGCTTGCCCAAGCAGAGGCAATGTGGTGGCTCAGGCAGAGAAATGGAGAGAGCAGCTTTTCTGCCCCTCAGCTGCTTTGGGCCGTGAGGTTCAGCCCTGAGATTTCTGAAATTTCAACTGAGATTTCTAAGGATTTTGTGACTCAGGACAATTTTGCAGTGCTGTGCCCTCATGGATAATATCCTACAGGTCAGTCTTCAGTGCAGACCCCTAAGCTTTTCTAGCAATGATTGCCCTGAGGTGGATCTGTTCCCACTGAGAGGGGTGTCAGGTTTGGCAGTTCCCTTGGCCATGTTTTCATGGAGCTGCATGTTCCCCCCTCAGCCTTTATCGCTGCTCCACCTTGTACCCTTGGTGAGTTCAGGATCTGGGGATTCCCTGAGATTTTCTGAGGCTCAGTCTCATTCAGACTGAGGCATTGGTCTCTCAGCTGTTTTTCCAGTTGCTTCCACACTCTGTGTGTGTCCCTGCTTAGCTCTGCCTGGAGGGCAGGGTGCTTTATAGTTACAAGGCATCCTTAGGAAAGCTGAGTTTCCCTTTGTGAGGGTCTCAGTCCTGCACAGTCTGGGCATCCATCAGATTCAACCCTCTGAAAAGTGGCTGTCTGCTCAGCAGTGAGGGACCTTATTTCCCTGCTCTGAGACAGAAAATCCTTCTCCTTCACCTTGTTCTGCTTGCCACAGCATGGCACACATTAAGGATAATGAGTTAACCAGCCAGGGTAAGTGATAGGGCTTTGTTCTTGGCCTCTCTTTCCCCAGTTCACCTTTCCAGACATGAAAGGTGAAAACAAAACCAGAGCAGCTCTGAGGGCACACCTTCATCCTCCCCTTTTCTCAGTCTTTTTTTTCCTCCATTCAACTGCCTTTCCTTGTTCCTTGCTATGCCGTGATCCAGCAGCCAGCACGGAGCACTGAGACTGCTGACACTGATGCCCTTATCTCCAAGGGTATGGCTGGTGTTTGGGATTCAGAGGCAGCTTTAGGACACAGTTCTGACTAATCTCCTCAGATAAGGTGTGTCACAGCAGGAGAGGCAGGGCAGAAGGTCTGACACCACAGCTCCTGTGCCTGGTTTATATTTAACTCCCTCCCAGGAGCGGTCGAGGGGATGTTCCAGCCCTGCCAAAGGGGGTTGCTTCTGGACAGAAAGCAGCTCTGTCTGCCAGGCTGCTCATGTCCCAGCTGGGTGGGCACTGCAGGCTGCCCAGCAGTTCCCTGCCTCATGTCCCTCCTCACCAGGGAAGGGGAAATATGGAAAAAAGGGGTTGAAATGAGCTGCACATTGTAAACCAGGACAGGCGTCCTGCAGTAAATCGAGTGACAGGCAGGAATAAGCACAAAAGAATGAGATGGATAGATAGGAATGAGGGATCAATAAACTGAGCCTAAAGATAGCAAGAGAGATGCACTGAGGGCTGTTGACAGAGAAATAGATGTTGGAGCCAGAAGGATCTTCGAATAAGAGAAACATCAGATGAGAGAAGGGTCATTTTAAGTGCACTTCACTGCTGGGCCAGGATTAGCCCACACAATAAGTTTTAATGCTTCTTTTTTCCTCTCCTTGTTTTAAACCCCCTGAGTGGTGGGATGGGAGCAGCTCCACTCATGCCATGGTAGAGTCAGTTCTTTGCATGTTTTGGAATAATCCTTTCTCAGGCACCACCATAGCCAGGGAAAGGCTGCTTGGAGCAATTTCATGGAGCCAGGGTGCAAAACTGCTGCCCTTACAATCTCTTGTTCAAATCTATGTGCTCTGTATTCATATATTGGATTTAAATCAACTTAGCTGCAATTGGGATCAGCTTTCCTCTGGACCCTGCCACTGCCATCTATGAGGAGTGGCAATTTTGGAAAAGGAAAAAAAGTGTAAAACAAGCAGCATTGGGGTGTTGAGGTACAGTGTCCTGGAGGACCCAGCCTGCCAGAGGGAAGTTAATGGGAGGGGATTTTGGTGGGTTAAGGAGTTAAAGCATCCAAATGTTGATCCCTGGCAGCTTGACTTGTTGCATGGGCCTGGATTTAGTTTGTTTTTCACCAAACTGGTGACCAGTGAGTTTGTTACAGAGTCCCAGTGGTGTCCTGGGATACCTGTCCTTAGGGGATGCTGCTCCCCAGGTTCCCAGCACAGCTCTCTGCCTAAAAGCCTGCTGAGTTTGAGAAAGCCTCATACTCTGGAATTGCTTTACTTCTTAAGGAGCAATGAGCAAAAGAGTTCAGCAGCTTCACAGCAGCTGTTGATTTTCTCTTGTTTTATTAATTAGGCAAGCTACTCCCCATTTCCCTCCTTCTTTGCAGGCATTTGAGTGCCTGTGAAGGCACTCAGGGCAGAGGAATTCACCCCTTGGTGGACTCCTCATGGTCCTGGCAGGTCCAGGCAGAGTGGCATCTCCCCCTGGGGTCAGTGTCCCTGCTGGCATCTCTGAAAAGCCAGGAGGACTTGGAGGGGTTCATCCTCCCTAAACCTGACCTGAAAACAGAGTGGGCCAGACACAAATCCAGAGCCTGAGGGGAGTGATTTATCTGGGGATGGCTCGGATACCAGCCCAGGAAGGTGTCTCTGCTCCATGTAAGAGCAGGGGATGGGAAGAGCTGCAAGGGGAATGAGCCTGTGCTCCCTGGGAGCTGCCTCCCTCCCCTGCCACCTCCAGCTCATCACAGCACAGCTTCCCGAGGGAGGTGTCCGTGCCCAGGGCACTTTGTTGGACAGCCTGGCAGTGATCAGCGTGCTGGAGCCATCCATCAGCCCCCATGCATATTTAATGCCCAAGTGGTGAGCAGGGCTGCAGTGGTGTTTGCTGACAGGAGAGCTGGGGAGCTCTGCCACAGCCCTTAACGGTCCTGCATTAATTATGACAGGATAAATAATTCACAGGGCTAATAACAAAGGCTTGTTTTTAATGGTTATGGAAATCCCAGCTTGCTCCTAGAAGCGGGGGTGAGAAAGCAATGTCTGGCTCTGCTTCTGAACCAGGAGGACAGCAGAGCACAGGGTGTGCTGAGGCTGCTGTGCTGGTGACATTTGGGGCAATTTGACATTTTGGGGCGATCTGTACCCCTTGCTGGCCCGTGCACAACCCAGGGACATGAGGAATCTTCCCTGCATCTGCCAAAAGTGTGTGGAAAGCCTGGGGGATGAGAGGATGAAGCATCAGGTTCTCCTGTGGGCCCAGGCACCTGTTTTCCACAAACTGAGGAGCAGTTTGGCACTCAGCTTCTTCCCCAGTGCCCTGAACACCCTGCTCAGGCTGGGACTGAACATCTGCTCCTCTCCTCCACAACCCTGCTCCTGCTTCCCCTCCCTTCTCCTTCCTGGTGCCAAAGCTTGTCTAATCCTGCAGGAAGGGTGAGGACCCTGAGCTCTACAAGGCCACTGATCCTACAGGAATCCTTCTCTGGGAGAGGCAGCTCCTGCTTAGCCCCTGCCTGGATCTCCTCTGCCTACCCTTCAGGCCATTCCTTTCTCCCTTCCATCTCCCCATAACTTGCTCTTTCACTTCCTCAGACATAAATATGGATGTTTTTGTGTGCCACTATCGTCCTTCAGCTTAAATAGCTTCCCCCCCTCCCTGGTGTTTGGCCTCCAGGTGTATTTATAGAGAAAAAATCACATCACTCTCAGTTTGCTTTATCAAGGCTGAGCAAGCTCTGTTCTACAATGCTTTTATACCATGTGTCCTCCATTCACCAGCTCACTCAGGTGCCCTTCTCTGTTCCCTTTGAACCCTCCTGAATGTGCAGAGCCTTCTGATGAGTGATCCTGGGCAAATAATTTTATTTTTCCTGCCTTGGCTTCCCTACCTATATAGAGAAGACAGTGCCCCATCCTGTGGCATGGGGTGAGTTAGGTACTATAGGAGGTAAAGGAGATTTCTCCTTCCCAGCCCAGTTCCTTGGTGTGGTCTCATTTCAGTATTCTGTGCATTTGCATCTCAACAGGAACATGAACAGCAGATATGAGTCCATCAGTCCTGTCCCAGTCCAGTGCAGCCAGCTCAGAATAGCTGAGCAATCCAAATGAGCATCCAGGGTGGGCTGCATGGTGTTAACTCACCCACACATCAGCAAACATGTCCTGACAGGAGCCTAAATCCAGGGGGAAAGGCCATGACGAAAATGTTTTCCAGTGAAAACAACAGCAGCTGGGGGCTTGTGTGGAGGCTGAAGGGGTTTCCTGAGTGTCTGAGAAGACATTTAGACCCCATAGACATTTTTCTCCTCAGGTGTTCTGTCACACTCAGCTGAGCAAAGCTTTCCTGGACTCATTGAGTCAGATAATTTTCTTCCTTGGCCCTTCCCAATGGGTGAGCCCTTGCTGGGCAGTGCAAACAGCTGCTCCTAACCCCAAGCTCCTGAGCCTGAGCCCGGCAGGTTGTGCTCCTCATTCCCCTCCCAGTGGGCTCCAAGCTGTCCCAGGCTGGCTGCTGGGCTGTGCAGCTCCATCTGCTCCTGCTGGCCCCAGACCAGCTCCAAAGCCACCAGCATGAGGTGACAAATGAGACACTGGGACGGGTCATAAACCTGCCCTGCAGGCAGCTCTGCTGGCACCTTCCCTCCAGCCTCATTCTTCCTATTTCCAGGATTCATTTTTGGCTGTTTTTGAGTCCTCCCATGTTCCTGCTTTGGTCACCATCTCCCAGGGAGCACCAGCACTAAGCCCAGAGAGGGGAAACTACTTTAATCCCTTTGCCTTTCTCTTTCAGGACAGGTATCATGTTAGCCTGGGAGGATAAACCCAGTGTGTTTTAGCCCTTTTTCTTCTGTGTCTGTGCTGTTGATTAGCTTTTCTCCCTGCTCTTGCCTTGCAGACCCATCTACTAAGATGGCACAAAGAACAGAGTGCATCTAAAAATGGATAAATAAACACTCTCAGACTGTTCCCATCCAAGACAAGAGCCATTTCAGAAGAGCCCAGGACAGCCTTGAGCACTGACTCTGTTGACACAAGAGAATGCAGCAGATTTCATGTAGAAAGTGGCTGTTTCAAGAGAGGAGTGCAGCACAGCTCAGAAGTGCTTATGTCTGAGGAGTTGATGTTTACACAGGGGAATAGCACGCTCACCTTGCTGTTAGAGCACAAAACAAATGTTTGCCCAGGTAAGTGCAGATCCCAAGCTCAGGTTTCTCTCTGGGTGTGTAGCTGTGGAGCACACACACAGGGAGGCACTGTCTGAGCGAGTGTTGCAGGTTAATTGTCCTGCTCTGGATGTCTGAGAGCAAACCAGCAGCTTCAGAGCTGCTCCCAGTCTCTCCCTGGGTCTGGCCAGCTGCATTCACATCCAAGGCTGGCTCATTTCTCATTTCTCAACAGCTAAAAACCATAGAGTGCACACTGGTGAAAAACTGCTTTTAAGACTCTTATTTGACGAATTCTCCTTCCTTCTCTTATTCTTATTCCAAGAGGACTTGGTGAAGAAAAGTCCTGATGGGTTTGCTCTCCATTCCTCTTTAATCAAGAGAACACATTTTCACACCATCAAATTCCTATCATATTTTCCCAAGCCTTTGGAGAAAGTTTTGGGGCCATCACCTGGATTTAATCACTGTTGTCCTGTGGCAATGTGGCAGCTTGGTCTTCTTTGATTTCAGCACTGGGGAGACATGGCCACATGCTTTGGTGGTTAAAAAAGACACATCCCTGTCTTCCCTACCTGCTCCTACCCATTGCTGTTTAGATCCTGCTCTTGCCATGGCAGAGAGCATCTCTGGTGACTGAGAGCTTCTCTTGTGATACTGGGGGAAGAAAAGAGCAAGAGACTGGAGAGTGGGGTTGCTCCTGGTGGGCTGGTGGATGTGTGGGGTAAGGACAGGACCCACAGCAGAGGGTCCTCCACTGCTGATGAAAGGGATCATGTTGGGACTGCTGTGACAGGGTGGACAGATTCCCCATTGCGTTACAGCCACTGTTTTAATTTCAGAGCAAGCATTTCTAGAGATCAGCTATGAGGAAATGAGGGTGGTGAGAACCTGGCACAAGGTGCCCAGAGAAGCTGTGGCTGCCCCAGCCCTGGAGGTGTCCAAGGACAGGTTGGATGGGGCTTGGAGCAACCTGGGATAGTCACAGGTGTCCTTGCCCACGGCAGGGGAATGAAATGAGATGATCTTTAAGGTCCCTTCCAACCCAAACCATTCTGTGATTCTATGATATGAGGCTGCTAACAGGAATGGAATCAGCTCTTTTCTGTCATGGGAGATAACAGGAACAAAAGGTACCAAAGAGCTCCATGAGAACTGGACGGTTCACAAAGCATCTCCTTGGTCCTCGATGTGGCATATGCTGAGTTCCTTTGGGAAGCAGCATCTTCCAGGGACTGAGAGCCTGGCTCCACTCTGCCAGAAGCCTCTCTCCTCCGTGGCAATGCCTGGGAGACATGTGGGCAGCCAGGTCAGTGTGTGTGGGCTTGTGTTGCAGCACACATTGGTAGCTGTGGGGATCAGCCTCTTGCTGAGGCTCTGAGGAGGGCTGCTGCTGTGCTTCCTGTGCTGCAGTCGTGGGCTGGTGAGGAGGAGGCAAACCAAAATATTTATACCAGAAAATGTGCACTTTTTTTTGAGCTGAAGCTTGGGCAGCATCCCAGCCCGTCCATATGGGCTTGTAGACATTGCTTACCTGATTTCTTTCTCTCTTGGGGACAGATGATGAGGCTGCTTGGTTGCAGAGGTGGAGGCAGGCAGCTCCTGTGGCCTCCATCTGTGGGTGTGGGGGCTGCAGGGGCTGTGACTGCTCTTCCCATGCCCTCTGTGCCCCCCTGACCCTGGCTGGAGCCTTTCTTGCCCAGGGAGGTGGCAGTGACCCATGTCCCCAGGCTGGGGAGAGGCTCCTGGGTTTGCTCTGTTGCTGGCTGAGTTCACATTCCCCAAGCCCTCGCTGTGAAAGCTCAACCCACTGGGCACATCTGCCATTCTGTGAGCTTTGCAAGGACCTGAGGGCTGGGCTGGAGAGCAGGCAGAGCAGTGTGTGTGCCCCCAGCACACTCTGAGCAATGGACAGACACAGAGGAGCAGCTCTGAGCGTGGGCAGAGGTTTTGCACACCTGGTACAAAGGAGGGAAAGCATCTTCTCAGCACCTGGGACGCTGCTGTGGGGCCCTCTCCTCTCTCCCATGGCTGGGACAAGGGGCACTGGTGTTCTGGGAGAATGGGTGTGTGGTTCTGCTGGTGTCACCACTGGGCAGGGTCAGCCCTGACCTGAGCCCTTCAGTGCATCCTGCACTGGGCTGCAGCAGGCTGGCAGCATCCTGACCCTCCTTGGGCTTTGGGGGAGATGCTGGGCCTCTTTGCAGAGCCTCTGGCATCATTTAACCTCCCTCCCTCCTCTCTGAGGCGTGGCTCAGCCCTGTCCAGCCCTGGAGGCACAGGCAGGAGTCAGTCCCCTGCCCAAGGAGCAGCCGCCAGTGTGGGGGGCTCATTATGTGATTACACTGTGGAAATGTGGTGTTAAATCTTCCAGCCTGTCCACTGGAGATGGTCCCTCTCATCCTCTCTCTGACAAGATTTAGGATGGTCACAGATAACTGGCTCTCACTGTGGCAGTGCCCATAAATCCTTCTGCTATCCCCTTGCTGTGGCTCCTGCTGTCCCCCACGCAGTGGCTGCTCTCGGCTCCAGCACTGGGTGATGTCCCCCTGCTCCCCTCATCCCCCCTGCTCCCCTCATCCCTGCACATCCCTCTGCCCCCAGTTCATGTGCCATTCACTGTTGTGCCCTTGATATCTCCTCCCTCCTGTTTCTCCTGCAGCAGGGTCAAACTCCAGTGCTGGCTGGACAGTTCTCCCTCCTGTGGTTTCCATTGCTCCTCCACCTTCCTCCTGATGTCCAAAGCTGAGGAATTCTCTGGTCTCACAGCTCCCATCCTGTCAGGCAGGGCATGATTCAGCCCTTTGTCACGCCTTGGGGTTTTGAATGATATCTGTTACTTTCTTTGAATCCCTAGCTCACTTTTGACAGGGTTTTGGCTCTGGCTGCCCAGTGGTATTGATCAGATTTTTTATGGAGTGAGTGTTCTTTCTGTCTTTAATTCTCATGCAAGACACATTTTTGTGGTTCAAGAGGTATGCAATTAAAACAAACTGAGAAAGAAAAAGAAAGAAAGAGAGAAATAAAGAGAAAGAAAGAAAGATAAATAAAGAGAAAGAAAGAAAGAAAGAAAGAAAGAAAGAAAGAAAGAAAGAAAGAAAGAAAGAAAGAAAGAAAGAAAGAAAGAAAGAAAGCCTCCACATAAAACCAGACCTGCTCCTGTCCTGCTCCTCTAATTGCCTGTGAGCTGAGATAGCAAATAAAAATTCTTCAAGGTTTCTTATTTAATTTTTAAGTGCATGGCTTATTGCAGACCTCTGGCCCAAAACACAAGCTGATAGAGGTTTCTTTTGGGTTATAGAGAAGACCACAATGGTTTCATCATCCTTTGAGAGCATGGTAACCCCACTCCTTTCTATTCTCTAGGAAGGGAGTAGTCTGGATTAGTGATGGGACTTTTACTGCCCCAGGCAGTGGCTCTGTGCAAAGAATATGATGGGTTTGTGTAGGGGAAGACTGGTTTCAGCTCCTGGGCCTTGGGAATTAAAGGCAGCAGTAAAATCCCTGCAGCCCTTCCAAGAGCCTCAATGTGCTACTCCATCCACGAGCCAGCCAGAGAGGAAAGAAGGTATGAATGAGGCACTGGATGGGTAGAATTGAAAAACATCACTGTAGAAAACACCAGAAAATATCCAGAGCTTTGTGAAAGCAGCCAGGGGTCGACTGGCACTGGCTGCTCCCTACAGACCACAGTGGGAGCTCAGGGGCCACTGCTCAGGGAGGAGCTGAGGCGAAACAGCCACAAATCCAAGAGAATGGTTTCAAAGGGAGACCAGTGGGGGAAATGCAGATTTCTACAACCAATACTTTGGGATACTGCCCTGGGAGCGAGACCAGCCCTGACAGAAAGTGTGGATGCCCAAAATGCAACTGAGAAGGAGCCTGTGAAGGCTCCTGAGCAGCAGATTTGGTGTCTCCAGGTGAGGAAATCCCCATAGGAGCTGCTGTGGGGCAGACATCCTTCCCTTGATGGGAAAAAGAATCTCACCCACTGGGCTCACAGCGCTCCTGCCCAAATATTTGCATTTGGGGTATGGACACCTGCCAGCCAAATTTGGGTTGGCCTGAGCAGCTCTCTGTAGTGGCCAAGGAGCCCCAGGAGCTGGAGCTGGGCTGGCTCACCATCTGTCTGAGCTGGTGGCAGGCTGTGCCAAGGGGAGCAGAGCGTGGTGCCTGCACTGGGGACCAGGGCTGTGTCCCCCATCAGCAGGGACAGCCCATCCCACCACCCACAGCACAGGCAGAGAAGAAACAGCTCCTGGCAGGGCTGCTGGCCCTGGCCATGGCTGGCTGGGCAGGGCTGCTGGGGATGCCAGGCTGGACACAGAGAGGAGTCCTGCATTCCGTGGGTGCCAGTTTGGAAGGGAAGCACTGATCCCAGGCCAGTTTTCCAGTCCATTTGGTTTTCCTGTGGCTTGATGGGGACATTAAATAGCAGGCATCATGTGCTGAGCTTGGGCATCTCATGTCAGTGTGGAGAGGCCGGTGATGAGCAGTTCTCAGGCTTGGACACAGGGATAACCATTAGCAGACCTGACTGTGGCTGTAGAGGGGACAAACAGGGCCACTGTTCCCTGCAGGAGCTCGTGCTCCAGTCCTTCCCAGCCCTGAGCTTGAGACAGGGGATTTGATTTGTGGACTGCAGCAGTCAGGGAACAAAATGCTTCTGCAGCCAGGCTGTGCCTTGCTAAGCTCCAGGTGGACCATCCCCTGTGGCTGCACATCCCCAGGGTGCTGGGGAGCACCCCAGGGACAGCAGAGTCTCTGCCCTGCCCCAGTCCAGCCCCAGCATCTGTCTGCTCCCAGCAACTGAACTTTAAATAAGGTGTGTTTTTCCCCTGCTCATTGACTAGATTTCAAATAAGATCACCACAGGTCTTAAGCAGAGTTTCCTAAATTAATCTCCTGAACATAATCATCAGAGAAAGCCTTGTTTCTGCAAGGCTGTACCTTACACTCGTTAGGAGGTGAGTGGCAGCAGCTGTCACTGAATAATCGTTCTCATTAACTCAGCTTTGTACCTTTCCTTTGCCTGATGAAACCCTCTCTCCAAAACACAACCCTGAGGGCTGCTCAAAACCAAAGCAGACAAACAGGGAGAGACAGGGCCAGGGAGGCTGGAAACTCATGCACCTTCTCCTCCCATGGAGACAATTTAGAGGGAGAACGAGCCCCAGTTCCTGTTCCCTGCTGGGGCTGGGAGGAGGGACCCTGCCAGCTCCTGGGGCATGGCCCAGCTCACCCTATTTCCCATTATTTCCCATCCCTTCATCCTTCCCCCTGCTCCAGCAGGGACCTCATAACCACTGCCCTGCACTGACCTTGCTGCCAGCCCCTGGTGAAAAACTGCCTGCATCACCTGGGGTTGCTTTCTTAAGAAAACTCTTGTAAATCTAATGCGAGCTTCATTTGCAGGATATGCTGTTTTTTGATGATTTTTGCAATCCCAGAACCCAAAGCCACTGGAAAGGCACTGTCAGACTCTGGTCGCAGCTGTGGGTCAGCAGGTCAGGGTTGTAGCCTTGTTTCTGATACTGCTTTCAGTGGTATAAATGATGTGGGATCCCTTCTGCAGACTGCAGAGACCGTGCTAGATAATGCCACCAAGTAAGCAACCATGAGAAAATAACTTTAAGCCAAGGGTTCCAGGCTCAGATCTCAAAGATACTTCCTGAATCCAGGTTTCAGCATACTCAGTGTGGCACTGGGGTCTGTCAGGCATCTGGGACCTCTCCCTGCCCCTGTGCCTCCACTTCAGAACAGCCCATTTGCCTCCTGCCATCCCCAAACCCTGAGGTCCTCCATGTCCAGTGTGCAAAGGAGGGAACTGCGTTGATGCCTTAAAGGACCCAGAAATAAAACAACACACTTTCAAGATAATATTGGTATGGGAGGTAATATAAAGGTTGGTCTTTATTGGAGACCTCCAGGGGCAGATATGGAAAATGTCCACAAAATGCCCACACCCCCCATGGTGTGAATACAGTTTTATAAGCCTAGCAAATTAGCATAATTGACAAAAATCCCCAGTTAAGAGCACAAGTGGTGATACAATCCCCCTCAAAGTTCAAGCCCCTTCTAAATCCTCCCCTCAGATAGGACTAAGATTTGTTGATGAAAACGTGTCTTGAAGAGCTGTTTCTAATCCTTGGTTCCCAGAAAGAACCAAGATAGGATAGGGGCTCTGGAATGTGTTTTGTCTTCCTGCTTAGGAAAAAGATAGGGAGAAGTACTGGGAAAACTAGTCACAGATACAACAATAGGGTACAGAGCTGCAAATATATGTGTAAAAAATACAGAGAATATATAAAAGAAAAAAAGCAAAAAATCATTTGGAATCAGCATGTGGCCTACATCCATCTCTGCCTACAAACAGAGAAATACTCAAAATAGCAGATGCAGAGAGAGACTAGGGCAGGAAGGAGGAGTCCAGGGCAGGAGAAGACCAGGGCTCAAGGCAGGGCAGGAAGGGGAGCAAGTGATGCAATGCTCAAGGATGAAGGAGATGTGGTCATAAGGGAGTGATGGAGAGAGCAAAGGGCTGTGGGTGCTGGAGGAAGGGCTGTGAGGTCAGCACTGGGACAGAAGCTGTGGGGTGCTGGTGGCTGTCCCTTGTTGGGGTGAGGGTGGTCCCCAACAACATTTTTGAGTTTCCTGATTTTCCTATTTTTATGGTAGGAGTGGTGAAAGCAAATGAAGAGCAGGTACGATGACCATGACTTGATAAAATAAAGTATTTTAATAATGAGGAAAGCAAACGTGGGACGAGGCCCAAAAACCCAAACACGATAACCAAAGGAACAAGTTTTCTTTGGAAGCCAGTGGTCAAAGACTCAGACAAAGGAAGGTCTAGGGTACAAGTATGGGGTAATGGGGGGAGGACTTGAGGGTAGGGTCCAATGGGTATAGGGGAAAGTGATGCAGAGGTGGAGTAAAGGAAGGCAGGGACCAATGGGGTAGGCTGGGTGGAACACTGCATTAAACGAGAGCTAATGGGGATACAAGGAAGGGAGGACATTCTGGAAACTGGGAGTGGAGATAAATTGGGAAATGAGGGTTAGGAATATATATGATGCATTAACATAAACAATCCCATAACTCTTAGGAACTTTCTTTTGGGACCATCACAACTTAAATGCGTGCCAAGGTTTAGGGTTAGGATAGATGGTTACCCAGCTTGCAATACTGCTAGGCTGACTCCCCCAGTCCCTATCTGCCAGTCCTCAGCTCTTCAGACATACAAGATCCCTGGGAGCCCATCATGACCTGAAGAGCTCTGTGCCTGCTGCTTGTGGCACAGCATTTCTCCAGGACACTGACCAGTTGTAACTTTTATTTCAGCAGTGCTCTGGTGCTGACAAGGAGCATACGGCCAGGGCTGGAGCAGCAGCAGGAGCCATAGATTATCCCTAATTGCCTGCAGCAGATGAAGCTGACCTTCAGAGAGCACAGCCATGAATCTTCACACAATGCAGTGAGTACCACGTGGATTTACTGTCTGCAGGCTCTAGAGCTCCACCAGCCCTCTGCTGCTGTTGCAAGAGAAGAAGGGCCAGAAGGATCTGCTGTGCAAAGCCCTGATTTACAGGTGTCTCCCAGCCACAAGTCAGGAGCACACCTGGGCTTTCAGGCATGTCTTCCCTTGCAAGCTGTTCACAGCTAGTGGACAAGAGGGAGAGCAGTCAGATGGACATGGGACAGCAATGTTTTCTATTGCCTTCTCTGGAGAAAGTAAATCTTCTCTGTTAGACCAGGAACATCATTAAAGAGAGCTATAGGAACATGGTTTGTTTTTTTGGTGGTGTTGCCTTTATAACTCAGCTTGGGTAAAGGCAGAACACCTTCCAAAATGGCATGAGAAGCTGAATAGGAAGATCTGGGTTGTTAAGGGGAAAGTGCCCTACAAACCTTGCAGTGCTCCATCACTGAGGCAGCAGGGACCAGCTGAGCTGGAAGCAAATGCCACTTCCAGAGTGACCTGGAGGGTCCCAAAGCTCTTGCTGTCATTGAAACAGGGTCCTGTGCTCCTGCCAGAGGACAGAGGGAGATGGCACAGCATCTGCCTTTCCCAAACCTCACCCTTGATGTGGCTGGGAGTGCTGGGCAACGCTGCCCAGCACTGTGGCTCCAGGGCTCAAGCTGTGTGGAGAGGGATGAGAAATCAGATCTGTAGGATCTTTCTGCCTGGTTTCCACTTCTGCAGTGCCAGTAGTCACCAAGCACACGTTGCTGATCTGGGAGGATTCCTATCAGATGCTTGATCACTCTGAATCAGCAAGGCTGTGTTGATATGTGCCCACTGCAGCCTGGCCCCTCCTGCAGACTCCTGCTTGTGCTCAGTACCAGCTAAGAACCAAGATATAAATAAAAAAGAGAGGAAAAACCAACCAAATGGAAACGCTTTGCTGCCTGAGAGCAGCTCTGTGAGTGTCAGCCAGTTTCTTTGTGGGCAAAGCCAGAAGCCCAGCCAGAGTTTGTTTGACTAGCTCAGCACTTCCAGGGAAGGTGTTTGTGTCACTTAGAACCTGGGAGAGGCATCTCACAGGGCCAGGACAGTGGGTGACAAGAAGGGACATTGTGTCACTAGGGGACAATGCAGTATCTTAGCTGCAGTTTGAGCACAGCAGTCTCTGGGAGCTGTGTGCAGGTCTCACTCCTGCACTGCTGTGTCTTGCTGCTCATCTCTCCTCTCTGCCCTTTCTTGGGGCAGGAACAGATCCCATGGAATAAGAGAGAGAAGCTCTGGCCCTGCTGTGTCAGTGCACTGCCAGAACACATCTCCTGAGGAGGGGAGGCAAGGTTCCCAGAGCTCTGCTGGCTTTGCTCGTGGGCAGAGCCAGCTCCTGCCTGGCAGCTCCCACATCTGCCAACTGCAGAGGCTGGGGAGGGAGAGGAGATGGGGAATGACAGGCTGACCCTCTGGGTGATATCTGCAGGAAGAAGGCAACCACAGACAGGCAAGGAAGCCTTGGGGTGATCTGCAGTGCTGGAGGGTGCTCTCATGGCACGAGGTCACCTCCCCAGCCTCTCTCACCTTTGGCTGCCCCACAAGTTGCCTCAAGACACATGTGGAAATGTTAGGGGGTGATTTTAATGGCCACTGAAGCAGTGTTTCAACTGATGTGCCCTGTGGACTTGTCTGCTCACTCCTGCATCCCCAGGGTGCCCATTCCCACTGCAGCTCAGCAGGGCCCAAAGCCACCCCATTTTCCATGATCTTTGCTGCCTTCCTGCCCTTCCTGAGCTGATCCTCCTCCCTGGCTCAGCATCCATCATGGCTCTTCCCATCCTGAGCAAGGCTGGTGCAGCTCAGCACAGGCTGGACCTCAGGATCTGCAGGAGCCATATAAATCCAATAAATCCTCCCTGGTTTTTGAAATCCAGCTCTGTGTCACCAGGCTCCTTTCCCACTGCCCCTGCTGTGTTGCACAGTGAATTGTGCACAGAGGATGATCACAATCCCCTTTAGGAGGGGGGGACTGTCACCTTCAAAAGGCCTGTCCAAGTCTTGGGTTTTGGGTTCTTCTGCAAATTACCCCATTCCAGAAGTTTCAGCAGTGGCTGCTGCTTGTGTATTTTTTTCCCCAGGCTTTCCATGGGTTTTTACCAACTTCCTATTATAAATATGAATTCAGCTGGGGACTTCTGGGTTAAATCCTTCAAGTGGTTGTTATTTTACTTCTTCCATTTGGGATTTCTGGAAGAATGCAGTACTTAGCACACATTTAAATTACAAGGAAATGCAGGAAACATTGCAATCTTTTCTACCTCTATTTCATTAACCTCTTTGCTCTCTGAAGAACTGGCAGCCTCATAAGAGAGCAGACTTTTCCAATACAGGGTCCTGTTGTCATGCCTGTCTGGAAACCCCACCAAAATTGAGAGGCTGACTGCTTTTACATTTAATGGCCTAAATATTTATATATTTTTTTTATTAATATTGGTGGGCCTATATGCCTTTTCATTAATTTTTTCCACTTTCAATTGACCCTTGGTTTTTTTCTCCTTGATCTTGCTAAGGAGCTGCAGAGTTCAAGACAGACAAGAAACTGCTTGAGAGGGTCAAACCTTGTACTTTGGGTTTTCCTGAAGAGTCTCCCTGCTAAGCAAGCACAGCAGAGGAAGGCTGGGAGGGAGGCTGCAGCATGTCTAAGTGAGAGGTTTCAATTTTTGTGGGGATGGAAGGAGGATTTCTCATCCACTGAAGATGACGACTGATTGGGAGTTACTCTGCATCTTCAATTATCTGCCATCTTTTTCAAAACACATAAAATACTAAACTTGGCCAAAGCAGTTGGTCCTGGAAGCAGTTCTCAATTGTAATTAAATTAATTCTTAATCACCTGCAGCATGCCATGAACCTCAGGACTACTTTCCTTGTTGGAGGGGGATGAGCCAGCCCCAAGAGCAGCTGCTGTGCCCTGATGGATTTGGGAAGATCAGCCTTCAGAACAGAGTTAAAAGGGAAATAACTGATAACCCAAACTATTCTGGGAGAATATTGATAAATATTGGTAACCCAAACTATTCTGGGAGAAGCAAAATGGGAGCAGCCCCTCCTTCCTTATGCTGTGGGGCTTCTCCAGGGTTGGCGAGGGGGTGATGCTCAGGCTCTGAGATCACTCTGGGCTGGGAAAGTGCAAAGTTTGGCTTCTCCCACTTGTGCCCACTGCTCTGTTCCTCACATGTGGGATGACTCTGCTGCTCCTCTCCCAGGGGTTCACCCACACACAGCTTAGCATGTACTCCCCGAGACAGAGGAAGGGATGGAGGAGCAGGAGGAGGTGAGAGGAGGGGAGGTTGAGAAGTTTTCCAACTCGGAAAATTATTCTAAAGCTGAAAAATGGAAAGCTAAAATCCCCCACTGGGAAACCCCTTGGAGGATATCAGAAAATGAGGCTGAGTAGTTTCTTTGGATCCTGTGGAATTTAACACAGATTTGTCATCTAGCTGTCAAACCCACTAGAAATGTCTCACTCTCTATTAATAGTTTCATAGATTTTAGAGACTTTCCAGCTCAAAAGACCATTCTGTTCATCTCTTCTTACATAAAATTGGCTGTTCCTGTATTAAGCCCATCCACCCTGGTCAAACATAAGCTTATCTTTCCAAAAGATCTCCACCGAGATTTCAACACTTCCAGGCACGGAGAATCCATCGTGCACCTGGTGACTTCTTGCAGAGGCTAATTGCTCCCACAATTAACCCTTCTGAACATATCCAGCCTTCCTTTGATCCTGCAGGGCTTCAGTTTGGTTAAAGAGCTCTTAATCATGAGGTTCCCCCTCTAGGCACTTGTTCACCTCTTAGTCTGCAGCCTGCTGACCTGTGGGACTTCCCTCAAGGTTGTACCTGGGAGCAGCTGGCATGTCAGGAGGCTTCAGTCAATTTTACACGGGTCACCACCAGAAAAGCAGCAGAGGAAAGAGCTGAAACTGTTGATTTCTGTGTGTTTGTAGCATTAAAAGTGTGCTGCAGTTGTTGCAGTGTCTGCACTCGAGTGTGGCAAGGTGTGGGAGCTGCAGGTGGAGGTGGTGCAGTGCTGGACTGCTCCTCCCTGCTGTTTTTCCACAGAACAAGATGCAGAGAGTTGTGCCAAAGCTCATAACTAAGGGCAAATAAAACCTTCCCTGTGCTGCCACAGCTTCTCCAGGGGGCTTGTTACAGATGCATCCCAGGAAGCTGATTTAGAAATGTTATTGGGACTGGGACGTTTTATGAGGTGCTGCTTTCACACCCCACTGCAGCCCAAGCTGCCTTAATGAAAGACCTGGAGGGACACAGCTACAGCCACTGGGCTAACCAAATCCATGGCCCAGCTCCCACAGTGGATGGATGCTGGGCTGGGAGCCCCTCCATGCCCAGCTCT
Organism: Toxostoma redivivum; assembly: GCA_013397375.1. Classification (NCBI taxonomy): domain Eukaryota; kingdom Metazoa; phylum Chordata; class Aves; order Passeriformes; family Mimidae; genus Toxostoma; species Toxostoma redivivum. The sequence goes on from VXBI01001258.1 coordinate 76,899, forward strand.
GCCCTGAGGGGCCCCAGGGCAGGGCTGGTGCCTGTGGAGAGGAAGAAAAACACGTTTGGAATGCAGAATTATTTTTCAGGACTCATCCTCTCCGAGGCCCTGGAGCGTTGTGCTGGTTCTCCCTGGGGATAATCTGTCAGGAGACAAATCTCTCTCCTGCACTGGCCTGCATTGCACAGCAATTGTCCTTGGAGAATAAGTGGTTTGGATGGATGACTCCTGCAAAAGTGAGACCCAACAGTAAATGAATTCAGCTATGGGCTGGAGTGGAGCTGCTCAGCCTTTTGGTTTGATGCAGCAGCTGTATTTCCTCCAGATTAAAACATATTCCACTGTCTGCCATACCTCTACCTGTTCTGCCAGCAGAGTGCTGGAACTCACAGAAATCTGAGCATGGCCTGTAATTAATACATGCTAACTAAATCTAACTAAATTTAACTAAATTTAATTAAGTTTATTGAGACAAGCAGCCCAGACAAACATGTCCCATGAATAGTTGGTGGCAGAAATTTGTATTTTTCAAAAGGAGAAGCAAACCTAATCAACCCTTTCTGATGGAAGACTTCGCAAATTGCACAATTTCCAAATGCTCTTTAGTCATTAACCCTAATTACTGGATCTAAGTGCACAAAATTTACATTTGCAACTGGGAGAGCAGGAAATCTCGACATTTAAATAAATATATAGATGTGCCAATTTTACCCGCTCTTCTTCCCCCACTGAAAGCTGTGTGATCTGAAAGGCACAAAGTCCAAGGAGCTTGATGCATGTGACACTAACGGCCAAGCAGGTGTGAGCTGCAGAGCTTGGCTTCAGTAATGAAGCATCTTCTTTTAGTTTATTAAGAGCAGGTTAGAGGTGATGTGATAATGGTCTGGAAGTGCCTGTGTCCAGGGGCAGCTTTGGAAAGGCTCTTTAATCTCTCAGACAAGAGCATCGTGAGAGTTAGCCAGGAAAAAAGGTTAAAGGTGAGGCACACAGTGTGAGTTTAATTACCCAGAGGAGCAGCTCCCCAAGGGTGGTGTGTGCTGCTCTCAGCCAGACTGATTTGGGATTGATTTGGGAGGAGTGATGCAGAACCAGGGCTGGGATCCTGCAGGGAGCAGCTCTGGGTGCCTGCCCCCAGTGAGCCATCAGGGCAGAGCAGTGTGTTTATCTGGGAGCTCATCTCCATTCCCAGGCTTCCAGGTGGCACTGGCACGCTGGATATTTGCCCCAGGGTTCTTTATTTTCAGCTTACCGGCTGATGGGAATTTATGATAACCAGGGAAGAGCTGGTGAGTCAGGAGGCAGGCAGTCATTAATTCCCAGTAATGCCTCAGACTGAGTTCATTACTGTTATCAGAAGATGAAATGATGTGAAAAGTAGATTTATTTATTTTTCTGAGGCTGATGCAGTTTGCTTTTGGAAGACACTGTGCTCTGGGGAAAAGCAGCGCCAGTGCATTGGCAAGAGAGGAGCCTGAATCCTCTTGCAGCAGTTTGTTCAACACAGAAATGTTTGCTGTGTGTTTGAAACAAGAGGTTGTATCAAGGTCACTCCTCTGAGACACAGCTTTGCAATCCCTGTGAAAGGAGAGCACTTGCTCTTGCTGTCTTCGGAGATCTTTTTTTACTCCCCTCCTCACAGAAAGGGCAGGGCTCACAAGCTCTGGCAGGAGGAATAAAAGGTTTTCAGAATGGGCAGTCTTACAAAGTGTCCTGCTATAAAGAGCTGCTATAAAGAAACTGAACCTGTTCCAGAAAGTATCTCTCTCTTTCTCTCACATTCCCTCCAGGTGCAGCTCTTGCCTCTGCTTTGTTGCCAGGAGGGGACTTTGTGGTGCAGCGGTGATTCAGGTCTGTCCTTCCAGCACCAGACCCTCAGGGTGCCGAGGAGGAAATGGAGAACTAATCCATTGGAAAATCTTTTAGCAGCTTACATTAACATTAATCTGGCAGTTGCCATAAAACCTCCAGGAGCTGTCCTCACTGGGTGCTTCCCTTCTCTTTTTTAACCTCACAGGGAGGATGTGAGACCAGCCCTGTGTCCCACTGCCCTCCCAACCTAGCAGCACTGGCAGCACAGTTTAATTCCTCTGCTCCCTGTGCTGTCCCACTGGGCTCGGGAAATCAATCTTGGGTTGAACTTCGTTCCATCCAAGCAACCTAATACAGGCAGAGTATATCATGGTCACCCTACATTTCCTAATTAATGCTCTGTTGATGCCACAAGCAGCCCAGGATGGGCTTGGGATAGCAGTGGTGCTGTTCTTATTGTGACAGGGGCCCTGGATTAATTCAAGCACTGCCAGCTCTGAAGGAGACACAAAAGCGCCCATCCATGCTGCAGGCTGAGCAAATAAAGAAACTGATTGCTGGAAAGTTTTATGAGGATAATAAACAACATCATAATAAATGGCCATGAATATTTCATGGCGGGTGTAGTGCTGATATGATGTGCCATAGAGAAGTGATGGGGATTTTCACCATTCGGATGCAAATGGTGAATGTGTTCTATATTTTGCAGGTTTCTCCCCAGACACACTGTGTTTTCTAAAAATCAGATTGACTGGGAGCGTTTGATATGAGAAACAACTTCAGGGCTCTGGTTAGAGTCAAAGAAAAGCACAGGCATTATCAGAGGATTGTCGGTGCTGAAGATGAAAAAATCCCACGCAGATCAAGCAGCCCCTAAACATCAGGGGAAGGTAGGTAGGAGTTACCAAAGGCAAATCACACTCTGTGAGCTGGGACCTGAGCTCCCCACACAGTAACAGCAGCCCCTCTGCCCTGGGGACAGCACAGCCCTTGGGAGAGGGAATCAAAGTGAGGGGCCAAGTGCTCCTTCCTCACTTACTGCTTGGGGCCAGAGGTTTGAGCTTGCCAGGGGCAAAGAATCCCCTTTCTAGAGGGGACCAGGGGTTTCTGAGTTCCACCCAAACCTGCCTATGAGGGTGGGTTTTTTTTAATTGAACCCTTTGTTCAAAGGCATGGACAATACCTGGACTGATGTCTCCACCTGAGCAGGTTCCTCTGCTGGGACACTCAGCCCGAGGGCACAGGGCAGCACTGGCTGGGTCAGCCCCACACTTTGTCCCACAGCCAGAGGAAACTGGGTTCCTTGGGGTTTGTTTCCTGCTCTCTGCTGGCATGTGCTCATGCCTGAGCAGGTTCAGGGCAGAGTGCTGACACTCTTTGGAACATCTGTGTGCCATCACACACTGGAACACGTGCAGAGGAGCAGCAAAGTGCTGGCAGCTGCCAAGGCCAAGTGCCAGCCTGTGCCTGGAGAAGACAGCAGTGGGAGCACTGATAGCCCCCTGCCTTCTTCCTGCATCTCCCTCAGCCTTTGCTGATACACCCTGGCCTGCTGCTCTTCACAAGCCCCTTTCATACTTGTCCTGCCTCCTTCTCTTTTAATTAATTCTGTCAGATCCCCAGACATCTATCAGAATGCAATGCATGTTGCATATTCACAAGTTTGGATGGTGCAGGGACAGTTTCTAACAAGCCACCTGCCTCCTGTCCTGTTTGGCACGACTGGCAAAGCCAGGGTGTGAAAGGAGAGGTGGGACTAGAGGAAAGCTGCTTTGCAGGTGCCTGGCTGGGCAAAGGAACAGGTATGGAACTGGAGGAGACAGCCTGCAGGCTCAAATCCATCAGCCATGGGATGAACTTGGCTGTTGTCACCTATTGCTGCAGCTCTCTGCTTCTGTTTTGCCATTTCCAAGGCAGAGTGAGGAGCACGCCCATCCTCCTGTGAGAAAAATTGCTGAAGAGGACCTGGACCTCAAAACAGTGAGATCCAACATATTTCCAGCTGCTGCCACTTCCAGAGCTGCTTTGTCACCCAGCCTGGGCTAGGAACCATCCCTCCTGACACCCGTGTCCTTCTGGGGACATCAGTACAGACATCCCACCAGGGACTATTTCTCCTGTCTGCTTCACAACTTTCCAGTGAACCCAGAGTGTTTTGTTTGGATTCCTCACTTCATTCCTCCTCGTGGTGCTGCTGAACTGGTGGCACCAGTGGCACTTACCCTGGTTCCTTGTTCCCAGAATGGTTGCTCTGTTTTTGCCCTCTGTGCTGCACTGCTGGGCCTGGATGACCCAAAGCCTTGTTACTTCCAGGCTTTTCAAGGGCTTGTTCCAATTTCCTGACCCCTGCAACCAAGATCAGTCCCAACCACCCTGGTCAGGGCTCAGCACCCACACACAGATGTGGAAGCTGCTCCACAGAGCCCTGTTTTCACCAACACACTGACAAATAAACAGGCCACAGCCTCCAGAGGTGTTTGGCCAGCTGGCATCTCAGTGGAGGTGGGCCCATCACATGGAAAGTGCCTTTTCAAAAAATAAAAAGAGAAAAAAAAAAGGAAAAAAGGGAAAATAGAAAAAATTGTCTTTGTTTTAAAGTCTGCACCTGAGTGATACTGTGAGCTAATTTTTCCCAAAATAGGTGTTGTCAGTTGATGAAAACTCTTCCGCAAGGATGTTAAGCTCACTTTCTGGATCAGAAGTATTTCTTCTTGGAGAGTGCTGATGAGATTGTGCCTTGATCAGCCAAAGTGGGGCTGATTTGAATGTGCTTTACTACAAAGCACTCATTACATTTCTCCTTAGGATTCAAACAAACATTTCCTCCATATTTCAGCTGTGCTGAACTGGCTTTGCAAGGACCCCTCCAGGCATTTGCTTAGGAACTGGTGAAATTACCCTGCCTAATGGCCTCCAGAAGTTGAGTTACCCAAGCATAAATGGTGCCACGGAGATCCCAGGAGCTGTGTGAAGCAAATGGCACATTGGCTTCTCTGTCAGTCTCAAGGTAGCAGCTGAAGCATAAACTGGGGATGAAAAAAGACTTAATGTGCTCACACACACCTTGTTGTTTTGTTTCTGGCTCTTTTTGTCCATTAATTTGACACTGCTTCTCCTGGGAAGCGTGTGGATGGGAGGAGCAGCGTTTGCCCGTTTGTTCCATCTGCTGTGCTCACACCTCGGGGCAGGAGGGCTGGGGCTGCCTTCAGCAGGTGCCATCCTGAGTGACCAAGGGCCATGGATGGGGACCAGCAGCCCTTGTGTGCAAGCCTGGAGACCCTCCTGGCACCTCTTGGACTTCAGCACCCTGCACCAGAACAGCCTTGGGCTCCTTGCTTGCTGCAGACAGGAGCAGAAATCAGCATTGCAGCCAGGAAGGATGAATCCCACTTAAATGCTCTGTGAGGTGTTTCCTTCTTGTGAAAACTGGTGGAGCCCACAGATATTGCCCATATCAGTGCCTGCCTTTGGATTCCTCACTTCATTCCTCCTCGTGGTGCTGCTGAACTGGTGGCACCAGTGGCACTTACCCTGGTTCCTTGTTCCCAGAATGGTTGCTCTGTTTTTGCCCTCTGTGCTGCACTGCTGGGCCCGGATGACCCAGAGCCTTGTTACTTCCAGGCTTTTCAAGGGCTTGTTCCAATTTCCTGACCCCTGCAACCAAGATCAGTCCCAACCACCCTGCTCAGGACTCAGCACTGGACTACCAGTGTCTGTCTGTGTCTCCTCCAAGCAGGGGGAAGAGCCGCCTTGGGGTTGGGTGTGTGCTCAGGTTTCCTCTGTCAAGGTTGAGTTTAGCTGCCATAAAGCGTAGTGATGATGTCAGTGGGCAATGCCAGCTCTCTCGGGGAGGAGTGTGTATCAGTCTTACTGCTGAGAGCTTTTATTTGTCACACTGTCAGTTACCTGAGCAGATCTGGCACATGTTGTCAGGCACGTGAAGGAGGCAGCGTGTTGAAGTGTCATTAGAACAAGGTCTGGCTGATTGGGAGCTCCATCACCAAACATCTGTATCTTGCTGCTGCGTGGGTTTACTCAAATCAACCTGAGTCACTGCAGACCTCTGAGATTTACCCTCCATATGTTTACTGTGGCCAGCTGTAAAAGCACACATTTTTTACTTGTCCTGTGTTGGGCACTGATGAAGTTCTTCTCTTCTAAAAGCATTTTAAGATAAAATAATTAACATGCAGGGAAACCACCACCAGTGTGGAACCTTGTGGAGCTGTTTCCACTTCCCCTGGACCCTTCCATCCCATTTCTCCTGCTTTCCTTGCAGTTTATGAGCTGGTAAATCACATTCAAGTCCCTGCTTTGCTCTGCACATAAGCAGTGGTGTGATCCTGTGGAATAAATGTGTGTGATGAGAATGCCTTTAGCAAAGCACACCCTGTGTTCCCCCAGCTTTGAGACCACTCAGCTGATGAGTTTATTATTTATCCTGGTGAGCTGTCCTCCAAAGCTGAGAACCTGGCTTCATGCATGTCCCTGAATTACTGTGAAAGGACCTGAGTTTCAGCACTAACTGGTATGAATAGGTCTGCCTGCAGCTAAAAATAGAAAGCACAGGGCAGGCTTCCAAGCAGAGCTGTAGTAAATTCTAATACAAGGTGGCTCAGCAGCAGTTCCTGTGGCCAGGCTTCCTCCCAGGCAGTGGAAGGCTGTGGCATGTGCTCAAGCCAATATTAAAATACAGAGTTTCCTGATGGGAACCAACTGGTGAGCTGCAAAGACCAATCCCGAGTTTCAAAGCTTTCTTTTCTCTAGTGTGGGGTGCCCAGCTGTGCAGGAATGACTCCTTGGCCCCGTGCCTCAGTTTCCCCTCTGCAGGGGATGCTGGGTGCTGCAGGAGATGCTGTTTTAGCTGCACGGTTTCCTGGATCTCTCTGCAGCAGCCAAACTGCAGCACCAGGGCAGATGTGCAGCCCTCAACCTGTGAGCCTGTTCTGCTTCAATGCCACTCCCTGTGCTCTTATTCCTCCTCCTCCTCTGAAGTGTTGGCTCATTCCCCTGCTCTCCAGGCCAGCAGGAAGATGCACTTTCTCAGCTCTGCTGCCCAAGTACTGCTCCATGGCCTCGCTGGCAATCAAGTGTTTCCTTCCTCGCAGGATTGTGGCTTTTGGAACTCTGTACATCTCCCTCATCACGGGAAGTTATTTCTCTGTTCATTAGCGCTTATCTGCTGTGAAAATCTGTCCCCCCCAGAGTCCTCGTGCCATCAGTCATGACAATGGCTCATCACAGCCCCGCTGGCTCAGTGAGTGGCTCATTGTCCCCGTGCTGCAGCATATGTTCTCCTGCCTTACTGCTGCCCCACACACGGGTTTCTGCACGAGAAGCAGCTGTGGAGAGGCTCAGCGGAGCTCCCGAGGGTCAGCCGGGTGTAATATCCGTAAGGAAGAGCGCTCGGCTCTCCGGAGCATCGCCCAGGAGCAGCGGTGCAGAAACGCCCCAGGCGTGGAGGGCAGCAGCAGGGCAGCAGGACAGGGCTTAGGGAGGGCTGCTGGGCTCAGCTGTGTTTGTACCAAATGAAAGGGCTGCGATCTTTTCATCCTGGGCAGGGCACTGCTCCTGCATCCACCCGAGTGACCCCTTGGGGCAGGGCTTGGCTGCTCTGGAGCTGGAGGCACCTTTGGGGTGAGAGATCTCTTTGGGCTCTTGCACCGACCACAGAGTGACCCACAGGGCTGGGACCTTCACCTGCAAAGGTGCTGAGCTGTTTCAGGGGGTGAGAAATCCACGCTGGAGAGGGCAAGCGTGGGATGGGGCCGTGCGGGGCTCTTTGGGATCCTGGATCCTTGCATCTGGAATAGCACGAACGGGGCTTTGGGAGCAGGCACTCACCCCTGGGGACATGGATATCATAGAGGTTGGGCAGATCAAATCCTGGATTTCCAGGGCCATTCCTGATGTTGGGATGGGGAATGGGGCTCTGGGATGCAGGAACATCCTCTCCCATCCCCATGGATTCCTCTGGATGCAGAAACATTCCCTCCCATCCCCCTGGATCCCTCTGGAGCCCCCGAAGAAGCCCCATCCCCCTGGATAAAACATTCCAGGGCAGTTTCAGGATGAGCTGGGCTGGGACTTGCCCCGTTCCTGTGGAATTAATGGAGAGGCCTGGAGAGGTTTTCCGTGTCCCATCATCTATTCATCATCCCTAAAAACACCCGGGACAATGCTGGGACACCGGGATGGTTCCAGAGGGGAATGTGGGAGTGACATTATGGATGCTGCAGGGAACAGCAGAATCTGGAGCAAGAATTTCCACCAGGAATTCGGGCTAGGTCAGAGTTTGGCTCATCCCCTACAAGTGACCAGAGTGGGTCCCCTCATCCCAAACCCGTCCCACAGATCCTGGAAGAGGGAGTTAAATGTTCCAGCCCCGTTTCCCTGTAAAAAGCCTCACCAAGAATAAATCCCGAGGCCACAATCCCTCACAGCTCTCTCTTCCTATGGATGAGGGAATTCTCCGGGAATGCCCGCAGGGAACGGGGACGCCCTGGCCGGGCTATGCCACTCCCCTGAGTGTCCCCAACCCCTCCCGCAGCTGCGCAGGGCCATTGTCATCCTCCCGTGCCCGCCAGTGGCGGTGCCAATCAGCGCAATTAACACACGCAGGCTAATTAGTCTCTGGATTCCGCTTGCCGGGCCCTGACCGGCTCTGCCCCTCTGCTTTCCATGCAAATGAACCCGTTATGGTGCCATCATTAGCCAGGAGCAATTCCAGGGAAGTCGGGCATGGGCGGATCGCAAAGCGCCCGGGTGGGGTTGGCACATCCCCAGTTCTGAATGCACCGCCTGGATTTTGGGGAATTCCCGGGAAATCAGGGCGGAAATGTCCGGGAGAGCCTGCTGGCCACAATCGACTCCGGCTCAGGGAGCGAGGGGGACGCGGGTGACATTGAGGCCACCGCAGCCGAGCAGGACATGGGACAAACGGGACAATTCCCGGCTGCAGGGGGAGGGATAGGTCCAGATGGATCCCGTTATCCCGAGTGGGATCCCCCAGCTGGATCTCGTTATCCCGTGTGGAATCTCCAGCTGGATCCCGTTATCCCGAGTGGAATCTCCAGCTGGATCCCGTCATCCCGGCGGGGAATCCCGCGGGATGCTCCTATAAAAAGCTTCCGAGCAGCCCCCTTTCCCATGCGCTGCTTTTCCTGGGGCCAGGATGGGGTTTGGGAGCCGCTTTGGGGTTGCTCTGCTGTGCTGGATGTTGGCTTTGGCCGCATCCTCTGATCCCTGGGGTTTTCCCCCGAGGAATTCCGGGACGTGGCGGCTGCGGGGTGACTCCTCCCAGGGCCGTGTCCCCTCCGTGTCGCAACCTTGGGCGCGGGTGGATCTGTCGCAGCTGCGGGCGCTGTCCCCGCAGCCCGCGGTGGCCGTGCGGTGCCAGGAGGGGCAGCTGGCGGTCACCGTGCGCAGGGACCTCTTTGGCACCGGGCGCCCAGTGCGGGCAGCGGAGCTGAGCCTGGGCACGGCATCCTGCCCGCCCCTGTCCCCAAACCCCGCCCAGGCCTTTGTCACCTTCGTGGCCGCGCTGCATGAGTGTGGCAGCACCCTGCAGGTGAGTGACACCGCGGCCAGGTGGCCACGGGGTGAAAGTGTCACCCCTAGAGGTGCCCTGGTGCAGGTGCTGGCGGGTTTGGGGGTGAGGAGTGCCTGGAGCAGGGGTGGATTTTGGGGTATGGATATCCTGCATGAGGCGCACACGTACAGCAGTGGGTTTGGGATTGGATGCAGGATTTATGGGATGATTTGGTCCTGAGGTGCTGTGCCCAAGTCCTGGAGGTTCTGTGACCTCTTTCAAGCTGGCACCTCGTCGGGGTGCCAGCACAAAGCTCTGTGGTGTCCTATAGGATCGGGAACGTGACCTCTGTGTCCTGGCACAGCCCCTGCTGGTGCCGAGTTCGTTTCCCTGAATTTTCCCCTCTCCCAAATACTCCTTCCAGGTGACCCCGGACTCCCTGATCTACAGAACCACACTGTTCTATAAACCCACCCGTTCTGGCAACCCCCTCATCGTGAGGGCCACCCCGGCCGAGGTCCCCATCGAATGCCACTACCCCAGGTGAGTAGTGGGGGCTGTCCCCGTGCTGCCATGGCCCTGAGTGGCCGGTGCCACCCCAGGCAATTCCCATTGTTTCCCTTTAGGAGGAGCAACGTGAGCAGCGGTGCCGTGCACCCCACATGGGCCCCGTTCCGCTCCACGGTGTCGGCAGAGGAGCGGCTCCGGTTCTCCCTGCGCCTCATGGACGGTGGGTGTAGCCCTGGGTGGCCTCGTGTCCCCCGGCTCCTGGGGACATCCTGGGAGCCAAATCCACCCCGCAGGCGTTGCCGCACGTTTAAGAAGTCCCACGCTCCCGGGAAGTCCCCAGAGTGACCCCATTCCCTGGGATCTGCATTCCAGACGAGTGGAGCAGGGAGAGGCTCTCCAATGGCTTCCAGCTTGGGGACAGCCTCCGCCTCCAGGCCGATGTCACCTCGGAGGGCCACGTCCCCCTGCGGCTCTTCGTGGACCAGTGCGTGGCCACCGCCACCCCCGACAGGAGCTCGTCCCCCCGCTACGCCTTCATCGACCTGGGCGGGTAAGGCCGGGCTGTGGGGCTGGCTGCAGAATCCCTGATTCCTGTGGAGAATCCCGAGTGATTCCTGGCCCTTCTCCAGGTGCCTGGTGGACAGCAGGGCAGAGGACACCGGCTCAGCCTTCGTGTCCCCGCGGCCCCGGCCGGAGTCGCTGCGGTTCTTGGTGGACGCCTTCAAATTCGCTGGAGATGTCGGGAATTTGGTGAGATGTTCTTTCCACCCCTCCTCCGTGGAGAAAAATCCCTAAGATCTCCGAGACTAATGAATTTTCCTTGATTTCCCCTGCCAGCTCTACATCAGCTGCCACCTGCGGGTGTCCCCGGCGGCTCAAGCCCCGAATCCCTGGAATAAAGCCTGTTCCTTCAGCAAAGCCAGCGGGCTGTGAGTGTCCCTGTGCGGGGAGGGGACCCGTCCCGCCCGCTGCAGGGGCTCACAGGTGACTCTGTTCCAGGTGGGTGCCTTTGGAGGGCACCGCGGCCATCTGCAGCTGCTGTGACACTGGCAGCTGTCCCACTCCTGGAGGAGATTCCCGGGAATTCCGCGCTCCGGCCGCACGGATGGGCAGGCGTGTAAGGAGGGACGGCCCCGGGCAGAGAGGTGTGTCCCAAAGGTGTCCCCAGGGCCCCTCGGGCTGGCGGGGCGGGGTTTTGGCACAGTTCAAGGACAATCCCGGCTCCTCTCCGGTGTCCTTAGGGAAGGGATTCTAAAAAGGAAGAGGGGAATTTTGGGTGGATAATGGGAAAAAATTCTGTGCAGCACCGTTGTTCATCCCTGGAAGTGACCCAGGCCAGGCTGGAGCCACCTGGGATAGTGGGAGATGTCTCTGCCCATGACACTGGATGGGCTTTGAGGTCCCTTCCATCCCAAACCATTCCATGATTCTATCCTGACTGTGTGCTTGCATTTAAAACCTCTGGAATTCTGCTTTTTTTTGATGTCCATATTCCTGTAATTCCCAAATTCCAGCCCAAGCAGGAATTCCCTCTCCTGGGTACTCATTCCTATCTTTTTTCTAGGTGGGCCTTCAGGGCCGACTGAGGCTGATGTCTCCGTGGGACCCCTGCTAATCTTGGAGCCGGCTCAGGGATTAATGAGACCCTCTGGAAGTCCGGGATTGACTGGGAACACCCCCCATGGTAGGGGTTGTTGTGGGGTTGTGTCTCCAGGCCTCACCTGGTGGGGGGGGGTTGGTCCCACTGTGAATTCCCAGTGATTTCACAAAGGGATGCTCTGGAACAATCCCCCAGAGCTGCCCTATGGGCTCCTTCCTGAAGATTCCTAAGGATTGGATGGAGGCTGGGAAGCCAATGAATGGGTGTTAAGTGGGTCTTGTCCCTTCCAGGTGCTGCTGGTGGAATTCCTGTGGTGATCCAGGGGCTCCTGCTGGCAGCAGCCACTCTGCTGAGCCTGACTGCCCTCGGAGTGCTTGTGGCAATGTGCCGGAAAAGGCTCTGTCCTCCAGGAATGTCCTGGTGATCCCAATCCCAATAAAGAGAGAAGAAGCATTCGTCACCTTCTGGTGTTCTCTGTGGGGTGGGAGGGGCCCCAGGTGGCTTTGGATGGGAATCCATTTTCCAGGAAAGGGGTGGAGTTGGGGATGTGGAGCTGTTGCCTCCTGGAGGTGTTTCCCAAACCTCCAAGCCCTTGGATTGTGGAGGTGGATTTTCTGAAGGTTGTGTCCATGGCAAGGAATCTTAAACAGTAATGTGGCTCCTCTTTTAGTGATTTATTGGTGTTCTGAGGTTCTAAGTGATTTCCTAATTTGGTAATTCCTGTTTTCCTTTCCTTATCCAGTGGGATGCAGGAATTAGGCTCCACAACCCCTTGGAGGATGCAAGGGCAGCTGGGATTTTGGTTGGTTTTAGTGCTTTGGCTTCTCTACAGGGTAAAACTGGGAAAACTTTGGGGATGGGAAAAGACTGGAGGTGCTTCTGTTCTGCAGGGGTTGGATGGGAATGAATTCCATTGTTTGTTTTAATGGAATATGACAGCTCTGGGATGAGCACAGCAGTGGGATTGCATTCCTTGGGCCATGGTTGGAGCTGGGGACCCTTCCTGGGATGGTCCCATTCCAGGGCAGCTGCAGATGCTGTGGGTTCTGGGGACATGTGGGGGAGGGAAAGGAAAGGGCTGCCTCTACTTGGGGATGAGTGCTCTCCACACCTCTGCACTCCTCTCCCCCTGGTTTGTCTCCAGAGAGCTTCTGGGGACATCAGTGCAAAGAGAAGCCTGGTTGGGTAAGCACAAAATCCTCCCGTCTTTTGGTGGTATGGTCGTGGTCCATCCTTTGAGGCTGTTGCTGCTGCATGCAGGTGGAAGGCAGGACTGAGATTTGCATGCCTAAATCTGCTGATTAGAACTCCGTGAACTAACCACCAGCTCAGACCAACCTGAGTGATCTCTGGCTCTTCTCCTGTGACAAAATTGGCACAGTTGGTAGGGTGCAGATTCAATTACTGGCATGGAATGAGATCTTCTCCAAGACTTTTTTGATAGAGTGTTCAAAAATTGGTGTAATTGGAGTAAAGCTAGAGGAATAGTTAAACTGCATGAGAAAGAAACTGAAAAATGGTAAAGAAAAGGGAATAATGTGTGAGATGTTGTAAAAGTGTTTGGAAGCAGCGTGTCATTGTAAGGAATACAAAGAAAAGGAAATGAGAGTGTTAAAAAAATGAGTTTGAACAAAGAAAGTGACAAAAAGAGCTGTTATCTCTGTGAATAGAACAATTGCAGAAACAACTGGGGTGGGGGAAGGAAAAAGAGTAGAGGACAAACTAGAATTTATGATCTAATATATTAGGTCCCATAAAGATCCATTAGTTAATTGTCTCCCCAGAAGGTTGGGATGGAGCTATATGGAGGGATCCTGACTGGGAATCTAGGGATGAGAGTAGTGGAGAATGAAGTGAATTGTAGTTTATTAAAATTGAAGTGTTGCTTGAGCCCCAAGGGGGTAACCAAGGGAATACCACAAGAACCATTCTGTGGGACCCTCTTCAACTGGATAATTTGCAAGAAAAATATGGCCAGAAGCCTGGCAACAGTGGACCTGGGTATTTGTGGCATGTCTTTGCTGAGGGGAGATCATATGAAACCCAAGGTGAAGCAGAGGTGGCTTTTGGGGACTTGGGGGTGTTTTAACCAGATTCTAACAATGAATCACATTCCATCCACACTGAACAGCTGACTGTGCAAGGGAATAGACCCTTGGGAATGGGCCAAACCAGTGCTATCCCTATATATTCATTAAGCAACTTTTAGCACTCTCTCAGCTCCCATGGACCCCAAGCCTTAAAGGTGGAACCCCTGCTCTTTTAAAAACTCTATCCCATAATGGAAAGAGACCAACCAAAAGGTAACAGTGGAGCTAAACATAACGTTAATGTTGGGTGGATACACCTGAGCCACTCATTAGAAGGGGTAACCAGTTTAGAGTCTCCCCACTGAGACTTGCCTTATTTCCCTTTCTGGGACCCACACTGGGTTATACCAAAATCCCAAAACCCAGCCATTTGACCTAGATCTACTTTATCCATCAACAAGCCTGATGCATGGGGTGAAAACCCCCAGGTCTTTTAGTTGTACAAATCAATATGGTAATGACTGTAGTCATGTCACAATGACAATCACTAAAAAGTGAGCTGTAATTGTACAAATTTAGGCGACCCACCCATTAATGTGGATTTGGTGGAGGGAAAGATAAGTGCAATATGTGAAAGGCACCCCCCCCCCCCCCCAAAAAAAAATTTTTTTTTTTTTTACTTT
>VXBI01001258.1:91071-141554 GCA_013397375.1 Toxostoma redivivum
AAGGGCAAAATTGCAAACCCCCCCCCCCCCCCCCAAAAAATCAATTTACTTAGTTTTCAATGTGGTTCCTTTGAAAAGGGGGGCTAGATCTAACCAGGCTGGTAGCTGCTCAATGAGTGTTACATCAGAAGAATATGTGGAAAGAGCAATAGTATCAGGCATAATTTATCTGTTTTATCTTGGAGATATAAACAATCCTAGTTTAAATTAAACTATATCAGCACAGCAAAAATTACCTTAACTTACAAAATGTATCTTACTTCCTCTTGGACCTGTTGGAGTCTTAACTCCACAGATTTCTGAAATTGAGCCCGGTGGTGTTAAAAAGACAGGCCAGCACAAAGTGCTCCTTAATCTATTATGGAGCCTCAGGTCTGTGGAACTGTTGCTGCAGGTTAATATCTCTGCATTTAAACCTACCTGCTTATCATCCCTGAATCCATCTGTGCAGGGCTGCTCACAGGGTTGCACAGGTGAGCCCTCACCTCTCCAAAAGGACCCAGGAGAGTTGTGACTGGCATGCCAGGAACAGGATTAGGAGTATTAAATAAACAGCATGGATGCTGAAGTTTTGACAAATAAATTAAGCTTGGCAACAAGTGACTCTTATGAGCAAGTACACCTGGTAAAATCTTTGTTGGTATTAGGAACTAGTCCATGTCTCTTGGCTGGTATATTGTTGAAATGGGAAAGAATTAATGAAAAAGACCCCCACCTAATTGTAAATGCACTTGGCATCACCCAGAATGTTTCCATAACTCTCAGCTGTATCCAAGGTCAGTTATAGGTGCAATCCACTATGGTAATAAGGGGAAAATGACGAGGGCACCTTATCCACTGAGTTTAAAAAAGCAATTTGGGCAAATACTTTCAACTCAAAAAGAAATTAGAAAATATTTATTTTAATTCAAAAAGTATTTCCGATCTTGGTGATATCTCCTAAACTTCACTTATGACCCTACCAGCAGTAGGGCCACAGCTTTTATCTCAACTCTGTGCAATATTTAATAGTTGGACTTGATAACTTTAGAGGGGTTTTCTATAAACCAAATCATTACATTGGGATTGATACTCTGTTAGAACTTGGGGCAGACTGTCACTACTACCACACGTGTTGTGCAGAGACAGCAAGGATTTATTTGTGAATGTAGTATTGTTAAGACCCAAGACATTTGTCTTGACACTGAACAAAATGTTTGTTGTTTTGAAATACATCCTGGAGAGACCTCTGAGACTGTACTTGTATGTGTTGGGAATTAATGTGTTTGCATGACAGCCCCTTGTGATTCCCTATTTATAGAGAATATGCACATTCCCTCAAATATCTGTAATTTTATTAAAATTGTGGGATGAAACTTTAACTATGCAGTCACAACCCACCATGTCCCAGCCAGAGTGAAGAAAGATGGGGAAATATCACTGGTGAGAAAATCTACTCAGGTGGCCACCAACAGCCACTGGGGCTGTGAATTAGATGTTCCACCTAATTATAGTCTTGTTAATCATTGTAGTTTTGTGTTCATTGCTGTACTTTTGTTTATATGTCAAATTACATCTTATGTCAAAGTATGATAGCTATGAGTGAATGTGTGGGTATTAAGGGATTGGCAAATCTGAGATATTATCTTATTTACCAGCTTATTACCCACTCAGTAAATTAACTTCTAGCTCAGATCTGCCTGAATGTTCTCTGACTCTTCTGCAATGTGGGGGGTGACGTTCACTGAGTTGAAGGTGCACTGTGGGATTTGAAGTCATCTTTTCTCCTGTTCTGCTCCATTTCCCACCCCCCCTTACTGAGAATCTCCATCCTCTGTTGGTTCTTATCACTTTCCAGCTTGCCATGAGTGGGATGGGTTGGATTTGTGTTCAGTGGCTTTGGGGTCAGTGCTAGCTCACATCCAGCTGAGAGGGGACACTGAGAGATCTTCAGCACTAAACCAGTGCAGGAATTGGCATTACACTCATTCTACCTGGTGCCTTCTAGTCTGGAATGGGGGGAATAGGAAGAATCGGCTGTGAGGTGGAGATGCTGTGGTTATTGTTGTTTGCAGGTGGGTTAGGGCATGAGCTGGCAGTGCAGAGCACAAAGAACCCAGACCCACCTGGCTGTGCTGCAGCATCTTTAATGTGTTTATACCCAAATTTCTAGGAACTCTTTATAGAGGAACAACCCTGATTCCATAAAAATTAATGGACTTTGAACTCCCTCTGTCCTTCTGGTGGCATTGAAGACTTCTGCCTGTATTGTCAGTTTAAAGAAGAGCTGCCATTCTGGGGCTTAAAAGGGGCATCTAAGGGGCAGCCGTGAAGCGTTTAGGGATAAACCCCCAAGCTTAACCAGCTGCAGAGAGAGCCAAGGGCTGGGAGCTGAGTCCTGCTGCCTGTGTGTGCAGATCAGTGTTGGATTAGGCAGTGGCCTGGCTTGTTTGCTCTCTGATGATACCAGATGACTTCTTGGCCCACTGCATCAGCTGGAGAAAAACAGCTGAACAAATGGACATGTGCAGGTGATCTGCAGTTCAGGCACTTGTTTTGAGTCTTGTGGGCTTTGACTTTTTTTTTTTTTTTTTTTAAATTTTGTTTTTCATTGCTGAGCTCTGAGCGGATTTCGATATTTGACTCTCCCAAGCCTGCTGGCCTTGGCAGGAAGGTTTTAACTTCTCAGCACTGAATAAGGTAACCGTGAGAGTGTGAATGCTTCAGCCAGCTTGGACTAGGAGCTGATTTATTACTCAATAGAGCCATTCAGGAGCTGGAAATGGGATGTGATTTGTACTCAGGGCCAGTGCCAGCTTGCTGGGATGAATTCTGTTCAAAACATCACCTGTGAGTGCAGCCTTCCCTCCTCTTTATATCCACTGGGATCCCCACTGCTGCTCCCCCCACTTTCTTCTCCCTGCCCACACAGGATTAGCCAGCCCAGATATAATCTCTTCATCCCTACTGAACCGCTGAGAAACCCTGTGCCAGCTGTTTTCGAGAGGGGGAAAAAATAAAATAAAGGCAGCTCTTTTCTGATTTTCAAAACTTAGAGGGGGGAGGGAGGAAATACGTGGGGTGTAGAGGAACCGGGGAGAATAATTGGGCAATTCCCGGCATCCTCGATGGCAGCTCTTAAGCAATTACGGGGACTCAGCAGCACCCTTATCACAGCACGTTCCGGGAGATTACCCGTCTGCTCAGCTGGCAATTAGAGCTGGGGAAATGGGAAGCTGCCACTTAGCTCTGACTTTGTAGAGGCTGTTTGCACTTCTCCAAGCCGGGCCCCCGGCACTGCAGGCAGGGAGGGAGGGGTGTGAGCATCTGTGGGGAAGATTAAGCGTGAGCTGCCTTTCCATGCTGGGAGAGAGCCTTGTGGGCAGGGTGGCTGGAAGGGAATAAAGGCTCTGCTCTGTTTTCTTTCCTAGTTTTTCTGTCAAACTGGAAAGCATAAGCTTCTCCCTGGTTCTGTGTTTTATCCTGTTCTAACTTTCTCTCCATCTTTGTTTGCAACTTTGGGGAACTTTGCCTGCTGATCCCATCTGTGAATGCACCAGTGCTGTGTGTTTATGTGCCAGCTTCATTTACACGGGGAAAATGCTGGGCTGAGGGAGAGATTTGTCTCTGCCTGGGCCATGAACCTCCTGTGAGATCCTGCTCAGGTCAGCGGGGTGCATTTTTGGGTGTCTTTGCCACAGAAGAGATTTAATGAACCTTCCTATATCTTGTGCTGTGGTGCATCACAACACTTAAAATATCCTTTAGCCTCAGCTGTTTTGGTGAACTTCTGGTGCTTTGTGTAGACACACTGGCCCAACTAGGGGGGTGGCAAGTCCTCGCCTCTGGCTTCCACAGAGCTCGGTGGGGTTTAGTGCTGCACCAAGAGACAGTTGGCCAGCTCCTCTGTTGGAGGCTTCAGCCCTGTTTTCATCCCCCAGGCTCCAGAGGCTTGGCATGGCCCAGGCTGATGGGCTGAGCAGCCATCCTGTCCTGCCGACAGGGTGTCCCCCTGCTCCTGGGGACAGCCACCTGCTTTTCCATGGCTTTAACCCTGCTGCTGTGAAGGGCTGAGCTGGCCACAGGGATACTCAGCACCATGGATGAAGTGGGTGCCACCAGGTGCCTCTCTCCTGCGGGCCCAGCAGGAACCTCATGCTTTGGAATTAATTTCAGGATTTCCTCCCCTTGCCGATTTATCTCTCGAGTTTTCTAGGCCAGCTGTCCTCCTTTATTATCCTCACGCTACCTATTTATCTCGCCTGTCCCTTCTCCTCCCTGCTTCCCTCCCCTTGCTTTGCCTGTCCGCGGCTGAGCTCCTGCCCGCCAGCAAAAACAAGGCACGGTGGAGGAGTGTGACAGCTCCCGCTGGAGCCGCATCATCCCGACAGCCGGGGCCGACTCAGCACATCCATCCATCCATCCATCCATCCCCTGCCTCTGTCCCCGCTGACGGTGTCCCAGCACCTCGGACAGCGCTCGCTGCGCTGCTCTGCCCGCTCTGGAAGTGCGAGAGGAAGGCTCTGCCATCCTCATCGCCTGTGTGTCCTGTGCTCAGCACAGCTCCAGCCCCACTGCCTGCTGCCACCCACGCTCCTCTGACAGCCCCAGACACTGCATCCTTCCTGCAAGTGCCTGGTTGTCGTCACTGTGCCTCTGTACGTGGCCGTGGTGGGGACAGAGCAACCTGTTTGCTCAAAACATGATAATAATAATATATAATAGTAAATAATAATAATAAGAACAACAGTACTAACGTTCTGCAGTTTCGTCTTCTATTCTGGGCCTTGTCTGTTCAGAGAGAGGTGGGATGGAGGAGATGGAAAGTCCTGGCCAAGAGGGGCTGTGGATGGAAAGCAGAGTCCAGGGGCTGGTCTATGGCCAACTAACAGCAACAACACAATACCTTCAGAACAAAAAAAACCCACCCCGAAAAAAATGGAACAAAAAAACCCCAAAAAGTCAAACCAACCGACCAAAAAATCCTCACAAAAACTCCCAAACACAGCCAATACTAATAGTAAAAACAATAATAATTAAAACCAAAACATCAGTCCTTTGTAGCTGCAGGTATTATAAGCACAGCCTTTGCAGCACCCTGCTTTAGTTTAGCCCTTGCTTCCCCTTCTGCTGCCCTCCAGCCTCTGTACCCAGCCATGAACAGAGCAGATGGAGCCTTCAGTCGGAGGACGACAATGGAAGTAGGTGTAGGAAACCCTGCACCAAAATATCCTGTGCATAATTTTATTCCCTCTTATCCCACATGCCAGCTCTATCCCACAGCAGAGCTCTCATCTGAAATCAGACATGCTGAGCAGAAACAGACTGATGCTTCAGAGATGTGCCTTCAGAGCCTGGGGAGAAACTAACCCTTCATTGCCCACAGCTGTAGGACACAGATGTGCCTCAGCCTGGCCTTTTCCAGATCCATATTGTGCCTGCTTTAGAGCTTCTGGGGAGCTCCAGGCTTGCATGTGTATTGTGTGCCAAGACAGCAGCACATGCAGGATGCCAGGGAAGGGCCAGAGGGCTGATGTAGGTGAGATGTTGTAGCACAGCTGAGTTACAAGCTCCAGGCCTCTGGGGCAGGGCTATGCAAAGCCACAGCTCTGCCTCCAGATGTGCAGAACATCACCAACCCCTCTGGCAAGGGGAGCAGGAAGGAAATTGAGATTGAACTGTACTTTCCCAGTCACACTGAGTCCTTCTCCATCATTCTAGCACTGTCAAACCATGTCATGATCCTCCTGACAAGCTTTTGGGGTAAAGGCAAGGAAAAGCAAGCAGTCAAATTTCTTTTTAACTCCTGGAAGCAACAGGACAGTGGCAGAGCCTTTGATGCCTTGTTCCACTTGGCAGGCAGAGATGTTCCAAATGGCTCTGACTCAGCACAGCTGGAGAGCTTTATGAGCCACATGTGGAGTGTTCAGTGAGGCCCTCATGGGAGAGCACAAAGGGCAGTATCCCACCTGCCTGGAGACTTAGAGAGGTACAGGAGTCTTAATCAGCATGAATCCCACTGGGAAAAAAAAAAGAATCAACAGAAGTTTTTTGGCAAAGGCCCTGCTGGGTGGTTTGGAAATGTGGATGCCTGCCTTGGGTGGGCAGGGACAGTGTGGGAACTCCTGAAGCATTTGGAGATATGAATTGTCCATCAGGAAAAGGACACTCCAAGCCAAAAAGATCTGGAGGTGAAGGCGACCTTGTTCTGCTCTGCTTAAATCTGCAGGGCTGGTAGAAGTAGTGAACAGGGTAACTGTGCTTCCACCTTCCAAAATAGAAGCAAATTTGGGGTCTGAAGGGAGAGAGAAAGAGAGTGGAGAGAGATTTTTAACAGGGAATAACCTTAAGCTGAAGAAGGGTAGATTTAGATCAGATACTGGGAAGAAATTCTTCCCTGTGAGGGTGGGGAGGCCCTGGCACAGGTAGCCCAAAAAAGCTGTGGCTGCTCCTGGATCCCTGGAAGTGTCCAAGGCCAGGCTGGATGGGGCTTGGAGCAACCTGGCATAGTGGAAGGTGTTCCTGCCTGTGGCAGGGGTCCTGGACCAGATGCTCTTTAAGGTTCCTCCCAACCAAAACCATTCTGGGATTCTCTAAATCCTTAGGTTAAGCTGTGCAATTGCAGTAAGCCATTCCAGTGGGCAAATTATCCAGTGTTCTTGTGGGACCTGATCTTATCTGGGATGCTACAGAGGAGAGACAAAAGCTCAGGGGAAAAAGTCAATGGAAAGTGTTTCATGCAATGCAGAAAGCAGGACCTGCCTCTTTTTGTTGATGGAAGAAAGTGCCTCCGTCTCTGTCCATCTCCATCTAATTCCATCTCCAGAAAATAGGCTGAGTGCACCAATGAAGACATCATTTTTCAGGACCCTTGCACATGATGGCCTGGTAAAATTGTTATTTTTAAGACAGCCAAATTTTGGAGAGAGAGATAGCAAATTTTGTATTAGCAAGGGACTGCAGAGGCTGTGGGTGACTGCACTGTTTGATGCTATTGTGCTGGGCTCAGGCCTGAAAGGGGCTGGTAACCTCTAGAAGGATTAGAGGGAACATGGAAAGGAAAACCCTGAATTTGGATTAAAGATGTTTGAAAGTCTCTTGTATCAGCAAGCTCTTTTCTCTGGGAGAGATTAGGAGTGCAGCTTCTCCCGACAGTCCTGTTAATCTGGTCTCCATGGAAACAGGATGATGTTAGTGGTGACACACTCCCCTAAATGGCTTCTCAGCACCTGTGTTAAGGGGGGAGACTGGCTTTGCTTTGTCACCCTGGTTAGTTTGTCCCCTGTCAGTCCCTGACAGCTGCTGCTGGGGGAATTTTTTGCTGCTGGTTTTGTGCTGGTGGGACCTGCACCAGTTCCCCCACACTGCAGAGATTTTGCTGGAGAATTCACAGACAGGCTCAAGCCTCCACACCTAACCCAACCAGCCCAGAAAAAGCCACGGACTTCCACATAATCATGTTTTTGCTGGTGCTCCTGAACGGGACAGGCTGGGGCTGTTTTGCAAATGTCTCCCACCCTCCTACACTGCCCAGGGTGACCAAGTGACCTCCTTATGGTGACACCACGTGCAGGAGGTCTCTGGGGTCTGCTGCAGTGACCGCTCTTGGACCAATACATGGACGAGGCATTGAGCAAGAAGTTGGGAAATTTGCCCTGTCTTAAAGCAAACCCAGCCTTGCAAAGCCCAGCCAGCAGTAAACACTGAGGCAGAGCTGGTGCAGTTTGCTCTGTGCCTGACTGTGCAGGGGACAGAAGAAAAGCCTGTCCCAGGGATTTGCCTCAAAATGCAACCTGGATGTGCTAATGTGGCCATCCAAGCTGGGGGTGAAATGGTGGGTGACTTGTAAACGTTCCCTGAATTTTTCTAAATCCCTTTTCATCCTGAGTCACACGCAGAAGAGCGTGGGTGAGTGAGAGTAGGCAGAGGGAGAGGGGTGGTGGGGCTGCATGAATTTGGATATGCACATCAGCTATCAAACACAGTGCAAAATTGCTGTGAAAGCAATGAAAAAAGATAAATTTCGTGTCACAGTCTTCAGATGATGAGCTACTGCTGTTACTGCTTTCTGTGTTAGTGGAGTTAAAGTGGGACTTGCTTGTTGAGATTAGCAAGGAGTCTTCTGCACCTCTTCTCTCCTCATCCTAACTCTTTCCTCTTTCTCTCCCCACTGCTCCACAGTTGCATTTCCCAGTGGATCTCAGCCAGGTGTGTGGGACTGCTGCTGCCTCTAGTCCTTTCAGATCAGTCATGGGTTTGGCTAAAGAAAGCTGAAACAAAGAAAACAAAATGCAGATGACCTTTATGTCTGTCTGACTCCAGCTCATGCTTCCAAAACATTTTATGCCATCAGCTATTTCCACCCAGACCTGGACCTGTGTACTTAAAAACATAATGAGACTGAAGAGTTGAGGGAGGCACTTTATCAGTGGTCCTGTTGCCCTCACTGTGAGCTCAGCCCTAAATCAGACCTCAGAGATTTTCATCCCAGAAACTCCACAGCAATCCCAGCTTCCCTCGCAGAGCAGCTCACTGGCTTTTCCTGGGGCCACCTGGAATTGCACCAGAGCAAGTCCCTGGGTGTTCCCTGTAAGTCCCACTGCTTTTTCAGCCTATGCGACAGTTTTCACAGAAAACAAGTCTAGTCCAAACAGCCACTTTAATCTATGAATGATGACTAAAATTAAAATTAAAAACCAGCTACAGTAGCCCAGTGTAACTAACACCAGGAAGCCTGTGGAAGCCTGGTCTGGCTGTGGGAGACAGGGCTCTGCACACCTGCCCAGGGGTCCCTTTACCAGCTAGAGAGCCTTGGAGAGGGGTCCTGCAGCCTCATGTATCATTTAAGGAGTCATCTATTCCAGAAAGCAGGCAGCTCCCATGTGGGCTATACCTCAGCAGTCGCAATTTGTCCCAGTTTATAAATAAGATGCTTTTCCTGGACTGCCAGGTCCCAGTGACATCTACAAGGCAAGCTGTGATCTCTGTGGCCTGTGAATCATCTCTGATAATGGAGAACCTGCTGCCTGACTCCTACTTTTGTCAGCTGTACAGCACCAGGGTGTGGATGCACCCAGAGAGAGCTTCCTGGCACTATGGCAAAGGAAATGATTTCTTCCCTCTGGAGCAGAGCCCTGGTGGAGATCACCTGGGAGGGATGCTCTTAAGGACAGAACAAGGTGGTACTGTTCACCTTTGCTCTCTCTGAGAGGTATTCCTACCTCCCTGACCCAGCCTGGGGGAGATTCAGCCTTTTCCTTCCTCTCACCTCCCATTCATGCCTTTTCCTAGCACCAAGGCCATATAAAGTCTGAATTTTCCCTTCTTTTGCCCTTGGAACTGTTCAATGCCTGGCCCATGTGCAATTGCCTCCAGCAATAAGGGGAAAACTTTGGGTCTCAGCATCTACTTCTGCTTTTCCCTCTGGAGCATCAGCATCCTGGCTTCCATCCCTGGAATTGGTTCAGAACCCAGATAAATCTGCTTTGTGCACCAGTGTCCTCTTTACTGTGGTCACAGGAGTGCTGCCCTTTGTCAAAGTGAATATGGCATCAAAAACTGTGGGAACTAGTAATGGCCATGAGCTGCACCTTGGAGGGTGAGAGCCTTTGCTGGGAGCAGCACTCAGGTGATGATGCTGGAGGCACTGCCTGGTGGGTGAAGTTTCTTGGGTGCTCTGCCTGCCTGCACTGCCTGTCTGGCACAGCTGACAGGGTGTTGTTTCCTCACTCTGCATCTCCTTTGCAGCCAGGATAACAACACCTTGTGGGGGTGAGGGTGGATGTTCTCTGGCATTTGTCATCGACTCGCCTGCAAGCACCCTGGGGAGGCCTATAAATAAGTGAGGGGTTGTGATTCAGCAGCCACTGGAGGAGAAGCAGCTGCCACCGTGTCCATTTCATGATCACTTCAAAAGCCTCGAGTCTTTATTTGATTTCTGTTTTTGCATTAAATTTGCAAAAACCTCCTCCACAAGGGGAGCAGGGGAAGGATGGTGTGGAAAGAGTCACTGAGGGAACAATGCAGCCCCTGGGAGTGATTGCAGGCTCCACCACAGCATCCTCCCTCCTTAGTGATGTGCTCCTGCTTTTGTGTTTCTCTCCCCTTCTGTTTGCTCTGGTGGGTTTCCTGATGCCTGTTATTGCTGGGCAGAGAGAGGCAGTAAAAGAAATTGCTCAGGCCAGGTTTGTGGAGAAACAGGAGGTGTCTGGCTGTGTTATCAAGGCAGTAATGCTTTTGCATTTCACTGATGGGACTAATATGAGACTGAGTGATCAGACCAAAAAGCACAACTGTGTTCACCTCGAGGCTCTGAGCAGCAAAATTGCAGCTTGGATTTAGGTTCAGATTGCTGAGCTTTACTTTACTCATTTAATTCACCCAGTGCTTTGGGACTTTATTGGCAGTCGTGATTTTGTGGGGCTGCACCTGCTGGGACATGCTGAGGTGAAGGTCCTTTCCTGTGTGTGGATGAACTTCTGGATGAAAATACAGAATGGAAGCAGCTCTATTTTCTGTAGGCTTTCTGTGGTCTGCCCTCTGTTAAAATGGCCTTAAATGGCTTTGTCTCTATTTGGGAGGGAGGGTGTTTGCCTGTCCCTTGTGCCAGGGTGGGTTAAAATGTGCTGAGCAGGGTTGTCCATTTCCACACTGATGTTTTGTGGGAAGGGGAATCAGTTGGTCCACAGGGTGGTGAGCAGTAACCACAGGAGCCTGTCTGCCCTAGGAGGTCCTTCTGACTCCATGTGGACCCAGCAGCAGCACTGAGCTCCACTGCTGGCTCAAAGCCACCTGAGCGTCAGTTCTGTGATGTCTCTGCAGCGTGCTGAGTGACAAACCCCTCTGTGCCCTGGATGTGAATGTGGAAACACCCACAGAGGCTCCACAGGCTTCTTCTGAAGCACAGCCAGGGTGGAGGAAAGATCCCTTGCCCAGGTCACCCTGCAGCTCTCCCTGCTTCTAATGAAGCCTCACTCCTGACGGCCACTCAGCCCCTTCTGTTTTCAAGCCAACAAATTGAAAAAAAAAAGAGAGAAAAAAAGGTAAAAAACAAAGAGGAGGAGAATAAGACAGAATGATATATTTTTGTTCACTCTCCCTCTCCTTCTTCATTCCTTTGAGCCATTTTTAACCCAAGCTAATTCAGCTGGAAATATTAATAACCCTATGAGGACGCCACCTCCTTGTAATGAAGTGTAAAGGTCACTTCTGCTCAAATCACACAACTCTTTCATTTTGTTCTCTGCAAGGAACAGCTCCTCTCTTTAATTATTCAGTTTGCTTTTATACTGCAGCCGCTGCTCTCTTGTCTCTAATCTCTGACTCTTCCCCATTATGCAAGTCCCCAGGAGGATGGGCGATGTCACCTGCTGGGTCACCACCAGGGCCTGGGTGTTGGGAGCAGCAATTGGGATCTGCCTGCTGGGGGAAGGAGAGGCTAGATATGCAGAAGAAGAGCTGACTCTTGGGTTTCAGTGTTGTTCCTTTCATGGTATGAGTTGGCTGGTGTTTCTTCAGGGTGTGGGCATTGCAAAGTATGTTAATTTTTGGTTGAGTTGAATTTTCATGCATGAGGTGCCAGTTGATGAGATGGATAGGAGAGGGGCTGGAGGGGAGCTGGGGCATTCCTGTCCTCCTGACTTACCTGAAGGGTGGATGGAGGTGGGAGGCTGTGGGATGGGAAGTGACCTCTGTGTGGTCACTCCTCACTGAGGAAGGTAATTGCTTGTGAAGCCCTAAGATGAACCAAAACCCTCTCAGATCAGGGCAATGTCCCCCATTCTCAGCTGTCTCTTGGGCCATGATGTCCACAGCCAGGGAGAAGAGAGGGAGAAATCACAGCGCCCTGGTGCAAATCAGAGCACTCCTGGGACAGCCATGGGAGTCACCAGCACAGAAATGGGCAATGGATTTGTGGAATGCCATTTTCTAGGGATGAATTTGGGGTCACATGGAAGTTCTCCCCAGACAGATGTCCAAGAGAGGCCTGGGGAATAGGGAAGTAGGACTGTGCTGGTCAGTCTGGAGGAGGGAAGGCTCAAGGGGGACTAAAGGGGCTCCAAAAGAGCTTGAGAGGGAATTTGGACATGGATTTTTAGTGATGGGACAAGGGGTAATGGCTTTAAACTGACAGAGGGCAGGTTTAGATTACATTTTAGGAAGAAATTCTTTCCTGTGAGAGTGGGGAGGCCCTGGCACAGGATGCCCAGGGAAGCTGTGGCTGCCCCTGGATCCCTGGAAGTGTCCTAGGCCAGGTTGGACAGGGCTTGGAGCAATCTGGTCTGGTAAAAAGTGTCCATGCCCATGCCAGATGGGCTGGACTAGATCATCTTTAAGATCACTCTCAGCCCAAATAATTCTGTGATTCTATGATTTCAGTGGCTGAGGTAATTATTGCACTAATTATTACTGGAGCATCCTAAACAATTAATAACCATAATTAATTGTATGGGCCCAAGAGAGCAAAACAACTTTTGTGGTGGCTGTAACCCCTCCCTCTCTCAAGCACTGCTCACTCCAGAACCTGTCTGCAGTGTTTTATCTCCCTGAATGTTTAAATGACTTGAGCAATTTGGGGTTTCCTCTGTGTCCCCATGGGACTCCTCACTCTCTGCTCTAATTATAACACCACAGCAGCTGTTAATGCCCACAAACAAACACAGGTCCTCGGTAGCTGCAGTGAGTTAAGGTTTATATAATCATGTGAAGATTTGAGAGCTGAAAAGCTTTTCTCTGTGCACTGCATTAATCATTTAAAAGGAGCCTGACTGATGATTTTTGCATGTGTGTGTGGTTGTTTCCTTTTTCCCCCTGTGGAGTCCAGCTGTTGCTGGCTGTACATGGTGTGCTCAGCACCAACCAAACCACTGCCAAAGCCACAATGGCTTCTGAAAACTCCTGTTTACAGACTCATCTGGTGATTCATTCATGCAGGACATGGGCTGTGCTAGTAGTGAAGAATCCAGCCTCTGATGAGGAGTGGAGAAGTTTTGCTTGTTAACAGTAAGACATTGTACTGGTTTGAAAGCAAAACCAGTGAGAGACTCCAAGTCAGGAATTCAATTTAATGGGAAAAAAATTTAAAAAGGAAAAAAAAAAGAGAGAAAAATATATATAAAATACATGCAATAGTACAAAAGAAAACCCCTGACAGAGTCAGAATACAACCTGACACCCTGCTAGTGAGGGTGGTGGGAGCAGTCCAGGTGAAGTGATCTTGCTGAAGTAGTGATCCTGTAGAAAGGTCTGGTAACTCTTGTCCTCTGGAAACCAGTGGGTAAGGGCTGCCTTGGTGTTCCAAATCTCAGATTTGATCTGAGTAGGAAAGGCTTGGCTCCTTCTCCCTGGGTGGAGCATCTCCCCATGGGATGATGGAATTTTTTCAGCCATGCCCTGGGATTCCACGGCCCATGAACAGGAGATATCTCCTGGAGGGAGGATGGGCCATGGAAAAGATAAAGAACACTGCCCCAGCTGGTTTTATCAGATGGCCCATTAGCAGAGAATATCTCCCACAGAGATAAGGATGACTGCCCCACCTGGTTTAACAGATGGTGATAAAATACACACTTTTGGGCACATCCTGTATTGCAACCCAAGACAGTGTTCTGTGGTAGAAGAAGTCTCACACTGAAAGGACAGAACTGACACGGACATTTCCAAATTACAGCTGGCAAATGAAGCACAGAGACATGGGAAGTCTAATGAAGAGCATTGCACTGATCAGCTCTTTGGCCAAGCATGGAGACTTCCTTTTCCAAGCTGTCCTGCTGCCAGGGCTTTTCCCTCTCATTGGCCCTCTTGGACTTGCTTTGGGAGCAATGGCATCATGGTTAAATCAAGGCACCAATTGAAGCTTTGAAGCTGTTTCCTCTAATGTTGCCTGAACTGGGCAGCCATCCCTCACACAACTGACACCAGAAGGAAACTGCTGTCCACAATTTTGTACCT
Source organism: Toxostoma redivivum (assembly GCA_013397375.1). NCBI lineage: Eukaryota > Metazoa > Chordata > Aves > Passeriformes > Mimidae > Toxostoma > Toxostoma redivivum. Next base: position 105,001 of record VXBI01001258.1, read on the forward strand.
GCATCATCCTTCACTCCCTTCCCTTCTGTGACCACTCCAATGGATCATTAAAAGCAGTGCAATATCCAGGAGCACAGACCAGACTGGGGCACTGTTTGCTCTGTGTGAAGCCACAACTGTAGCTTGGTTCCAGCTGACAGGCTTATATGACCTCATATCTATAAAAACTGATCTTAAACATTCATTTGGAAACCTTACACGGACATAAAACCCAGAGTTCAAAAGTTGCAACTTTTCAGACACAGGGGAGGGAAAAAATAGCTGTGAGGTTTTAGGTTAAAATGCAGAAACGTTGGACTGTGGTTTTGTAGATGTGATTTCCATGCTGCCACCATCAGTGGCGGGGACAGTTCAGCTCCTCTACTGCCACCATGCTCCTTCCAAGCCCCTAAGCATGGCTCAAAGTAATGAGATTTAAGGATGTGAAAAAGTCCTGGAAGAGCTAAGGAAAGATAATCAGGGCTAGTGTGCCGCCAATGAGGGAAGAGGCTGAAAGTGGCAGTGGACTATGGACTGGGTGGTTGAAATTCCACTTTCCAGAGTCAACATTAAGGCAGATCAAGTCTTGTGGCTGAAGATGTGGCTGTTTTAATAATGCAGACATTGGAATTAGAAAGAGGAGCTAAGACAAGGGGTCTGTAAGTAGCAATGCTGTGGGTGATTGCTGTCCCAGACCTGTTTATTTGGAAGCATCTCTGCAGATACCAGCAGGAATTCACCAGTACCTGTGTGTGCTGGAGCCTTCTGGCCCCAGCCAAAGGCACTGCAATTAGGGGAAAGGAACATCAGCTTTTTCTCCTGGCCTTCCTTAATGCCCCAGCTGCTGGTGCAGTACTGTCCTGCCCTGTGGAGGATGCACTGTGCTGCACAGGGACAGCCCTCACCGGGCTGCAAGCCCTGAGCTCTGGCTTAGCTGTCTGTAACCCGGGGAACAGATGGCACAGCCTGACAAATGCAGCCTTTCCTGCACTTCCCTGCTCCTTTCCACTGCAAATTGAGGCCTTAAAAAGGATTGATGGTGCTAACAACAACCTCATCTAGGAGGACTTTTGGAGGGATTAATGACTAGTCGCTGGGGAAAGGTTTAATGGTCCAAAGAGATCAGCAGTCTCAAGCCAGTTTATTAATCAGCTAAGGCCATTACCACTTAAAGGCTCAGCCTGGGGGGGAAGAGGAGGCAGGGGTGGCAGTGATCCATCTCTGCAGAGAAACAAGCCAGAGAAAGTGAGGAGATCCCTGGAATCCAGTACACAAACTCACTGCTCTTCATTTGGTGTGGACTGGGATTCAGCAAGGAAATGCAAAGAGAAAAGGGAGTGGTGGTCTTGCTTCATTTACTTCTGATGCACTGCAACCCATCTCGTGCTCTTGTGGCAGCAGCAGCTCCTGAACAAGCCCAGGGGCTTCCAGCCAGCTGTGCCTCCAGCAGTGGCTGCCACACATCCCCAGACCCTGTGCTGCAGCCTGGGCAGTTGAGCACTACTGTTGTGAGAGGAAATTTATTTCTAACACCTTGTTCAGAGATAATTTTTCTGCCCTGGAGCGTGAAAACTGAGGTTCTTATTATTTTTATCACAGCAAGTCAAAGTGCAGAAGCTATTCTTACTCATATAAATGTCTAATCCTACTCTGATTCCTTCCGAGCTGCTGCATTTGCTTTGATTACTTTTCCCAGTTATAGCTAAAATAAATTTGCAGTATAATAATCTGCTCATACAATAAGCAATCCCTGAGATGAGGAGATGAGGGCCCTGCCAGGGACCCTCTCCCATTTCAGGGTGCAGGAAAAGCTCGGCTGTGTCCTGGCTGCCCTGGATTGTATGGAGGAAAAGCAAAGTGCCTCAGTCTATTTATTTCCTTTTCACTTTAGATCCCTTAGGGGTCATCTGTAGCAGGATGTCTGAATGTAGCATCGGTATAATGTCATTTTCTGGGGCCCAGGGAGGGAGAACAGTAGGATTGCTGGTGAAGGAGACCTGCTCCCAGGTACTGGAGGCTTCTGCAGCAATTTTTGACTGTCTCCATGCAGTGGGACTGTGTAGGGCCAGGACTGGGTCTGGGAAGTGTTACAGCAAGCTGCTATGGGTGGCTTGGGGTCAGCAGGCTTTTTAATTGCTTGAAAGTGAGATCCTTGTGCTTTATCCTCACAGAGGCTGTTTTAGGGCACCAACAAAGAATCTGATCTTCTGAAGAGAGCTCTGGCTTTGCTCTAGAATCTGATCACAGTGAGAAGTTGTTTCTGTTCAGTTACATTTTTAGGTGGCTGAAAATCTATATTATTTTTGGCTATTTTATTTTTTATTTTTTATTTTCCCCTCTGTGCTTGTTCCATCCAAAGTCATGAACTACATGTGAGGTCACGTGACTTACCTGCATTCATCCACTGCGTTTTGGAGTAAAACCTCTTCTTGCTTTTCTTCCTTCTCCCTGCAAACTCATTTATCAGCCACATGAATTTCTGCTCCCTTGGGACACTGCTCCTGGAGAGCCTGGACCTCTGGCTGGCCCAAGATGATAAAAACCAGCATGGTCCATACACTCCAGAGCTCCAGCACCCCAGGTCTCTCCTCCTGACTTGGTATTTTCAAGAGTCAGCAAGACAAACCAACCCCCCTGGAGAGGAGCTGGGACAATCAGCAGGTGAAGGCTGTCACAGCTAGAGGTACTTGGTGTCAAAAACTGTTTTTGTGTGTGTGTATGTTAGGGAACAAAGAGGGTGAGCAACCTCCTGTGTCTTTGGATGATTTTTGCACATCACTTAATACAGATTTTCCAGTTTGCAGGGGGAATAACCTCGGTGTAAGGAGTCACAGAGCAGAAAGGAGGTGGCAGACACCAGGGATGAGCTGAGTCCATGGCATCCCTTTCCAGAACCATGGCATTCTAGTGCCATGCCAAGACCTCTCTGCTTTTCATCCCCCTTTTCACAAGTGGTCTATGTGGACTCAGTTTTCTGCACTTTAAGATTCCAAGAGTTCCAAGCTGGGTATTTCTATTGCTTTAGCTAAAGAAAGATGGGGATGGTTTCAGCCTGCCAAGTTTTCCCCTAATATATGCATATACACTGGTAGTGAATTTGAATTCAGGTCCTAAACACTGTGGGAATGTTGGCCACCCATAGGTCCATATGGAATGGTGACCCTATAACCCCTAAACCCAGCAACATTTATTAATGGCTTATCTGAAGTCTCTGTAGCAAACATTTCAGTCCCTTCAGCCAGGGAGAAGTGGGTTACTTTGTGAATATCAATGCAGATCAAATAAAACATGTCTCAAGGACAAATGTATTTGTTCTGAAAATTTGGCCAAAGAAATCAGAAATGGTTCTTTAAAATACAGCAGCCTAGAGCATGTTTTTATCTTCCTTTTTGAGCAGTGAAAGTTGATGATCAAGCTATAATTTGAAATATGTGGTAGGATACAGCAAAACCAATGCCACTGAAATTGCCTTGCAGTTTGAATACATGGATCTGAAGATTTGACAAAAACATTTTCTTTGTTCTACAGACATGAGACCATCTTCCTTCTTTTTATGTGTAGCACCCCTGGATTGTTTTGCACTGATCACTCTGGTGCTCTCTTTGATGAATCCACTTGTTTGGTTTCTTTTTTTTTTCTTTTTTTTTTTTATTTTTTGTTGGTTTGGAGCTCCTTTTTTGGGGATGGTAGGTGGGTAAGATCTTATTGGGCATGATGGGAAGGGGACAATTAATTTATGTCATGAGTTTGGCATAACTGGGCCATCAACCTCAGCAGAGCATGTACGAGGTGTCTGAAGAAGAGAGACACAGAGATCCAGTTGCTGCTTTCTTCCTTTTTTTTTGTGAAATGAAAGCAAAAAAAAAGCAGGAATAGATGCCTTCTGGTTCCAGGCTTCATGGAGCAATCCTGGGACTATCAGCAGTGTGCAAAGGGAGAGGGGAAGGAGGGAAGACGATGACTCACGACAAGTTTCCCTGTCAAGATTTTGCTTCATCGCTTTGTGTTCTCTGGATGACTTAGGGAGAGACACTTTTCCCTCATCTCTAATTTGCTGCCAGATGAATTTATTGAGTAGCAGGATATTGAGAAGTCATGAGAAACTAATGAGAAATGCCTGAATGAACTCAGCATGCTCCTGCACTCGGCTGTTAGGCTTTAATATCCCAGTGGTGCTGGGCAGAGGGGGACAGGGGTTGTGCAGCTCCTTTTCTCCTTGGTTTAGTGCCAAAATGGGACAAGGAGTAATGGGTTTAAACTAAGAGATGGGAAGTTCAGACCAGACACAAGGACAAATTTTTTATAATGAGAGTGGTGAAAACCTGGCATAGGTTGAAGCCCCATTTCTGAGAATATTCAAGGTCAGGTTTTGAGGCTCTGAGCAACCTGATCTAGATGAACATTTCCCCTTTCATTGCAGGGAGGTTGGACTAGACTGAATTCAAAGATTCCTCCTAACCCAAACTCTTCTTCAATTCTGTGCATCTACCTGTATGGCCAATCTGTGGTCTTACTTGGAAATTCAGTCACCTAGAACTGTTATTCCACTTGTTATTTTGAGGTGTGACAGTTCTGGCTGACTAAAAATCCTTACTACAGCTTTTCCTTCTCACACATTGTCCTGACTTCCTTCCCTGAGCTCCTGATCTCTGCTGGATGCTGGGGGGCCTGGCTGTGACAGAAGGGCTGGTTGGTGAAGGATGTTCCTCATGGAATGTCCTCATGGCAAGGACCACAGCAGATACTGAGCGTTTTCAAGATGCTGACTATAAACTCTTAATTTCAAAATTGTAATAAATTGGAGAGAGGGGGAATTTCTTAGCAGATACCTGTCTTTCAAACCAAGACACTTGGGCAGAGATTCTCTGTCTTTCTGGCCTGGTGTGTTTCTGCTGCTATATATATTCTTTGAAGTTCCTGGGAGTTTCTGGAGCTAAAATAGGAGGAAATTTTGGTCCCCTTTCTGCCTTAAAATGTGTTTCAGAACAGCCTGAACCTGGTCCAACAGTCAATATGACAATGGACTTTTTCCTTTGTGATGGGCACAGCTGAGAGCATGGCTGCCAGCAGCCCTGGACTGCATGATCTTGAAAAACACATTGCAGTGTGAAGGAATGAATTGCTGCCACGGGTATTTTTTGACCAGACCTAAAGTTATTTCTCCAGGAGGAGTGATGTGTAGCAGGAAACTGGTACTCCAGTCCCAGATGGGCAGCTTTGCCTTCAGCTCATCTCTGATTCAGGTAGTGTTTTACCCTGAGGAGATGAAAACACCCCGAGAAGCAGAATAATGTGAGGGAGACATCTGTGTTTCACCACACATTTGGCAAGGGGAGGTGGCAGCAAAAGTTCCTGAGGAGGTTTGTCAGGGTCAGTAACACTCCAGAGATGCAAATCAGCCCCATGGCAGCCTGGCAGTGACTCAACCTTCCCCTACAGCCTGATTTTGCCCATGTGTGTGATACAGGCTGCTGCAAAGATGAGTTTCATTTTTACAGACTTATCACCTTCCTTGGGCCTTTCATGCAGCAGAATGATGAAAGGCAGGAACCTTATGGCAGCCGAATAAAAGTCATATCCCAGCAGCTGTGAAAATGTCCCTGCCTTGTTTTTCCAAGGAGTCCATGAAAGGGCATGGTGACACCACCCACGGCTGCCACCTCCTGTCCACAGTGGCTGCTTTCTCTCGGGGCTCTTCAGCCATCCATGGCATGTGCATCATCCCAAAACCTCACCAGGGACACCCAGCACATGCCCTGTGGGTTTCACACCACGTGCAGCTGTGCTGGTAAGATGGGTCTGTGCCTCCTGAGCCCAGCAAAGGGTGGTGTGAGCACAGGAGAGGGGCTGCAGAGCCATTCAGCAGCCAGGGTAGGGCCCTTCCCTCCTAGATGACTCTGCCATCTGATTTCAGAGTTGTCTGCCTTGACACGTGCTATCCTGTGCCTTGTGAAGGAGGTAGTCGAGAGCCTTGAGCTCTCTCAGATAAATGGCTCAGCTCAGAGCACTGTGGCTTGATGTTCCTGAAGCTGATAATCCTAATTAACAGGCTTTCTCTGAATCCCTTTTATACCACTCCAGCAGCCCAAGTGGGCTTTAAAGCGAATGGAAATTACCCCATGGAGCGCTTTCCCTGGAGATGTTGCTATGCCGACCTGCTCACAGCAGCCATTGAGGCTTCCTAGCTCTGCTCTATCCTGCATTGTTCTTGCTGTCACAGAGGCTCACATGGTGCCAGAAGTGTGGCTGGGACAGAGAGGGTCCAGACTATTATTTACTTTTTCTGGAAGATGTGGGTAGAAGCGGAAAAAACAAGTAGAGAGAGGTAAAAATCATGTCAAGCACCAACAACAATGGAAAAACAACCTGAAAGATCTGAGAGTCCTTCTGATGGAAAATTTCAATTGAGTCAACTTTCTCATGCACAATCCTTTAAAAAATAATTTAAAAAATATATTTTTTCTTTTTTTTTTTTATTTATTGGAGGTCTGCAGGCAATAGGATTTCCCCTGGGTACCTGGGTTTCCTCACCCACTCTGATGGGAACACTGGGAGGTCAGGTGTGTTCTTCCCAGCCCTTCCCAGCAGGAACCCAGAGGTTGTGGGGTGCTGTTGGGTGATGGAGCCATTTCTCCACGAGGTGAAATGCATCCCATGCAGGCAGGAGTTTTTTGTCTCCCCCCTCACCCCGAGGCACACAGCTTGGAACATTTTTGGCCACTCTCATTCTCCTTAAATTCAATCTTCCCAAGGCCTACAAATCTGAGGCATTAAGAGGAGGACAAATTATAATGAATGTATATTAGGAATATAAAAAGTAACGACTTAATATAACTTTCTCTTCTCACCCTTCCCTCCCCGTTCATGACCTGATGTTTTTAACATTTTGGGAACTGCTAAATCTCGGAGGGAAATGCAGTGTGCCAGGGAGAGCTGGGGGTGCTCCATTTGTAGGCTTTCTTTGCCCCAGGGCACTCAGAAAGCAGCACCTTCCCTCCCTGTGCCTCAGGGACAAATAACAACGCCTCCACTGGCATCAAAAGTGGGGTAAATGAAATTATTAAAATGTCAAAGTGCCACAGATGTGGTTGTGTGGGCTCAGGGACAAGAGGGTGGCCCTTGAGCGAGGCAATCTCCAGAGCTGGGGCTGTCCTTTGGGCTATGGTCACTTCTAAAGTCACCAGCATGGATGGGGATACAGAAAGGTGAAATAAAGTCCACCAAATATTACTGCCAAACCCCAAGACACTTGGGGAAACATCAGTTATTTTATTTACAATGGCAACAGGCTGAGGGGAACAAGCAAGGCCTTCTCCTGCTTTACAAATAATGACTTTAAATGGCTGAGACTGCTCCTGAGCAGGGCTGGCTTGAAGCAGCTTCTGCCTTTCTTAAAGAAAAACAACAAACCCAAAAATATCCACCACCCGTCAAAGATAACAGTGACATTTTCCCCTACTTTCCAACAAGATAGTTTTCTCTGGGGCAATAAATAAATTAACTAGCTCCAGTAATCCCATCAGGAGGAGAACAGGGGACAATTTTTACCCTCCTTACAAGGTGTAGATAGACAGTGGTGAGGATGGGCAGTGTGTAATGTTGTTTATTATGTATAATAAGAAGCAACAAGAAATCTCAGTTAAGGACCAAGCCCCAGAGTGCCAGCCCCTGTACAAACACACAGTAACAGAATCCCTGTCCTGAAGAGCATACAGGCTAAAAATGGTTCCTTATGCGGCATAATTTGGAGGGGAAGAATAGGAATTAGAGGCAGAGAAATGGAAAAAAAAATCAACCTTTTTCCTGATTTCCTTTTATATTTCAAACAAAGGCCACAAGACAAAAATGCTGAGATCATAATTTCCAGTCCCCATCATTAGGTACTAGGATAGGAGAGTGATAGAATCATAGAATCATTTAGGTTGGGAAAGACCTTTTATGATCATAGTGTCCAAATGTAATTCTAACACTGCCAAGAACTCCATCAAACCACCTCCCCAAGTGCCAAATCTCCACATCTTTTAAACACCTCCAGGGATGGTGACGCCACCACTTCCCTGGGCAGCCTGTTCCAAAACCTGACCACCCTTCCAGTGAGGAATTTTTCCCCAATATCCAAGCTAAACCTGCCCTGGCACAAATGGCATATTTTCTCTTATCCTATGTCTTGTTATCTGGGAGAAGAGACTGACCCACCTCTCATCACACCCTCCTGTCAGGAGCAGAGCAGAGCAATAATCTCCCCTGAGCCTCCTTTCCTCCATGAGCCCCCCAGCTCCCTTAGCTTTGGGCTTGTGCTCCAAACCCTTCCCAGCTCTGTTCCCAAACTGACCCCAGGGCTTGAGGGGTGGCCTCTCCAGTGTCCAGCACAGAGGGACAGGTCACTGTCCTGGTCCTGCTGGCCTGGGCTGTGTTTGTCTTCACCACAGCAGGGGTGGGAATGTGACTTGCTGGTCCCTGGGAAGGGGAGGCAGGAGATGAGTGAAGCCCAGTGCCCACTTGGCTGGTGAGGCTGACAGCATGAAGCTCCTCCACCAAATTCCTGGCAAGGGGAGGATGTTGAAACCTCCATGAGAGGAGGAGGAGGAGGCAGAAGAGCCACCCAGGTGTTTGAAGCAACCCAAGTGCCTTGCAGCAGCCCTGGTGCCTCTGTCCTCCCTGCCCAGAGCAGCACAGCCCAGCCCCATGGCTTTGGTTTTGGTCTGTGTCCAGTGCCAGCCTAGGAGGGCACAGAGGGGCTCGAGTGCAGGACCACACTGAGCAGGGAAATTCATGGCTACTGGATGCCTTGGTTTCCTTTCTGCTAGCTCGATAACCATTTTATAAGGAAACCAAAGCCTTGCAAAGTAATTCCAAAAGAATGGCAGATTTTTTCTTTTTGGCTTTTCTTAGCTTTCCTCTTTTTTTTTTTTTTTTTTTTTTGTGATTCTATAGAAAATTAAAAACATGATTGAATTTGTGCATGCCTTTATTTATTTTGCTATGGATGATGGGCACAGATTTCCCTAAGCCAAAAAGCCCCCTCCCTCCTCCTTCCCCAGCCTTAGTAATCAGCTTCCTTGTGCTCCAGCCCACGCTAGACTATTTTCCTCTGTCAAATCCTCCATCATTGGTTAAATTACCTGGGTGTGTGTTGGCTTTATCTTTTTTTGGTGAAATCTTACAATCTTTCAAGTCTACTTTGTCCGAGTCCCTGTCATCCTCTTAGGTTTTTGTACACCCTCTTTCTCTCCTGGCTGATTCTGTAAAAGGTCTAATCCCAACAAGTTGCTGCTCTCAGGGCTGAAGTCTGTTCTCTGGTGCCCATGATAATCATGTGTTCACCAAGAGCTTCGAAGCCACAGCAAATTGCAGCTGTGCAGGCTCCATTGCACAGGGCTGTTGATTTTTCCCTTCCACCCTTCTTTTCTCAGCTGCTCCCCATCCACATTTCACTCCCTGCATTCAGTGCAGCCTTCACTGCTTGCACACCTTTCAAGCCACCATTCTGCTGAGCAGATATCTGGCACAGACCCTGGTTTGCCACCGGGGTGTCCCCTCCCACACACCCCCCGACAGCTGCCTTCCCAAATGTGAGGACGTGCTTCGCTCAGAGTCTGCAGTGTGAGCCAGTTGGAATCTGGGATGCTCTTTCCTTTTGGCTCGCCACAGAGATCACAGGACCCTGTTTAATCCAGCTCCCTGTCGGTGTAGGGCTGAGTCATAGCAGGTTTTTCTGTTGCTACATCTAATAACGCTTTGCTACTGGGAGCAGAACATCAACCAGCTTGGCTGGGAGTCGGCACTGTCACCCAGCAGCTTCCCTTGTCTGCAAGTTGTTTTGATTCTTTTCTTAGACTTCTCCCTCTCTGTGTCTTTCTCTCTAAAACATTAATTTCCTCTAATTAGAGCCTCCTTAACAATTCTTTTTTCCCCCCTCTCCTCAGTTAATTTCCTCTAATTAGAACCTCCTTAATAATTCTTTTGCTAAATCAATTTCCTCAGTTAGAACCGCCCGCCACAATTTCTTTCCTCCCTTTCAAAAGCTGTCGGAGTAGCTAAGCAAATTATGCTTCTGAGTAACCTTTATCTCTTACTTGGTATTTTAAAAGAACTGTAACAGGTTAGACAGGCACAATTTCCCCTTTCAGAGTTCTGCTGGTCTGACCCCATTAGGTTATACTTAGCTGAGTGTTGTACTATTGTATACTTAATAAGATGCTCTAGCTGTTCATCTGGAACTCAGGTATGGCTGCATTTGTGAATGAATTAAACATGACACTTCTTAATTCAGATCAGATTTAACAGTGTCAGAATCCATCTTTAAACCAGATCAAATTGCTCTCCAAGAATATGTAAAACCTCCTGCCCCTGTTAGCTGTCCTGTGAGCCAGACTTTCCTAACTTTTCCTCTGCAGCCATGCTGGCTTTCTTCTCCTGACAAGCCTTTTAAGTTCTAATTTTTTTCTAAAACATGCTGCTTTTAAAAAAAGATCTTTTTTTTTTGTTTCTAATTTACACAGTAAGTAACTATTAATGGCCCACTGCTTTTCACAACCATGCTGTGGGCCACATCAGCAGCTGGTGTAAATGGGGAGGCAGCCAGGTGACACATTATGGACCTTGGGCCTGAGTTTCTTCTTCATTATTATGCAGTTTGTCCCCAGCTGAAACTGTGTTATGCATTTCTCCATCTCTTTAAGATGGGACCACCTCACTAAAATCCATCAAGGACAACCCACTCCATTTCCTGATGTTGAGAGGAAACAGGCCAAGTGATGATGGCAACTGGGAAGGGTCATCCAGTTAGAGTGGAAACTCTTGTTTTATGCAATTATGAAAAACATGAAGAAGGGAACACATCTGAGCTGCAGGAATGCACTGGTGGCTGTGTGTTCCCTTTCCTATACCCCTTCCTCAGGCTGGCACCGACCACCCAGCACAGATCTGATGGCATCAGTGAGTGTCACCACGTGGGACAGCACTGCCCCTCTGTGATTCACAGCCCATGTGACACAGGCTAAAGAAAACTACCTCACTACAGGCTCAGGAGGCTTCTTCTGGCCTTTCTCACAAAGATTTCCTCCCTCTTTTGGCTATGCCCAACTGCAGAGCCTGCTCTGAGTCCTGGTCACACAGCAGGAATGTCACTCTGGGCCATGAAGAGTCTGCTCCGAGGCAGGTGGAGCAACTTGCCAGCTTGTGAAGAGCTTTTCATCACTGTCTGATGGGAGTCAGCAGTGCCCCAGTGGGTGGCTGTCCTGGAGTGATCTGTGAGGAACGCTTCATAGATACTCTGCGGGGAGCTGGGGGAGGCTTGCAGCAGCTCCATCCTCGTCAGTGCCACCATCAGATGTCTGGGCAGGCCCAAAACGTTTCAGCCAAGCCCAGCTACTGTGGGAAAGCTGCACTGCTGTCCTTTTCTACACTATTTCCTTCTGACCTTTCCGAGCTTCTAGCACCCCACAAAGTCTGTCCTGGTGGAAGTGGTGCAGAAGTAGCAAGATGTATTTTACTTCCTTTGCAGTCTTAATAACTGTGCAGAAAACTCCATTTGCCATTACTTCTCTTGAAATTTCATAGTAGGATTGGATGGAAAAATGAAAGGCATTAAGGCTTTTGTTTTTGGCAAAATCCCTAATGCTTGAGATGGGAATAGGATGTTTTTGGGTAATCTTACAAGGAGTACAATGCTGGTGGTGCTGGAGAGAGGGTTGTCTGGGGAAGGATAGATTCTCTAAAAAGATATGTTAGAAGGCTAAAAAAAAGCTGTTTGGTTCTTCTCAGAAGAGATGAGAGAGCAGGAAGAGGGAATCACCAGGTCGGGTCGTTCAGACTGACAGCTGACTACAACAGGGGAGACGCTGTTCTCTACGCTCCTCGAGAAGCCCCTCGTGCTGGTGCCCAGTCCACCCCAGCTGAGGCCGAAGAAGGGCTAGAGATAGAGATAGGCAATCCAGTAGACGATGTTGAAGAGCAGGAAGGCGGTGGGGAAGAAGACGCGGGAGTAGGAGTCCAGGCGGGATATGTGGATGCGGACCCGCCCCTCCCGCCACATCCCCGTCTGACAGTCCTCGATGCAGCAGAAGAACCTCTCACACTCCTTCCCCTCCAGGCACGGGGAGCCGGGCTCGTCATCCTCATCCTCCTCCATCTCCGGGGGCCAGTGCATGATGTGGTTGATGTTGATGGCAGTGAAGGTTGGCATCACCTGTGCGCCGGCAGGTGGCTGTGAGGGGACAGGTAGGCGGGTTAAAGGGGAGGAAAAGGCAACAAAACACGTTCTGGACATCAACCCCCACCCAGGTGGTGATAGATCAGATCATCATGGGTGCAGTTCAATGGAGAGGGATGACTGATCATCCCCAGTCTCCGCACCTGGTTGTGAATCACCAGTGTGTGTTCTGCTCCCTGCATGACTGTGAGTGTTCTTCCTGGCACCCCAGGGCACAGCAAAGCTCTGATTGCACTGATTCCCCATCTGTGCCAATGATAGTCAGTGCAGAAACACGACCTGTTCGATCTGTTCTGGCCTCTTCCCTCATTTCCCTGAGCTCAGCTGTCTCTGAAGACACAGCACACAGCCCAGATGTGTCTGCTGGTTGCTGCCAGTTGCTGGAAAAAAGCTGGGGAAAGGCTGTGTGGCTCCTCTTGGCCCATCATGAGCCTCATGGAAGAGCTCTGTCCACCCTGGGATATGAGGGGTATGGGGGATGTGCTGGGAAGTGAGCCTGGCCCAGAAGAGATTTGTCTTAGTTTCAGTTCTGGCCCAGTTCAGAGGCCTCTTTCAGTTAATGTGTCAGAAGTACCTGCCATGAGCTCGGACAGATCTCATAACAGAGGATGAGGATGAAGAGAATGATGACCACCATGGGTTCACTATCCCCACCTCAGCAGGTCCTCTGATGGAAGACCACAAAAAAAATCGGTTTCTGCATCTCTGTGACCTAAGATACATCTGTAATCCAGAGATCAAACTGATACAGGCTTAATGGCATTTACATTCAAGGATGTGAGTCATTCTAAACTGTTCTGATAAGCTCTCCAGCAATTCTGGAGAGAGCACAAGGTGCTTGGCTCTGACAGGGCCTCAGGAAGGATATTTTTAAATATCCTGGGGTTGTAACAGCATCCACCTCTGCTGGCCCCTCTGACCTACCAGCCTGGCTTTCCTGTGGCTGTGCTCCAGTGGTTTCTTGTTTCCCACCAGGTAGTTGAGTGTGGCGTACTCCATGAGAGCAGCAAAGACGAAGATGAAGCACACAGAGACAAAGAGGTCCATGGCTGTGATGTAGGAAACACGGGGGAGGTGCTTGCGGGAGATGGTGCTCAGGGTGGTCATGGTGAGCACAGTCGTGATACCTGAGAGAGAAAACAGCTGCCTTAAGTACTGACAAGGAGCACTTCTGTCTTCTACACACATCCATCTCAAAACACCCCCATTTCCCCTCTACTCTGGCTGTCTGGTCCCATTTTGGCTCTACTCAGCCAGACTCTGGTTTTGAGGAAGCCTCTGACAATGCTCTATGAAAAAGAATGATGTTCAAAACTCAGGTATCACACAGACCATCAGTGTGGACTGGTAAATGAGTGGGAAACTCAGACTCTGCATGGGGCTGGGTTGGTCAGGCAGGGCTTGTCCTCACCTCCTGTCCTCCATGTGCCTCAACAGAGCTTCTAGAAGGAAGTTCCATGTTCCATGACCTTCCCAGGCACAGAGGGGAGGCTGACAGATCTGTAGTTCCTGGGGTCCTCCTTTCTACCCTTTGATAAAAAGGGTGCAATATTTTCCCTTTTCTGGTTACTACCATGACTTTTCAAGTATCATGGAGAGTGGCTTGGAAACCACATCAGCCATGCTCTTGGATGTATCTTGTTGGGTCCCATAGATTTATGGATGTTCAGGCTCCTCAGGTGCTCTCAAAGCTGATTGATCTTCTCTTACAGTGAGAGGGACTTTTCTGCTCCAGTCCATCTTGCAGTCAATCCACTGTGGAATGTGGGGAGGGAAACTTCCAGTGAAGACTGAGGCAAAAAAGTACCTCAGCCTCCTTCTCATCCATTTTTACCATCTTGACAGTTATATTCAACTTGCTTTGATCTTCCCTTTCTGGCTGACAAACCTGGAGAAGCCCCTGTCAGTATCCTCTGCATCCCTAACCCCATCCCTACACAGCTGGCAGTGTCCCCTACTCCTCCCAGGATACCTGTTCCTGTTTCCACTGCCTGTGCATTTCCTCCTCACCCTTTAGTCTGACCAGAAGCTCTTGACACATCCATGCTGGTCTCTTGCCTTCCTTTCCTAATTTCTTACACCTGGGGATTGAGAGCCGTTGTGCTCTTTGGAAAATGTCCTGAAAAAATCTGCCAGTGCTGTTCTGCTCCCTGGCCATCAGGCTGCTCTGTAATAGACACCAATCACAAGGTTCCCTTTATTTCCTTGGTCCAATTCCTACCCATACATTTTCAATCTGCCCCTGGCTATTTTTCAGAGACAGCTCTTCACAACCTGTCCATTCTTGATGCAGAGGGCAAGTGTGTAGGAGGTGATAAGGAATTTCTTTTGACATGAGTGGGGCTTGGAATTGTTTTTGCAGAAGCAGCAATGCTCACGTTTCTGCTTCCAGAGATGAAGTATCAGGAGCCAGCAAAGGATCAGCTACAGGAGCTGGTATTGTGATCTCATCCACTGATTTTCAGGATGTGGGGAAGAAGCAGGAAGTCCACCTGTTTCTCCTTGTCTAGCATCCACCTAAATCCACCTGCCACCCTTTCCTGAGGTCGCCTCAGTGGCTCTGAGGGTGAGCATGGCAAAAGATTTTCACATTTTCCTGCCTTACTTGCATTAGCAGATGTGATGTGACTTCCCATATTTTTGAAGTGCCAGTGGAACTGGTCCAGTTTACATCTCCCTAATGTAGGCTGGCAGGCTCAAAATGTGCTGGGGATCATTTGTATTAAGTACAACAGGGGCTGTGGAGAGAATACATTATTCTTCATAGGCTGTAATCCCTTCCCATAGAGAGGGGCCCCTCTCCTGGGGAAACTTGCCTTTGTTTTTTGAGACATTCCCTAGAGCCATGCACATTTTCCTCTTGCTATTCATTACTTTACCAGCCACAGACTATGACACACCCTCACCTTCATTGGAAATGACACCCTCCTCCTCCTCCTTTCTCCACGAGCACCAAACTAATTAATTTTGAGAGGGAGGTGGGGAGACATGGCCATCATGGATGGGCTCTGAATAGCTGACGGTCCCTCCTCTCCCCTCCATTCCCACAGAGACCTGCAGGCAGGGCTGGGAATGCTACCTCCAATTAAAGACAAAGTCAGCAGGGCTGATAGGATGGACAGCACTGGCAATCACAGCTTGCTGCAAAATGCAGATACAGCCAAAGAGTATTAAAGACTCACAAAGATCTCCCCAGCACCTATCAGAGCAGCATTCAGTCAACAGAAACTTTTCTCCTGCCTCAAGGAGCCACTGCAGTTTGCTGAGAAAACCTGTATAGGCAGAGCTGTTGTCACTCTCTGGGTCCTGTGGGGTGACTGACAGAAAAGGTTGTACCTACAGAGCTTCCAGCTCCTGCCAGAGCCTGGGGCTCTGTGGATGCAGCCAAGCAACTTTGCCCATTAACCCTACAACCTTGCTGTCAGCAGCCCTGCACAGAAGCCTTGAAAAGTTGTGAGGAAATGTGGAAAATATGCAAGTGACAGGAGCCCTTTGGGCAGCACTGCAATGCCACAGCTCAGCCCCTCCCTGTCCCTTTTGGTGCATGAGAATATCCTATTGCCAGCTTGGAAAAGGCTGTGCTTGGGTCTCAGATGAAGCCATGAGAGTGGGGTGCTCTCCTGAGATAACCCAGCAGCCCAAGCCAGCACAGCTGGAGATTTGGTTGAGCTGTGGAGTGTTACACATAGGAAGCTGAAGGAGTGAAATACTCTCTGGTAAGCTCAAAAATGCCAGAAAATGGCAAAGTGCTTCGGGAGATTTTGTAGTCCAACACTGCCAGTCTGCTTGCCTGACAGAGTTTGACAAGCATCAGACATGCATCATCCTGTCTCTTACCCAGAGATGTCCTGGCTGGCGTAGAATCTCTCTTGATCCAGAAGGAAACCCAGGAAAGAACAACAGTCAGGATGCAGGGAATGTAGGTCTGAATGGCAAAGTAACCCATACGTCTGCTTAGGTCAAAAGAAACTGTCATCACCATGTACTCTCCTGGAAAAAGCAACAGAGACGTTGGAATCATAACATGGGGCTTCCTAAAGCAGAACAATCAGAAAAGGTTCAGAATTTGGAGTTTCTGATGAGATTTTCTCATTGTTTAGGTGCCTGTCCATCTTGTTTGTAGCTGTCAATGTTGTTACCTTCATGTGGCTGGCTGAGTAGGTTTGGTGACTCTGGTTTTGTTGCTGGTGAATTCTGTGGCTACCTGGCTGGCTGTGTAGCTGTCCTGCTTGATGTCTTTGTGACTAATTTAAGAGCTGACTTAGTGGCTGCCCAGCTGGCTGTTTGCTTGGCTGTCCATATGGCCACCAGGCTGCATTCATACTGGCCTGGCTACACAGTTTGGAAAAGTTTCAGGGAAGGAACTGCAGACAGCATTTATCTTCAGCTGACTGCTGCAAGAGTTTCTTTTCTATAGAAGCTCTCTGGCTGTACCAGGCTGCATGGCCTGGCTTGCTAACGAGCTACCTGAGCTGTGACAAAGGAAGTGTTCTTCAATCACTTCCACTGAGAGTCTGGTTCTGCCTCTGGAAAAGGCATGTGGTGCTGTACATCCTAATTGCTCATTTGGCAACTTACAGTGGTGGTTCTTTCTTTTTTCAGAGGCTCACAGTGAGTATTGGAAGAAAGCCACCTGACAGCTCTGGGGTTAAGTTGGAGCTTGCAAGCAATTACCAAAAAAAAGAGAATTACAAACATCAGAGGGCCACTGGTGCATTCGAGACACTTTCACATCTTGTCCCAGTTTGGGCTGCCTTTCTACCCCGGCTGCCACTGTTGAGAGCAGCAGCTTCTGCAGAGTGGGAGAAGCTCCTTGCTATTTCAGAGGGCTTAAAAGTATCAGCTCACCCCACCTGCAGGAATACAGAGTCTTTCCTCAGTTGTCTGTGGGAAGGAAAGGGGATGTGAGCTATTGTGAGGAGGAGCTGAAGGGCTTCCATTATTTAGTTTCTTCACACATGCAGCCTTGTCCCTGTCTCTTACAGCACAGTTCAGGTATTCATCAGCCTGAGAGGAGTTTACAGAGGGAAAGATACAGACCTGCAAGTTCTGATTTCTCCACCCCCATTCCAATCATAAGCATCATCCAGAGATTACACAGCATGCACACACTGCAACGAGAGGGGATTTAAGTTCCCTCTCCTCTCCCTCCTGACCCTTCAATTAGGGATAGCTTCATTCATAGCATTGTCACCCCACAGTTCACAGATGTCAGTGGTTCTGGCCTCTCCTTGCTCCATCTTCCCCTCACCCTTCATCCCTAGCCCTATCACTTCTGCTCCCTCTAGCTAATGTCCATCCCTTCATTTTTAGTTTTTTTCTCTGACCACGCTGTTGTAACCTTCCTTCCCCACTGCTTTGCCTCCCACCAGGTCTCCAGCACAGTGGTGCTCCTGTGGGCTGCCTCCCCTTGCCTCACCTGCCCCAGTCCTGAGGACCTCTGAGGTGTTCCTCAGCCCTGTGAAGTCAAACTGGTAGAGCCTCCAGGTGCGCTGGTCAGAGACCTCGATGGAGTAGCGTCTCCAGCGATAGACGATCTCCTCCCGGGGGTATCCATCTGGGAAAACCCATCCACAGGCATCAGTGGGACAGCAGGCCATGTACCCCCCCGGGGCACCACCCTGGCTGCTACCGCACTGGCATCTCACCAGAGCTGCTCTGCAAACATGAACCCTTCAGGAAGGTGTTCCTGGTGCCTTTTGTTCAGATTCCCTGAGGCATTCCCACATGGAATGGGGACAGGGACTGCATCTCTCCTTGTGGGCTGCTTCAGATCCTGGGGCTGGGGAAGGCACTGTCAGAAACCAAGCACTGCCAGAAACAGAGCCTGCCTAAGGACTGCACTGCTGGGAATGAGATGAGGGCTGGTCCAAGAGGACTCTGCTGGTTTGAGGAAGAACCTGTTTGAGGGGGGCAGAGCAACAGAACAGTGTGCCCAGGGAGGTTGTGGAGTCTCCCTCCCATGATGCTGGAGTCAACACTCTGGATTCAAAAACTCACCTGGCTGCATTACACAGGTGTAACCTGCTCTGGGTGACTCTGCCTGTCAGTTGGACTGTTCTAGATGATCTCCAAAGGCCCCTTCCAGCCCTGACTGTTCTGCAGTTCTGTGACTCCACCAGCCTGAAATCTTTAAGGGTTTTAACTCCCTGGGGCAGCTGGCACCTCATGAGTGCCATCCCAGGCATGAGTACACTGGGAATACAAAACTGCCAGCATGGTTCTGACTGTTCTGTGTGCTCCCTGGACCTCCTGCCCTGGGAGTTGATCTATGGAAAAGAAGGGGTGCACTCTCCATGGAGAAGAAAACCTGGCCCTGCAGTCTGAAGCACAGCTTCTCCTGCCTCTGGCTTTCTTGACAAAGAAACAAGACTGCTGTGAAGCAGGGACCTAGGAGAAAGTCCCTTGGAGGAGGATGGAGTAAGAGCTTGGCAGATAACTAACAGTGTGTTTCTAATTATCAAGCGTGTACAGCATGCACATTAATTAGCAAAGAATGAGGGGTGGTGGGAGATGAAGGGATGAGATCTCAGTATGCTGCCTCCTTCTGAAGCACCTCAGAGCTCTGAGCTGCATCTCTTCAGCGGCAGGGGAAGCAGGAGAACCTGAGCTCAGATGATTAAATCATATTTCCCACCCACGCACGAGGACAGGGATCTCTTGGTGCAGAAAGGCTCCCTGCAAAATTACCAGAGGAGATGTGATAACATCAGAAGCACTCTTTGCTGAAGAGTCTGGATGAGTAGCGACTGAGACAGGAGGTCTGAGTAACCCTCCTTTGGAGCAGAACATTTCCAGACCTCAGAGAGTGAGAGAAGGGGGAAGATGCAAGGCAGGACATGTGCTATTTGTCCACCCAAATATATCTGTGTTTTTTCTGGAGTGACCAGAAGGTCAGTGAAATAATCTCCTCCAACCATCCACTCAAATTAAGGAGAAACTCAGAGAAGTTGTGAGTATGTCCCTGATGACCTCTGCACACCCAGGAGTGGGAGGATGCTTCAGGCCACGAAGGGTAATGGCTCAGGAAGGGTGCCATAGAAATTAGGTGAAAAAATGTAGCTAAAAGCAAGGGTGGTTTCCCCAGAAAAATTACTCCACTGAGGTTTCTCTAGCCTTCTAAAGCTATCTTTAAAATATGTATACTCACAGCTGGAAAAAACCAAAGGGCAGGAGTGAGTGTCCATTGGGAAATTCTGCAGCTGGAGCAGACATTCAGCCTCGATTGTCAGCCTGAGACAGGGAGAGAGAGAAAGAGATTTTGAGCTGGTGAAGATGGTTTGATTCCAACACCTAAATGTGACAGAGGCATTCTCACTTCCTTGAGAACTAATTTGCTGAAGATCAGTCTGTTTGCAGGAACATTCCAAACCAAAAATATACTTTTGGATATTTTCAAGGTGAGGAAAAACATCTAAGTATCACCTTCAAAAAGCCCTTCTGTTTAGTCAACTTTTCAGGTTCGTTTATGGAAGTGAGAAGTTATGGGAGCAAAGAGCCAAATGTTTATTAACAGAATAAAACAGCTGGACTGACCAAGACAACATTTTAAAGGATTGCAGTTTAGGGAACCACTTGACCGTCTCTTTGTTCCCTCCCCTCAGCAGATCCTGCTGGAAGTACCTGAGAGTGTAGAGCACTTTTCCATCATTCCAGATGCGGAGGAGCTGATTTGGGGTGGTTATCCAGTGGGAATCAGCCCGTTTGGAGTTCCTAAAGAAGGTGTCAGGGATCCAGATGCGGCTCACCATGTTGGTGTTCAGCGTCAGCGCCTTCAGGGTGCTGTTGAACCGCAGGCGCCGGTCGTACCACGTCTGGGCAAAGAAGATGTCAATGGTGTATTCCTGGCAAAGACAAGGAAGAATGGGATGTTCTGAGAGGCATTCAGGCCAAGCAGAGCCTACTCCTCTGGTCTGCAGGCAGTCACAGACAGAACATTTATTTTCTCAGTCTGGGAGCAGGTGTTGGTGACCACTGACACCTTTCCAGGACATCCATGGCACCCTTAGGACTCTCTGCTCACTGGTGGGCTGAGCCTGGCCCTTGCCTGGAAAACCAGGACAATACAAACAAGAACTGGGGCTTCCTCTTGGCACACAACTCAATATTCCTTCTAAGCACAGGCATGAAGGGGCAGTGTGGATGTTGCCTGAATCTAGCCTTAAGTTCAGCTACACCTTTCAATCACAGGCCTGGAAAACTGCTCACCAGCTTAGCAGAGAAGGCAAGCAGACAGCTCTTTCTGTTTTTTATTGGGGTACAGCCCAGCCCTGTTCCACACACCTAATTTGTACATGGCGCAATAGTAGTGCTGTGCATGAATCTAGTGACAACCCATCCCTTGATACAGGCCTTACACTGCAAAGGGTTCAGATGAAAACTCAGAGCACTCTGGGTCCTTAGGCAGATACCCCTTGCTGGAGATGAGAAAAGAAAGCTGGGGCTGCATGGTGCCAGCTCTGGGTGCAACCAGTTAAAAATCCTTAAAAATCAGTCTTTCACTGACAGAAAAGAGATTTTTTCACCATAATAAAGCCCTTCAGTTTTGGTAAGAGAGTGCATCCTAGCTCATGGATAAGTGGCAGTTCTGGGAGGCAGCTCCTGCTGGATTGGGCTGGCAGTAGCCCACACCATTAGCCCACCACTCTGCTGCTCGCTGCTGCAAGTCAATTCTCTCCTTTAACTCTTTTTCAGCCTGCCTGAGAAGGTGCTAATTAATGCCATGCAGGAACAAGTCTGGCACTCAGCAGCTGTCTGAACCAGACCCCAGATCCATTTCCACCAGTGCATGCTGCAGTCACCTGCTCCTGACGTGCCCTTTGGTCCCTTTCACTCCCGTTGAACCTGCACGACCCCCATTGCCTCCCTCTTTTGTGTGCAGAGATGAAGAAAGTCTGACTTTGCCATCCCTCCCTCTCATTCTCCTCCACCCTCTATTGATTTATCTCGGTGGAATTTTTATGACTGCAGCACATCCTCCCCGCGCTGCCCTCGCTGCTGGTTCCGAGCCGGCTCCTCCAGCCGTGCTGCTAAAATAGCTGCAGCACTCCCCCGGACAGCCTGTCCTGCCCAGGGCAGGGCACAGCACGGGCCCCACTTCATCTTCCTCACCCTCACTCCCCTGGCAGCCAACAGAGAGGAGGGATGGGTCCCCAGCACATCCCTTGCATAGGAATGAGAAGGGGAGGGAAGAGCTTTTGCCACCAGGCAGCTGATGCCTCACCCTGTTAAACATAGGGGTGAGCAAAGGTGACAGGGACAGGCTCCTAATGGATGTCTAAGTGGGGAGAATGGGGGCAGGTGCAGCACGTTCAGAGGGGTGGCTTTGCCTCTACAGTTCATTCAAAACAGACACAAGCACAGAGCTAAGGACAGCAGCAGCCCTCACAGCCAAGTGCACGGGCACAGCCACTGCCCAGACCCAAGGGGCTGGGAGAGCCCATCCTGGCACCTGAAAGTGCTGGATCACGCTGGATATATGATATGTTCTTGGATATAGGGTATGTGGTGATGGAGACATGTTAAAATATGAAATAAAAGTAGCGTTGGCACAGTATTGGGGCCAAAATAGCACAATATTTGACATATTCTCCCCCATCACTGCACACCCCGTTCGAGTTCATATGAGTTTACATAGCTCCTCCTAAGTAATATCTCTAGTGTAGGAGAAAGCAACCAAAAATGCAGTGATGAATTCATGTTAGATGTCACTATCAGTGTTTAACTCCCAACTGGAGTCCCTAGTGACATCTCACTTCTGGGCTGGCTGCTCAGTTGTGTCCTGCTGTAAAGTTCAGCACTCAAGTCTGGGATAATCAATGCTAACACTCTGGAAGAGTGGAGGGTCAGCTATCCCAGGGGCTTAGCATTTGTTGTCAAGCCCAGATTTTCAGGAGGGATCAGCGTTAAAGAGCTCCTCTTGTGCCATTCATAGCCAGCCTTTGCAAAAGGTGTGGTGCACAAGTCATTCAGCTCTTCTGAAAAATCTGAGCTGTTATTGTCACTGTCCTGTGGTTTGATCTAATTTCAGTGGCTATTATTAGCACAGCTATTCACGAGGCAGAACTTAGTAGCTGAGCTGGCTCCCTTGCCTCTCTGTAGGGAGCCCATTGGGAAATTTTGGCATTTACAAATGTATTTTCTTTCAGAATTATCTGAGGCAAGATTTATACAAAAGAGATCTGGCCTTTGGGAGGACTTTTACCCTTCCAACTTCCTCCCCCATGCTGCTGAGGGAGTGAGCAGCTGTGTGTGGCTGAGCTGTTGTGGTTTAACCCCAGTGGGCAGCTTCCTGCAGCCCTTAGAGAGAGGGGTAGGGACATCTCAATATGAAGCAGTCCAGGTTGTCTCCTGGAAATACCTCTTACTCTTCCTGACCTTGGAAGTGCCCACTGATCGAAGGTGGGTTTGGCAGGATGAACTCAGCCCCAAAAGCTCAGGGCATTGTTCCTCAATCTCCTGCACCTCTGTAGTTTTTCTCTGCCCCTGACACTCAGCCATCAGAAAGAGACTTCCCAATGCCTCGATTTCCCCATGTGGAAAAGGTTATTGTAAAATACGCCTCCACCATTACTGTACCATCTGCTGTGCAGCACATGGAAGTTGTTAACTTCTCTGTGAAAGCACAGGCATTTTTAGTGCTTTCAACAGAAGGAGCTAACGAAGTAAGGAGGAATGGCTTTAACAGTTTGGCCACACCATTTGGATCACACGTGGGGTAGCACACACACGTTGGCACGTGTGCAACATTACGCCAAATTTCAGTCATGAAATAATAAATCAAACCCTGAGGGCTGCCTACCCTAAATACTGCCATGGGAGTTTATCCCATGCCAAGGGATGCCCTGCAGCGTGTCCTCTGCTGGCTGAGTGTGCTCATGTCCAGCCCAGCCTTTCAGCATGTCCCTGCTGGCCCTTGGTCACTGTCACCACCTGGCACTGCAGCACATCCCTGACCAGCCCTGATTTTCCTCATGTGGGCAGCACAGATGCTGGTGGAAGCACAGTTCCAGAGAATGGCATGACCTGAAAACATTTAATGGAAAGAATGGCATTCAGTAAAAGAACATTTGTGGGAAAAAAAGGATGGGGGGAGCTGATGGGGATGTTTCATGTTGGTAGAAAAAAAAAATTATTGCACTCTCAAACCCTTTCTTTTTTCTAAAGCTATGAGTTTGCTGTGTGAAAAGTAATTTCTAAGACAATCCCAAGCATTTTCAATCCAAAAGAAAAGAGACTTGCTCAGAAATCAGCCTGTCCCCAGCACAGGAGAGCTTGTGTGCTACCCTGAGGCCTCCTCCTTGGGTTATCTCTGCTGCTCTGCCCTCACAGATGGGGAATCTGCCCATACTGCCAGTCAGATTTGACTTCAGGAAATCTGCTCTGGACCAAGCTCCACTCTGGGTTCAGAGCAAATATAATTTAGGGCTACTGAGTTTCAGAACAACAGCTTAAATTCACAGGGTTTGCATTACAAGATTTGAATCACATAATTCACAGAATCACCAGGTTGGAAGAGACCTCCAAGATCATCAAGCCCAACCTATGCCTTGGCACCTCAACTAAACCATGGCACCGAGTGCCACATCCAATCTTTTTAAAAATACATCCAGGGATGGTGACTACACCATTTCCCCAGGCAAAGCATTCCAATACTTTATTGTTTTTTCTGTGAAAAACTTCTTCCTAATATCCAACCTACATCTCCCTTGAGCCAACTGAGATAGTGGACAGTGTGTGTTTTCAGGTTACCTTACACACCAAATAAACACAGCTGGACTCTGACAAAACCTCCTTTTCAAATGGCTTTTATCAAGTTTGTGTGGTCAGTTCAGCTGACCCCTCTCAAGGGTGCAGTCAGTGGGATCCAGAGGGGCTGGGATCCTGTGGTTCCTCTGTTCCATCTATGACCTTCTTTTTTCTGCATTAAGAGCTCAGCTTTCTGCCCAAAGAGAGGAGCAAAGCCATGAGATGAACGTCTTAGATGGCTCCAAAATTAGGCTAAAATGAAGGATTTAAATGTGGTTTTTGCAACTTCACTTGTATTCAACAGCAACAAGAAAACCTCTGCAGAGAGGGCTCAGAGACCTGGAAACACCTTCCTCAATTTCCTCTGCTGGAGACATAGCTTAGTCTCTTCCAACTCAGAATACTCTAAAATCCTAAATAACAGTGGGGCTGAGAGATTAATATCCTAGACAGTCGCCTTCTAGCTTTCATTGTTCTGATATTTGTTTTTACATAGAGCTCCCTTCCCTCTCCACCTCCAAGCAAATCTCTCACTGCAGTCCAATAAAGCAGGCTGCTTTCCTGGGAAGCAGGGACAGCATTTCAGGTGCTCTGACGTGAATGTGATGTGTCCATGCTGTCAATCACGCAGCCAAGCAAAGCAAATATTACAGGCGAACTCAGGGATGCTGCAATTGAGGAAATTCTCAGAAGTTCTTTCTTGGAGGAGAACCAGGAATGGGGTGTTTTTCTTTCAAGGGCTGGTAGGACACTCTGTGCAGGTCAAGGCAAGCCAGGAAGCCTCTTCTCCAGTCTCCCTCTTCTGCAAAACAGGGTCCCTCCTTCAGACACAGCTGTGCTCAGCCTGTCCACACCCTCACTGCCCTGCCCAGGTGAGCATTTCCCTCTCCAGGACAGCACACTCTCCCTCCCAGCCTGCAAACATCTCAGACAAATCCTGGGTTGCACCACACATCTGCCTCTATATCCCAGGGAACACATTCAACAATAGTAAGAAGTCTGGAGATGCCTTCAACACTAAATAAATAACCTAAATAAGATAAATGTATTTTAGAATAACCTTGTCATCTGGATGCACCACATCTTGTCCCCACAGCTGGGGGCAGGGATGTGCTCCAACACACAGAGGGGACAGGTACCAAGAGCACCTGCTGTGCCTGACACAGACCACCTCAGGGACCGGATGGGCAGTGCCAGCTTCTCCCAGTTCTCCCATCAGTGGTGTGGGACACCACATTTGTGGCCAACTCCATGTCCCTGCTCTGGGTGAGATCTGTCTCTCCAACACCAAGACCAAAATAATGTGAATATGAGTTTAATTCCACTTCCAAGGTCTTCTTCCCTCCAAATCAGAGCCCAGAGAGATTTCTGGACACGATGCTGGAGGGACTAGGGGAGCTCTCAAGGACAGCAGGAACAGAGCTGTGGTGATCTGTGTTTTCAAGGTGACACACTGAACTTCCCATCTGTTTCATTCTGCAGCAGCACCGGCAGCGCTGTCCTTGCCTGAATGTCTTTCGCCTCTGTCCAGGGAATCTCAGTTGAAACAGAGTTCTTTTTATAATACAAACGTGCTATTAAAAACCATCTCCATGTCCTGTGCTTGTGCCAGGAGCTGTCAAACAAGTCATGCTATAAATGCTGCTCTGTCGATTGCAAACTCCCCCAGTCACAGCTTGCTCACCTCTGGAGTTGGCAGATGGGAACTGGACAGGGCTATCAGAACTGTGCTGCCTTCTGAGGTCCCTACCTGCCTGTTCCCCCTCTGCTTATTCCTGCTGCCATGGATGTGCAGGTGGGGACATCAAAAAGGCAGGTTTTACTCTCCTGATAGCCAACCACCCCAAATCCTTTCTTTAGAGATGTTCCCTTGTACCATCTCTTCCTACCCTGCAGTGATGTTATCTCCTCCCATGCAGCCCCAGGGTGCCTGTTCCTCTTTCCTTGGGAACAGCAGCTGGCACAGGGAGCCTCTCCCTGTGAGCCCGAGGGGCATGAGACCTACACGTGTGTGTTTTAGCATCTGTTAACAGCCATTACCCAGAGGACCCAGGAAAGTCCTTGAGGCGAGACATGACATCAGCCAGACTCTGCTTTGCAGAAGCACAAGTCTGCCTGCACTGTCCCTGATGAGGTTATTACTGGAAAGGCAGAGATGTGGACACGAGATGCTCTACGCAGATGGGGAAGAATTGATTAAAGGGGAAGGTGCTGAACACTTCACTGAGATATTATGCAAAGCACCTCAGGGAAGGAGCCACCTCCTTTGAGCTTGATTTTTCTCCACTCTCAGGACAGGACATGCCCTGGGTGCAAAGTCACGTGGAAGCACCTTCTGATGCAAAGAAAGATGCAGCCCGGTTTCCACAATCTCTGGAAAATCCCTGGGCAGAGCAAAGCCAGGTTTGTCCAAAGTCTTGTCTTCATGTCACATCTCACTGCTAAATGCTTAACTGCTTCCTACAATGTTTGGGGTTAAAGGAACTTTGTGCAGGAGGAAGAAAGCAGGTGGGGAATGAGAAGGGTGAGAATGGAAGGACACAGGATAATTGGAGGAGAATATTTTGCACTTTGGACAAGTGCTCTTGTTCATTTGTCCTTCTGGCTCATGGGATGTTTGAGGAGACAAAAGGAAATTTCCTTGGGAAGGGCTGGAAGACAAACCTCACTATTAACTCCCCGGGATAGCTCCTCCAGAACAGCTTGACAAGATTCAAATGAGAAGCTGGAATTTCTTTAATTGCATTTCCCATTCCCGTGCCACCCACCGTGACTGAAATGAAACACTGGGATGGGCAGTGCAACACTGCCCAGGACTGGGGAAGCAGCTGCTGCTGCCCTGCTCTGTGAGAGCCACTCACTGCCAAGCACTGAGCTCTGCCAAACCACCTCTTTTGGCAGCACGTTGAGAGGGTGGAGGATTCAGCAGAGCCCAGAACTGGGGCTGAGAAAGCACAGTGCACCCAAGTCCCTGGGATGGCACCCATGACATGGAAATGCTTGCATTGGCCAGGAGAAAAAACATCTGTATAAATCCCTGTCTAATTCTCACCCCCAAGGTAAAAAAAGAACATTCAAAACATCTGAGAAAGTTCTGGTTTCACGAAAGGGGAGCAGTTTGTGCAGATCTCTGCAGAGATCCTCACTCCTGACCCTGTTTTCTCCTGGCCCCAGATGAAGAAGGAGATGGGATCAATGTACTCTGCTTCACCAACTCTTTCAAGGAAATCCATTTCATGTTGTCTCTCATGCCCCCTTGCTGTGCTTGCCACCTCTCTCTTCCTGCCCTGCCAGTTCCTGGACATTCCTTCTCTCTTCCTCATTTTGTTTTTCCTTTTGCAGTTCTTTTTGAGCCACCACACAATCACAGCCCAGCCCTAATGAGATTTCGAGGGAGCACCAGGCTGTGGAAAGCAGCTGGGAGAAACTATTCAGGATACAGAAAAAGAACAATTTCTCTCTGCTTCCCCTGTTGGGTGGGTAAATCAGCTGGAGTGCAGTGGCAGAAGGCTCACCAGGCCAGCTGGTTCTCCTCTCCAGGCAGATATCCACACCTCAGGCCAAGTGAGGAGGACATTTGGCAGTCAGGTCACCACCCCTGGGCAAGCAGGACCTGCTGAGCTCTGCTCCTGAGGGCTGCTCACTGCCCATGGCACCTGGTGGGTGCAAATGATTCTCCTCAGGAATGAGGGATCGATATTCCCAGTCTTTTTTTTCTGGCTCCCAACTGTTTTGTACAGCCTCTGCCTACTGTAGATGCCTCCTTTGAGACTCAACCACATTCCCCAGCTTCCCTCAATGACTTTAGAACATCTTTGGGAAGTGGTGAAAAAGATAAAGGCTCTGTTTTCTACACAGTGGTGTAAGAAATAACTCTGGTAGATCTTGTATATCCCAGAATCATACACAGAAAGAAACCAAACAATTTGGGATCTTTGGCTTAGTCCAAAGTTCCCAGGAGCTGCACAGCACACCTTTAACTGCTCCTTACCAAATTCCAGCACCTGGACTTGGCTTTGGCTTTTTGTGAGAGCAGCAATACCGAGGTATTTTCATCCCTCCTCTTTCTGATCCAGAGAGAGGAACCAGGGTCCATTGTGCCATCTCACAAGGTGCAGATTCATGTGAGAAACTAAGGCTGCAATCCCTGGACGTGCCAGATCAAGGAAGGAAATGGTTTATCTTGAATGTTACAGGTTTCTCTGCCTTCAGCTTTTCTTTTCAAGAACCAAATGAGAATCATCCTCTTATCACCTTAACTTCACCCCATGGCTGTAGGAACAGCCAGCCTAACTCCCTGAAGTTTTTCCCACTCCTCTACCCTGCTGCTCTGCTTCCTCTCCTTGCCTTTACAACACTACTCAGGTGGCTTTGGAGGAGAATGACAGACTAAAAGCCACAGTCTAGCGTGGGAGGCATCACAGGTGGCAAATTTTGAGGGAGAGAGAAGCTGATTGAGGGGAACTGTCAGAAACAAAGCTTCCAGCATTTGGAGAATCCCTGCTCTGACCTCCCCTGTTCCCCAGCCACATGGAGACAAGGTGTTCCCCCACCCACACTCCCAAGTGTTTTGGTTCACACCTCCCACGTGCATCTGCCTGGGGGGAGCCTTTACCACCACCTGCAATCCCCTGTTGAGCAAAGCTGATCAGATGGTTGGAGCCATTCCTGGCCAGCTGCAGGTCAGGGAACAAACACCAACATCCTCACCAAGAAGCTCTCTGGACATGGAGATGGACACAGAATGCTTATGCCAGGGTGCCCAGCCATCATGCCCCTTTGTTCCCGCCCCCCCCCGCCCAGTGCCCCAGGCAGCCAGCATGATCCCTCTGGGGCTTTGGAAAGCTGGGAGCTGGGAGTGGTGGGGCAGTCAGAAATGCTGGTGTGGAATGCCTGCAGTGTCCACCTGCCAATCACTGACCACAGGACCAAATCTCCTGGGACAGACACCAAGCTGGAGCCACAGAGACACCAAGGCAGAGTGCGGGGGCTTGGAGGAGATGTGAGGAGAAGCAAAGCCCCAGGAAGGCTCACTCTGGCTTCTCACTTCCAATTTATACCACGGGCAATTGAACCCTTCCTGTGCATGAAGATGGGATGCCATAATCAGAATATTCTGCCTTTAGCACTGAGGCATGAAGAGGTCCTTGAAGCATGTTGATTGTGGTCACCCACAACCACTGAATTCTGAGAAATGGTCTCCATTTTGTGACACATTTATAGCAGGCAGATTTCACAGCAGCCTTTTAAGGGAAATGGTAGGTTGGCTTCATCTGGGAATGCAGGAAATAAATAGAACTGATTTCTACTGGAAAAAAATATGAAGTTTTGCTGAAAATAAATTAAAATTGTCAAACCCTAAAATGAATTACCTCAACCTTATAATTTCATTCAAAAACTTCTTTTTCTTCAGTAAGCTAACAAAATATTTCGTTTTACCCTTATCTAGTTGATGCACTTCACTTTGACGTTTATTTCCAAATACTCATTTTCTTGCTTTACTTACGCAGGACAGAATTTATCACCATATGAAGAGCAAATCAAAACAATCTGATGAAACGAAATGTAAATGTTTTGATTGTCCCTGAACCCATTTCTCCTTGGAAATGCTGAAGAATTCTGGCTATTTGTCCCAAGTGGGAGGGGAGAATGAGCCTATCTCTCCTATGATGCTGCTGCTCGCCCAAGACCACAAACCTTGGCCTCAAACCCTGGCCTCTGACCAGCTCTTTGACTTGATTCTCTCACACCTGAAATATCCCATCCTCTCCTACAGGGACATCTAAAGCCTTCAGTTCAGATAAATCAACTCTGCCTCAAAAATAATTCAGCCCACCGAGTGACAACTATTGGTACAGCTCAGAGTCTATAAATCTTTCAAATTTGACACAGCAGTGCTCTCCCTTTGACTTGGAAGAATCGATTCAATGAGGGTCAGAGCACAGCTCACACACAGCCTCCTGCCCTGCCCATGAGCACAGAGGGGATCTGCAGGTGGGGATCTGCTCCTTTGGGTGATTCTGCTGGAACCAGCCCTGCTTTGCATCCCCACCAGAGCAGCGGGCAGAGCTGCATCCCCACCGTGCAGCAATGCAGCCTCTGGATCGCAGCAAAGCCTCCTTTAGTGCCCTGCCAATCTGAGAGCCAGCAGCCAGGGTGGCCAGGGCAGGGACATCCCTCCAGCCTGGGCCACACCGGTGAGGAGACTCCCCTGGCCACTGGAAAAGTGGCTCCTTTCACAAGCAGGAAGCCCCACTGCTGGCAGAAATCTCTAGAAAAGGGGAACTGGGTGCAGGTGCTGTGACCCCAGGCTGTAGAAAGGTTTTCTGTGGGTCAGGGTGAGGAATTGATGCTCTCAGGTCAGGCACAGTGGCTCCTCGGGTAGCACCCACTGGGAGCATCCTTCCCAGGCTGCCTGCAAAGGTTCAGGGAGAACAAATCCCTTCTGCATCCAGCCCAGCTGAAGTAATGAGAGTTTTCTCCAAAGGCTGGCACAAAATGAATGAGGGATTGAGTCACTGCTGCCAGCAGAAGGGCGGAAATGGGATCCGTGAAGGAATTTACGAGAGCCGATTACTTCATTATGGATGTTGATTTATCCCGTGCTGCCCGAGGGCCAGAGGCTGCCCGAGCTCTGGGAGGCACCTGTGTGCCAGGACTGATGCTGCACTTTAAGAAACCTTTAAGTACAGCCACATTCCCCATTTAGCACCAGGCTGCGAGCACAGATGTTAATTAACTTTAGGGCTTTGCTCTCCAGAAATGTCTCCGAGGAAAAGCACTTTCCCTGCCCCCAGGAGGCCACTGTCCAGATTTTATTTGGCTCCAAATTTCAGATGCAAACCTCCAGCTTTTCACTCGTCTTCCCTGATAACAGACTCCTTGAGTTTTCTGCACTGCCTGTAAATAAAATACCAACATGGATGTCACACAGAAAATATCTGGAGGGGATTAGTGTATGTTCTGGATAATAAAAGGAGCTGGCTGAATTATTCATAGTGAATAAATAATCTCTTTTCCGTTTTGGAAGCAAACTTTGACACTTCTGGAAGCTCTTGGGATATGTTTAGGATAGGAGAAACTTATTTATTTCATTAGACCTTCTGTTGCAGCCCATGTTTTGTCCCATAAATCACACGTGGTTGGTGCCATTCCTCAGTGGCCTCGGGGTAGGGGGTGTTTATAAGGAAAAGCAAACTTTTCATAAGGAAGGGTTTATAAGGAAAGACAAACTTTTCATGAGGAGAGCTGCTGCCCATCCTGCAGCTAACCTCACTGCTGTGTGAACACCAGCCTGAGGGGCAGTGACTGCCCCTGAACATCAAGGAATCAGGAGATGTGAGCACTCTCCAAGCACATGAGTATTTGTGCAGATGTAATAAATACAGCACAGACTCCGGCAGCTCCGAGCCATCACTCAGGCATGGAAAATAACAGCCAGAGAAAGCTCTGGGGCTGTTAGTGAGCAATACCCATTTCCCAGCACTTTAAATTTCTGTCCCACATCGTTATCCGAGACCAAAACCCAGTCTAGCCCACCAGTGTGTCCTGCAGAACCTCACTAGCTTTATGCTGGTGTCCAGCTCTCCTGCACACCAGGCAGGCCAAGAAGAGCATGGAATCCTTGGCACAACACTGCAGTGTGCTTTAGGCACTGCAATCCACCCTAGAGTGGGTGCATCTGGGCTATTGCCTCCCAGACAGATGATTTGTGAAGGATTTTTAAGTCCTTTCAGTTGAGAAGTGCTGTGCAACCGCTGGAACCTATTATTATCAGGAAAGGAGGGGGGAGGTAGCAAATTTCCTTTACCTATAGGCTTATCTTGTGCTCCAGAGGAACACAGTCGAGCATTTTAAACAGTGTGCCATTTTCAATTCATTTCCTTCCTACTTATTCCAAAGCAGCCAAAGCTAAGTATAATCAAGACTTAAGTGTTCCTTAGAGCCAGACAATTATTACTGGTCTTGGTTTCCCATCTTTTAGGGAGAAAAGAAGGAATTAAGGAGAGCTGCGATCCAGCAGCTCAGGCTGCTCCGTGTGGAGCAGCAATCCTTGGGAAAGGGCTCTGCAGACTCCCACTGCCTCCCTGCCCTGCTCAGCATCTCCCCACGAGCAAAGATGAAGTGCCTGAGGTCCCCAAGCTCTCTGTGTCACATCAGCCCCCTTGCTGAGCACTACCCCTTGTCAGCTTTAACTTTGCAAGCCAAGCCTCCCTCCCTGCCTCCTCGGGATTTACATGAAAGGAGTCAGTGGGGGGTTCTCTTCATTCATGCTGGGCTTATACTTCTAAATTATAAAGTGTGTCAAATGAGGATTTAATTTATATTTAACAAGACTATGTTTGTAAATTAATTATTCATCAGCTGATAACGAATAAACATTTCCTTCTTCCCTCCCTCCCCCTTTTTCACAGTTTTTCCACAAATGCACCCTATGTGCAAATCTATTAAATGCTTTCTGCAGTACTCCAGATGTGGGAAAATATGTTTTTCACCCTCAATTTCGTGAGTGTGTTGCATGGTAACTAATGTAGCCAAGCAGAGTATTATGAATTTAATAGCATGTTACATCTCCTTCTTAGAGAGGCAAGGGGGGAATAGCCAACACTTCTATTTGGACATATCATCCTCTTCAGGTTCTGGCCCCCCACTCACAGGCAGAGATAAGAAAACAATTTGCTGTAAAAATTGAGATAGGAGCTCAGAAACCCCGCTGGAAATCACAGGCACTACCGAGACAGCAGAATCTGGCCCCTGGCGAATGGTAGAGGCCAATTTTGCTCTTTCCATCTTTATTATCATTAAGTAATGAGATTGAAGTGGTGTACAACACTAGCAGAAGAGCTGTCGTTCTGTTTTGATATAAAATTTGGCACAAAAAGGCATCTCCTCGCACATGGCAAACACAGGAGTCCTCAGCACCCAGATTAGCCCTTACTGCAGTGCCAGATACCTGAAGCAGGTAACCAAGGCAGGTCCCTGGATGATGGAAAAGTCTCCATTCCCTTTTGCCAGGAGGGTACCACAGTGTCTGGACCATGCTCTCAGTCTTTGGCTCCTCGAGCCTCATGCCTGGTTTTATGTAAGAAAGGAAGAAAAGGACATTCAGCTCTGGCCTCTGGGAGGAATCTGAGAAGCTCTGGGCAAGACTTGCTCCATCCCCCAAGCTCAGAATAGAACCACTTCTCCCTCTCTCAGCCATCCTGTCCCTCATGGACGCTTCAGGGACATCCTCAGGACTGAAAGACACTCAGTCCCAGTAGCTGGCACCCGCTTTACTTCTACAGCATCATTTCCTGAGAGTTAAGTATCCCCAAAGGAAGGTGATCCAGAGCTCTAGGTGCCCTTGACACCAGTTAAAGCTATAATCTATAGCAATAAAGCCATTACAAAACAAAACCAGGAGCAAATCCCTCCGGCAAACAACCAGTCAGCAAAAAATTTGAACCCAGAGTCTCCTCCCTGGCTCCACACTCTCACAGCCCTCCCTGGCACCTCTTCCCACAAACATTCTTGGAGAACAAAGGTGGGTCTTTGCATCAGGCTGAGCTTCTGGTAAGCCAGGGACACCTCAACACTGTGTTAATGGGAATCTAATTGGGCTTCCAGCTCCACAGCACAGCTTGGGAAGCTGCAGCACTATGGGGAGAACTGCCTTGGCTCCAGGGGCTGCTGGCCAGTGCTCAGTGGCAGACAGAGCTTTGGAGGGGCTCGTGGCCCAGGGCATCCTTCCCCTGATGATGCAAACACAGCTTCCCACCACACTGAGGAGTGCCCAGTGCACTGGGGAGGGAATCCCAGTCCATGCAGTGATTGGAGTAAAGAGCTGTGGGACCTAATGGTCCCACTTTTCCCCCTGTCCCACTTCTTATCATTGAAACATCTTCTAGCTCTGTTTCTGGTCGCTGCCACATTTTGCTTGGAGAGCACAGAGGGTCCTTTCCCCAGGGAAGAGAGAATAAAATCTGCTCAGGCACCTCAATGGGAGACAAGACTGCCATTCTGGTGTACAAAAGAGATCAGGAAATCACTTAACATTTCCTCCTGCTCCAAACCTGCCCACCTTCTGCTGACTCCTGAATGTTAATGTTATTTATGACAAGTGATTGATGAGAGAGACGCAGAATTCACACCCAGCACAGGGCATTTTCAAATCACCTATTCATTTTTAAGGACCGGAATCAGTTTTGTATCCTGACATGATTTATCATTTGGAGGCTGGGCAGTGGCTACACAGGGCCAGCTTCCAATCCCTGACAGCACCAGCAGGATGAAGACTGCCATGAGTATTAACCCTTTGAGGGAGAGCAGGGGATTACAAGAGACCAGTATTTAAACCAGACTGCTGAAGCTGGAGCCTTCTACTCCAGCAGCATTCTGTAGCCTTCAGCTGCAGATTTATAGGCCACAGTGGTCCAAGCTAACAGCCACAGTAATGCTGCTGTATCTCTTAGAAGCAGAACTTGGCTTTTTGTCTTCTCCACACCCTATGTGAGAGAGAAATATTTACGTAAGGCGCTGTCATGGCAATGCACCTAAAAGAGATCAATGGGACATTTCCCCTCCAGTGGACCTTCCAGCCTACACAAGCCTCTCTGTCTGTGGCAGAGTGAAATGTCACCATGGGCTCAAGAGAGATCTAGCTCTGAGACAAATTCTAGCTCCCTTCCCTTGGAAATGTGCATTTCCTCAGATTGTGTATGGGAAAAAGGCAAGATGAGGCACGTGGGATGGGACTAGCAGTTGGGAGAGGGCAGAGGTTCTCAGGCTGGGAGAAGCTCTATCAACAGGGACAGAGTGGGAATGACATGTCCCCAGCAAAGACCATCTATCATATGTTTGATGCCAGCCTGCCAGGGGCTGGCACGACCCACAGAATGACTTAATTCACTGCATCAGCATGGAAAAGCAAACAAACACAAAACACAAAACAACTGGGTGAAGCAGCCAAGTCTAGAGGTGACACTGTGGCAGCTTTGTCACTGCCCTTTCCTCTTGCTTCAGGAGACCACGTAGCAGGATGAAGCCTCTCCCATGAGCAGGGGGAAATATTCAGGGTACAGATAGCAGAAATATGAGCTACCTTTAGTACCTTTAACATCACCTCAATATCATGGGAAGAGGTTTAAAAGTTCAAGGGCATCACAGGTTCAAGGTTAAGAAGTTACCTAAGGGAACAAGGAAGGAGAGATGTCCCTGGAGAGTCGACTTGGGGTGTCCTGCAGAGGTGTCTCAAGATTACAGGAGACTGCTGGGACCCTGCAGGGACCCCTGGACTGGCAGCACCAAGGCACTTCACAGGGACAGCACAGCCAGCTGTGACTGATGTAACAAAACCCCTCAAAATTGTCCACACTGAGCAGTGTCTGGCTGTGCCATTCCCACAAACAGCAATCCCTTCCTCAGGTGGGAAGGCTGCAGATGGGTGGATCAGCCCCAGGGCAGCAGTTTGCCCAGCAGAACTCTGCAATGCTGGCAATTCCAAGTGCCAGCTGCCCCAGAGGTCCTGTGCATTTGTAGCGCCCCTATTAATGAAGAGGAAAAGCTTCTGCTGACTCTTAGGAAGAGCTAAACCCAGGGGTTGAGCTCTCCCACATGATTTCCTGGTCTCTAGTAAGGGCTGAGTTCACACAACAGCTATTCCCCTTGGTGGGGGTGGCTGTTGTCACTGCCTGGCATCTTGTTTTTCCAAAAATACCAGAGATACTGAATGTGCTTGAAGCTCCTGTACCTGCAGCTGTTTACGGCTGGTGTTAGCCCAGCAGATCCAAAATCCTGAAAGCCTGGGATGGACGTACGTACGTTCTCACATCCCCATCACCATGGCATAAGCTGTGTTTCTTAGGAAACCAGCCTAGCAGCAGTATCCTGTTTGGGAGGAAAGATGAACTCTGGATGCAGACTGGATTTCAGAAACCACTCTGCTGCTACCACCTGCATGGTTCTGCAGTGCTCCCGTGACAGCGAGGGGAGCAGAGCTTCCAGCAGGGCTGGAAAAGGGTGAGGAAAATGGATGAGAGGGAAAGAGGAGGGTGAGGATGTGCTCTGGGTTCTGTGTGGGGTTCTTGGCACATCTTTGGGCAGTGCACAGCAGGTAGAACAGCCAGCTGTAACGTGACCCTTGTGCTGTACCTGCAGGCACAGGGGTGCCTGGGGGGGTGAGCACACCCAGCCCCTGCCCTGCTGCTCTTGTGTCACTTTGGCTCCATGGCCACACAGCCCCACGGGCTGCAGGGGCCCGTGGCACGTGCTGGCAGCCAGGGCTGACATCCACACAGCTTGGGCTGCGTGATTCTCCTCGAGACCTGGCACGCTGAAGCAATGCAAGGAAATTTGGAGCCTCGAGGCTGTCCCTGCTGGGCCTCCTGATGGTGCCCTCACCGTAAGAGCAAGTGCTCTGGTGGGTGCCCATCTGGTGGCTCGTGAGCAGGAGCTGCCTGGGGCCACATCCTCGGTGGTGGCTGGCCAGAAGGGCTGCTTCAAAATGCTCCTCAGAGTGGAACTGGTGCTACAGCTACTGTACCATCCCTCCATCCCCAGAGGGGTTTGTTCCTTGGAAATTTTGTACTTTGGAAACTAAAAATAACATGCCCATCACTTTTTTTTTTTTTTT